>MU225240.1:4722658-4738231 GCA_018584345.1 Thuja plicata
AGAATCAGTGACATGACAGATTTTTCATCATCATAGAGGGGTTTCATTGCACCTTACATAAACAGCAGATCAAGGATTTGTTATGAAGTTGCAGACCTGAGATTGACAACCAATCATGATGGAGCAGTTGTCTAAAGTAAGAGTGCAGTCCAAGGATCAAAGATAATGAACAGCTACAAGGGATTTACTAAAGATTCATGTCATTTGAAGTCAAAGAGATAGAGATTTTGTATGGCATGTATCGTATTAATTGGTCTTGCAAAGAACCCATGTGGCATTAGCACTTCCTTGAAAATCTTGTGCATTGCATATGAGATAAATTGCAAGTCTAAAGCTATATTGATTTGCAAGTACGTGTGCTCGGATTGCATTTATCTCCAAACTTCCAATGTGATCTTCCATTTTCGGACTTCAAGAGAGATTTTGCAAGTCTCAAAAGAAATGCAAAAAAGGTTCTTCCCCTAACTTGTAAGCTGCGAGGAATTAGTCCTTCCCCTCAAATGTTGCAATTTTGTGTGGCAAGTTGAAGAGATGCAAATTCTTCCCACATACAAAAAAAAAGCTCGAGTTCACTTGCAGATGGAGTTAAAAACCCCGTTCGTAGGCTTGTCTTGCATAAACAAGACCAAATGCTGCCCTATATGCAAAATGTGATGAAAAACCCACCTTTTTCACATTTACATGTCAAAAGACAAAAGTAAACCACCAACATGCACATGGCGTGTCCGTTCATGAGCTGCAAATGATTTCAAAAATCCCACCTTGCATATTAAACATTCGCTCATGTATATGTGCGTCAATGTATATATGCACTTCATAAACTCAAAGATTGGTGTTCATTCATATGCAGTGCTACAAAAAAACCTCGTTCTTCATCTTTCTTCCACACACTTGCGAGATGTATCAAGTTTGTTCTACCTCTCAAGGATGCAAGTTCTTGTGGCAAATTGAAGAAAGATTTTCTCATGTTTTTCCCACGATGCAAGGATACAAAGCAAGAGCAACCACACGATGGAGCCAGACAGAGAGGTGGAAAGTGTGAAATGATTCCAGGCATACAATGCTTTCAAAACTGAAACAGAAAGACAAAAAGATGCCTCTCAGTGATCACCATTATGATGCAGAGCAATATGCAAATTCATTTTCCGGTTCGAGATGCTTTCGCCAACCAGAACACATCAATCATCGAGCATCCAGTAGCGACATGAAGACCGACAGAGGATGATGCAAATAGATGTCGTGTCTTATCAGACACTTAGATGCTTTCATTATGCATTTTGTAAAAGTGTAGAATTTTTGACATGTTACACGATAATATGTAAAGTAGTCTCATGTAATCATGCTGCAAGAACATTAGGTTCTGCATCATTGAATAAGTCAAAGTTAGTTAGTTATAGATAAGCTTTGAATAAATCATTGTTAGTTAGGGATAAGGATTGAATAAATCAAAGTGGTTAAGGGTTTCCCCTTTCCTCTCCACTTTTCTCTCTCCTATTTTCCTATATAAGGAGGGGGGGTTCATTGTAAATATTCATCGTTTGTTGTGTGCAAGTGAGCTATAGGCAAAACTCTTGAGTTCTGAAGACTTTGTGTTTCATTGTAAAAGAGTTAAGCATTTGAATAAAGGAATAGAGATTAATAGACTTTGTGTTGTTATCTTGAACATTAATGGATGTATTCTTATGTTGCATTCATTGATCCTTGTTCAGATTAAATAGTTTTCTTGTTTATATCATTGGAACACCTTTAATCCAAGTTTTCTGAAGACTTTGTGCTTCAGAAGATCGGGGTTACTATAGAAAGTAGTGGCTGCAATATTCCAAGGACTGAAGACTTTGGGCTTCAGTATTGGGAGTTAGATAGATAGAGTACTTATTTGAAGTGAGGACAAGAGACTTTGAGCTCTTGTATCATTTCATCTTTAGATAAATTCGCTGTTGTCTCAGTCGATTGTTCTTAAGTCAATCTCTGAGCCACCGGTATTACTGTTGCAAGGGGAACTGTATGTGTTACAGTTCAGTTCTACTTGAAGCCACCTGCAGTAAGAAGGGAGCCTCCCCTATTGCTAAGAGGAGAGAGTAATCTCATACACTGCTGCCTAAAAGATACATTTTGCCAAGTTGTAGTCTTAGTAACTTGCAAAATATTTAGCCAACACATTACAAACCTTCATTGGCACCACATCACATACTATCTCCTCCTAAAAGATAAATGACATATGAAAATAAATACTAGAGTAACAAATATACTTCGGTTGTTGCATGCAGTAAACCCAGGTTGTGGATGGAGCATGGTTGGTAAATTCAATGACTTGACAGTTTTTGAAGAAATTAAATTCTCCATACTACCACCATTGACCATAAATTCCAATGGCTGCACTTTTGCCCACGTCTGTCAATGGAACAATCACTCTACCTCAACATCTTTAGGGATGTTGACTAAGACACAGAGATATGTGTCCATGATTCCATCTAAACACTTGACATCATAGTCCTCTATTCTAGCCATTGTATTTGGATTGGATGCACTAGAGTAGTATGCTTTTATCATGCATGTTTTTATCTTTGGTATTTCCGTACAAGATAGTTTAGTTTATAAGCTATTTGTAATCTCTCTCTAACATACCTTCAGGACCGAAGCACAAGAAATTGTTTTCAGAGGGAGTTTGACTCTTCAGAGGTAACTTTGGATGAGGAGCTAAGAAGATTGATATCAGACTCAAAGGGAGTTTGACGTTTCATCATAAGCAATCTTGGATGATCAACAGATTGATATCTGCTCAATGAGTTCTTCTCTGTGAGAGAAGTTTGAGGTGAAATCCCTTGTTTTCACCCTCTGCGCTGAGGCATGATGGATGTCATGTGTGTGACTCCATATTTTTAATGGGTCTGCCCCCTGTGTACATCATGAGGAAGTGACGACTTCCAAATGATTATCACTTGTATTTGTAAGAGTTATTGAAAGGTGACGATCTTACAATATCTTGGCCTTCTATTGTGATAGACATCTTATGATGGCTGAAACAGATCATGATAGATGACAACTTCTATTGTGATAGACATCTTGTGATGGCTGAAACAGATCATGATAGATGGTGTCTTCTATTGTGATAGACATCTTGTGATGGCTGAAACAGATCATGATAGACGACATCTTCTATTGTGATAGACATCTTGTGATGGTTGAAACAGATCATAATAGAAGATGTGACTGTTCTTATGGTAAGTGCACATTACCTATGGACATCTTTTGAGTACTTGGTGGACATCATGTGACTTGATGTTGGTAGGCCATTACTCTGAGCACTTGGTGAATATCATGCGACTTGATATTCTGCAGAGCAATGCTCCCGATATCATGAGATATCTTTGTAAACTTTTGAGTACTTGGTGGACATCATGTGACATGATGTTGGTAGACCATTACTCTGAGTATCTGGAGAATATCATGCGACTTGATATTCTGTAACAAATACTCCCAATATCATGAGATGATATTTATAAATCTATGAGTTATGGTGAATATCATGAGACTTGATATTCCTAGGCAGTCCATATCTCTGACATCATAGTAATGTGATATCAAAATACAATTTCACAATTAACGTTGTGTTGCTCTTGTATTTTGATGAATTTTATCTTCCCTAACTAAGAGGGAGTGTTGATGTTTTGTGTAGCTATAGTAAGGGTCATAAGTGTTGACACGAGAGACCACTACACATTTTGTTTGATCATCCTCCCTATCTAAGAGGGAGTGTTAATGATTGTAGCTTCAGTCGTATGATCATTAGAATACATATAATATATGTTGATTAATAATAATATAATATATATGTTATATTATTATTAATCATATGAAATTTAATATTTAATATTAAATTATTATATTATTCTTAATTAATAATTGATTGATGAAACATTATAAGATTGATTAAATTATAATTAATGGGAAGAGGCATGTCCTTTCTTATAAATAATAATGAATGGACATGTCTCATGAAGGGACATGTCTCTCCTATCCTCATTCCCAATATAAATGAAAGAGAGATTGTTGCATTTGGAAAACACATACAACATAGAGTGCTATTACATTTTCAGCTATCCTAAAACTTAACAAATACTACTATTGCCATTTGTGTGACTGCGTTATGATCTCCTTGTTGCAGTACTCATCTGTTGAATGGCTGCAGTAAGCTGTTGTAATACATTAGCCACCTATTCCTGCCCTGTTTGTATACCTCGCATAACATCTCGAGCCTCTCTTTCCTCATCTCGTGGTGGATTATTACCACTTCTATCTCCCATACCTACAACCTGTCTTGTACCGCTAGAAGATGAACTCTGATGAACACCGATCAATCTAAGCATTGTTTCTCCTTCCGATACATGTGGGGGTTGCCAAGTTTTCCTTAATTCCCTCCTATAATACCTTAACTCTGTCACTCGATTGCATCAAACTGTAATAGACCCAAAGGCTGGCAGGACCTTGGCTCTGATACCACTGTAAGAACCCCTTCCTATTCTAACCTTGACTATTCAATTTTGTCTCATAGGCATTCATCAAACAATTAGTGTACAAGGTCTGTTCTCAATTTTCTGAATTCAGAGCCACAAACCCAATACAAATTACAAGTAATTTGCATAGAAGATTCTATCAAACACTTGTATGGCAATAGTAATCTGATATATTTACTTACAATATGAAGGCATGAACCCAAATGCTTAGGACCTAAACTTAACTTCACCAAATGATAAAGCTTTATACTTCAGCATTTTAACAAGCACATGGCATGTAAGTTAACCTCACTAAAATAGCAAAATTTCAAACACTTAGAGACGTAAATCAGAATTGAAATAACCACAGCCTCGTAAACGAACATATAGAAAAACACTTGGCTGTCTTACAGACTGAAAATGAACCAGATTTCAAAGAGACTTTTCGTCATACATTTTGCATGCAAACTACTAATTGATATTCACTGGTAGCTTTAAAGATATAAAGGTCTGCCTACTGCTACAGATTTGTAAGTCAAACTTGGCAAATAATAAACAAGCCTCACTTCCAAAATTGCAAATAATGAACTCTCATCTTACTTCTCATTGACTGCACCGTCCAGGCCTCTTCAACACACAACTTGGCACAAGGTACTCGATTTACTCCAGCTTCTAACAATGCACAAGTCTGATCCAAGACATTTATGGAACCCTGGCTTCTCCTCAATCTAGTCACTAGCATCTAGGAACACAAAACTCCAAATGCCTACCACATATACAATACACTGAAAACCTCAAAGGTTGCGACTGTAATTTCTGATTCCCCACACGTCACCACTAATTGCCTTCTTGCACAGGCCATAGGCCTGAACATCTAAAAGCTCGAACTGTATGCTTGGCTGGGAATTCAATGGGAATGAATTACTTTAGCCCAGGCGTCTGTCTGTAGCACAAATTCGATTCCTTATTCAAGCAGCTTCAAATTTCTGAATAGACGGCTCCACCAAATTTTTATCTGCTCTCTGAATGTCTGCAATCTCTGCTGTTTATGAATCCAAAATCTTCACCTTAAGCCCAATGGTAGACTCTGAAATGAATCTACTCAACATGGAAGATTTGGGGTTGCGTCCAACCTTCAACTTCCTAAGGGTTTTCGTCCTTACAAATCAGTCACCGACTTTCAACAACAAAGAAGAAATGGCTTCCATAAAATATTCTCATAGCATGCTCTTGAAGGAAGACATTGTTCGTTCGTAAAGACTCCTCAAACTCCAAGTGAACCTCTACACTCAATGTGGGATATATCATCCTTTACTTTTAATTTCTCTTGATAAAGTAGCCTCTCGAACAAGCTTGAGAGCTTTATTAATTAAAGTGACTTTATATTATAACTTTATTTTAGTCACTCTTTTTAAATAAATTAATTATAATAAAGTCATCATTTTAATTTTAATTTATTTGGACAACTTTAGAATAAATAATATAATTTATTTATTTTGCCAAAAATTTGGGGACATCATAGTAACTTCACCTAGGGCATGGTTGTGGAACATATTTAAAGTTTTGGAACATACCTCTTGCTGGTCAGCTTTCCCTTGAAGGAGGTGTGAGAAATTTGCATTGCTGGACGTAAATCTTCAACAACCTAGCATTGTATTTTGGAGCAGATTGATGGGCATTCAAGGGGCTTATGTGGGCGCTATTATTCCAAGAGAGTTGTGAGGATTGTATGGGGAAGAACAGTTTGAGAGAGATAATTTCTTGCAAAAAACAGTCCCTATTGCTTGAGATGTGAAAATCCTTGCTGGTCAGTTAACTCCCAGCTGCAAACAGTCAATCACTCAATATTGTAACTGATGTTAAAGGTCAGTGGGCCCATTTTTCTATACCTTAGTCATTTGTACCAACAAACCATTACATTTCCTTGTTATTTCAGTTATACATTATATGTACATTGAATACTATTGCTTGGTGGAATGTTTAAAGCTTATTAAATGGTAGAATGAATATATATTGTGACTACTTTCTAGACCATTAAAATTCAGAAACAATACAATCAGAAAACTGACATCAGAGATTGTGTTCAAACTGTTTGACAAAATGCCTATCCATTAAAAATTGAGAATAAGTGCAAAATTTGGCATAGAAAATTGGCTTGGGACTTTACAATGACTTCAAGAAACTTAATGTGGGTCTAAAGTCTACAAGAGTAAGTGTTAAAATCCTCAAGCACTAACTTGTGAGCTGTTATGAATGGTTTACTGCCTACTAGAAGGCTTTGTGGAAACTATTTTTCAATGTCAACAATGGTTAAGCAACATACAAATCAACAATTTACTCTCAGACTCCCAAAATCCACAGTGTCGCTTCTCTAATATACATAGGCTGAAGCAACAATATCTGAACTCAAAAAGAAAAAAAAAACAATGTCATGTCTCCATTTTTATGCAATCCTGTTCTACGAAAGTTGGCCAGTTTTCGAGTTTTTTCTGTAGGTTTCCTGACATGTTGGGAGGACTCCAGTGCTCTTGGTGAGCTCAGTTCTTAGTTTTAGTGGGTTTCACTTTTGACAGCTAATGCTATTTATAGTAAGTGCTTGCATGGTGCTGATTTTTTTGTTTTTCTGGATTTGTTCTTTTTGGCCCCTGAAGAACTTACTATTTATAGTAAGTGTTTGCATGGCATCGATCTTTCTGGGTTTGTTCTCTTTAGTTCTTGGAGAACACTACTGTTTAGAATATGTGCTCGTGTTGGCATCTATTATTATCTTTCAACTTCAGTTGGTTCCAACATGTTCGATTCTCGATTTTAGTGCCTTGGCGTAGTTTAAGGTGATGGGGAAAATATTTTATAATTTTCACTTAAGTAACCAAAAAGTGACTTAATTTATAACAGAAGTGATAAATGTTTTTATAAAGTGGCCTCAAAAGTGGATGCCTATGCAGGGGGTGGGGGGGAGCTTAAGTGACTTTAAAAAATTATATTGAGAATTTTTGAGGGAAAATAGTATAATTTCAAATTTGTGTTGCCCTAACTTTTCCCTCCAACACATTAGAGTTTGGCCTCTCATTCATTTATTCTACTTGTGAACACATAATGAAATGTTGTTGGAATGTGCAAACACCTAAAAATGACTAGTTGCTTATACGTAACGATTTTAATAACATTCCTCTTAAATTATTAAATAATCTATTATTTAATTAATTTGTCTTTCTACTATATTCTAAGTTTGAATTCACAATTTCACACTAATTCCATTATTAAGTAATTTTAATTAATTGTTTAATTATTAAGCGTCTAACTAATATTCAACCTGGTCAACTCTTCAATCAATCGACTTAACAGATCAATCAATTTTGTGACAAGGCAATCAATTGAGTTTACTCTTCAATCAATCTGAGTTCACTCTTCAATCACATATAATCAGTCCCATCAATCATGAAATCCTGATTGAAACCCCAAAATCTTATAAATAGAGAGCTAATTCTCATATTTTGTAACCACATTATGCTTTGAATCCTTATGCTGTCACATTGAGCTTGAAACTGACACATTGCATCAAAAAGGAGAAAAAAAGACGGCTAAATCTAGTTTGCATATGTATTGTTTGAATTGTTTTCAATTTGTTGATTGTCTCGTTTCCTTTTTTGATATTAGGGATTTATATACTAACTACTATTAACAGATCTCTATGGTTAAAATTGTGTTGAAATGCACGTTTCCGTACCCGAATTACCCTGATTACAGAATGAAATTAAAAAGTTCCTCTAAAGATTGTTGAGGACGAAAATCCTCTACAATTGCTCTAGTTTCAGTGATGAAAGATCCACTCTAGCTGGTTGTTGCTTACAGTTTGAGTTTTTAGTGATTTTGACTTGAAGTTTGGTGATAAGGGTTTGCTAAGAAAGAAGATTTATGAAGTATTTTAATTTGGGTATTTATTTTTTGATGTGTTTATTGCTTTATCGAAGTGATGTTCGAGTTTCAAGGAGCTTGTAGACTTCTTCTCAATGCTGGTCTATCAGTTTTAAAGACACAAGGAACCGCATTTTTGCTCATAACTCCTGGAATTTTATTTGATTTTGGGTATTGGTTCAAAGACTTTCTAACTGACAACCAAGGAAGAATCATATATCATATGAGGGTTCCTCTAAAGATTGTTGAGGATGAAAACCCTCTACAATTGCTCTAGTTTTGGTGGTGAAAGATCCACTCTAGCTAGTTGTTGCTAACAGTTTGAATTTTCAGTGATTTTGACTTGAGGTTTGGTGATAAGGGTTTGCTAAGAATGAAGATTTATGAAGAATTTTGATTTGGATATTTACATTTTGATGTGTTTATTGCTTTTTTAAAGTGATGTTTGAGTTTCAGGGAGCTTGAAGACTTCTTCTCAATGCTGATCTATCATTTTTAAAGACACAAGGAACCACATTTTTGCTCATAACTCCTAGAGTTTTATTTGGTTTTGGGTATTGGTTCAAAGACTTCTTGACTGCCAACCAAGGAAGAATCATATATCATATGAGAGTTTGTGATTAATATTATTTTTCTAGGTCAAGATCACCCTAGGAGAGGGGCATCCATGTAGTGCCTCCCGTGTTTGCATTCAGTTCCATGATGATTTTGATCCAAGACATACTCTTGTTTATTATATGTGATTATCTGCACGATGAGATGCATCGATGATAGTTCATTATTTTTGGTTGCTATCTTAGTTGTGATAGATGGATAGATTGTGTTACTATTTCAGTTTGATCATATTTGCATGATGATGCTAATGATGTGACATGATGCCTTATGATGATATCTAGTGTATTTTATATTCGAGACTATTGATTATGTATCAAGATTATGTATCAGGATGATGTTATTGGACTCTTGGATTATTGTGTCTTTTATGTTGTTGGATATATCTGTTATTTACTTTTAATGATTTATGCTAAGAATAGCCGTAAAATGATTTATTTAATGCTTTCAATTTAAATGCAATGTTAATTTAATGATATGATGTTTATTGTTTTACTGCACAATTATTATGCATTATGCCTTTTGTGTCGGTACGAAGTGAGACGAAGTTGTAGTCAATTATTCGTGAGATCTACGCAATGTATTGCTCTCTGTTGTTTGTTACCATGTATTTTATGCGCCAGCTATTTGTATCATGAGCATCTGCACTTGATGTTTGCTTGTTTCAGTGAACATGTACCAGACACACGCCTGAGTTGCAGGATTTGAGTGTGTCTATATCCCCGGCAATGGCACAAGAGATAGTAGTTTTGGCCCTTCATACTGAGCTAATGTCGTTCCTATATGGACGATGTATTTGATATTATTATGTTATCCCTCCGGTACGTGATTGGTAAATCCGGATTCATATTGCATTTATGATAGATCAGTGATTGTCTGTGTATTTAGAGTTCCCGCGATTGTCGCGAAAGGATTTAATTAAGTTGGAGATTTAATTTAATTTAAATTTTGTTGTTGTCTAATTTGTCGCAGTCTAATTCCATTTAATTGGAATTGATTTGGCTTGACTTGGGAAAAGTCTATAGTTCGTCTAATTTATTTAAGTGATTTGTTTTAATTCTCATTTTGGGCTTTTTGGCAAAAAGTGCCTTATATTGTGAAAATAGAGTTATTTGAACTCACTTTTTACTTTAGAATTTTATGAGAATTTGGAATTCGCTCCAAATTGCTTTTGAGAAATTCGCTCTTTTGCTCACTATGATCGATTGGGTTGTCAAATTTTGGTGCTCGGCGGCTCGTTGGATGTGTTGTGAATACCTTCGTTTGTGTGGAGCCATTTGTGTTTTCACGTGGGATTTATTTTATTCCGCTCTTTCCAAGTTTTCTCCTTCAACTGCTAGGTAGGGCCTTTGAGATTTAATTCATTTCTCAATTATTTTTGCTATTTCTTGTTTGTAAATGCTTCATGGGCTGAGAGTTAGTACTAGCCCACAATCTTGTAGCTTTCGGTTACCAGGTTGACTTTCTGTGAGCAACTGGGGTTTGCATTTGGAGTTTTTGCACTATTATGTTGTTTGTTTTTGCATATATGCCCGAACGTGAAATTTTATTGGATTTATGTGATGTTAGGCACAAAATGCCAAATGGGTTTTAATTTCGTTGAATTTTGATATGTTTAAATTTTGGGTGTTTTGGAGCTTTTCTCATTTTGCATGTCATCCAAAATATGTCTAAAACCTTGTTGGGCACGAACGAGTGAGTGATTTTAGTAGTCTTTTATGTCTATTGTAGGGTTGAGAAAACGGAATGGTTATAGGAAATTCCAGTCATCTTTTATTACAATCCGAATATACCCTTTTGATATTAATTTGCTGATTTTCACTCTTTGTCGGATTTTGCTGAAAATTGTGTTTATGGTTGTTGTTGACCATTGTGAGTCTTCCTCGTGTTCTAACAAGATGTATGATGGATTCCATGGGAATCCGTGCTCTTGGCACGATGGCCAATCGAGCGATGTACTTTTGGGGTTTTTGGTTGTGTTTCCTCAGCTTGCGTGCTTGAGTGTTTTGGAGTGGATTTGTCCTCCAACCTTTCTTTGTGCTTTTGATGCATTATTGATTTTCATCATTGGTGTAGACTATGATGATGATGCATTTCATGTTTTTCCTCGTGTAGATCGAGTGGACAACCTTGGGTTATACTGTCCTCATGTAGACGAGTGGACGAAGCCCTTATTTCGTCCTTGGGTAGCCCTTATGATGAAGAGCTTGTTATGTCCTCATGTAGATCGAGTTGACATTCCTTTGTTGGTCTCCATCTTGGGATGTTGAGCCTTGGACTAGGTATGTTGAGTAGTCATAGGGAGTAGCTCCTTATGCTAACCCTAGCCTGGAAGTCGCTGCAGTGGAGACATTTAGGAGTTTAATTAAAAAGTGAAAATATAATAAAACAATTAGGTTAAAACACTAATCAAGATTAATTGGTATTCCCGAGATGTCAGGATTGACCCTTGTGGGGGAATTGGAAACCATTGCACCCCAGATGTCAACATTGACCCTTGTGCGGGTAGTAGATGGTACTTGCGCCCTAGATGTCAGGATTGACACTCATGCAGGAAGGATACTCCCTATGGTTAGTACTCACGTGTCTAAGGTCAGTAGTGTTATGTAGCACCTTCATGAGATGGGATATGTGTTTTGTGTTTGAGTTTGGATATTGGACTACATATCGATTGATCTCCATGTTCCTTGTATCCTGCATTATGTGTATGCATTGGACCTCTATACCTCTCTTATGAGACTTGCATCTACTTGGCGTGTGTGTTGGTCACTCCTTGCTTGCGTGTTTGCATTGTGTTTATGGTCGGGTTACTGTCTCCACGAGCATGATGGGGTGGGCCTGAGGGTTCCACATGGTAGGGTTGAGTTGCACTATACCACTACTAGGGACCAGTGTACAGGTGGTGGGCTTCCTTCAGATTAAGAGTATCTGAGCATTGAGTGCTTCATGCTATTCTTCACTTGGCTCATGTTGTATGTAATATATGCCCTTTTAGTTATGTGCTTAGCGTAGATCCATTAATATTTATATACTTGATCATTATATGCATATGTACGTATATGATCTTAGAGTAGTTCATTGTTTTATGTTCTTGATTGCAATCGAGTGAATAATGCCTCGATTTGTGTGTATTTGGTACTCCCCAGTGTGGAACAAACCTGCATTTTAGCCATACGTTGGTGTCGGCAAGCCTCCTTGGTATTAGAACCCGGATTGACCTCTTATTTGAGCTTTAAACTTAACATTTCGTAGATGTGGGGCAGTGTGTCGCTTTTGCCAGGTGTTTCATTGCCTTTACTCCATGAAACATCGCCTTTGACTCTCAGAACATCACTTTTGAAAGTTTCTGCATCACTTTTATTATGTCACTTTTGAACAGAGGGTACTTCTTGGGGGTCTATCAAAAAAGCTATTCCAGATTTGGATACCCTTTATCTTCGAGGGGTCTTTCCAATCATAACATATCGGATTTGGATACGTCTGATTATGATTCCCTCTTCTTGCGTGATTGCCAGCTTCTTGCATTGTATGGCCACGAGGATGTTGTAGTCTCCTCAATGGGCGACAGTTGATGATGGTTTGGTCATTATCCGTGGGGTTCGTGGATGCGATCCAAACTCTCATGTGATGACTTGAACACGCCTACACTGTTCACGCCTATGTTTGGTTTGCTTGGGAGCCTTTGGAAGTGCTTGTGAAGACTCCCGCTTGTGCACAATCGTGAGTCGATTGTGATGATACTCTTGTATGTGGTATCATGCTTATGTTTATGGTTACTAGTTGCACTTATATGTATTGTTTACATCTTTACTTTTAAAAAAAAAATTATTAAGTGCATGTTTTACTCTTTGATTCCAAGTGTTCCCTAATGGGGCATTACAACCCAAATGAGCATTGAAAGTGGGAGTTTTGAGGGTATTTTCCTGTCGTATAAGACTGCAATGTTATCAATTTGAGGCATCTAAGGGGTACATACAGATCTGAATGAGTTTTGGGAGTTGTTGGAGTGACCGTAAATTCCTATGCAAATCGTCTTTAGTCTCTTGAAGCACTCAGGTTCAGAATTTTGGAGGCATTCAGGGTCTTTAAAATCTGCTCATTAGGTCTGCCAGTGCGTTGTGTTGGGATAGTTGTTGGAGAAGGCTCAAAATACTCCCCAAGACTCTTGTTTGGATGCATAAAATCAGACCACAGACTTCCAAGGGTTGTTGCTTCAAAAATACAATCAAATCAGCCTTTCCAGGTCTGAAATATATGTAATCAACCTTTTGATGTTATATAATTTGATTTCAAGACTTAATAGTAATCTTGATGATTCTATGCACTTGTTCATTTCGATACGCTAAAGTTAAAAATATTTTAAATATCATTGCAACTCTTGAATGAAATTTAAAATCAATAAGACAAATCGGCAAAACAGTGCATTATCCTTTCCTTTCAATCATTCAACCGGAAAACAACTTTAAAAAAGAATCAGGTCTGAATACTACAGAAGATGTCAGAAAGAAGCCCAAATAATGTTTGTCATGAAACCAGGGAATCTGGAATGTTTTAGCTTCTCAAAATGCCACACATTTTGTCTTTTTGACCTATCTAGGACAAGTTTGACTAATGTCATACTCATCTCTGTCAATTCTCTCTACACGGGACAATTTCGATTGTGGTTGTAACTTGTTCGTTAAAATTGATTATGATCAAATCTCAGACATGCTCTATTTTAATTTTACTCCAATACCCTAACTGTCTGGATCACTTAAAGCACAGTCTACTTTTCCCTTGCAATATGATCTCCCTATAGAACTAGAAAAAATAAAGTTCGAAAATAAGGAATTATTTTATCGATTCTATATTGCAGGAAAAGAGAGAACAAAGGCGTGTGCAAACGCATATCAGATTTTACTTGTAATTATCTCTTTGACTACCATGACCTGCTCTCTTGAAGTCCATAAAAAATAATTCTTTGATAGAATCAAATTAGGCCAAACACATGTAAACTGGTCAAATTTTATTTTAAAAATCAATCAAATCAAAACTTCAAATAATTCTCCAGGTGACGATCAGAGAATCGGAATTAGAAACTGCCTTAAAATTGAATTCCCAACTATTGACTATGGATATGAAGGACCAACTCGTAGTGCGGATAAAAATTCTGCAGACTTGAACTTTAAAGAAAATAAAACGAGCAACCTGAAAAAAATGTTTTTGAAGGTTGAGATGTGTAGCTTCTGAATCTCCCAAGCCTTTGTCCCATTTGTTTTTCAACTTGAATGTGTGCGGGAAACGTTGCAGGAATACGAATATTGCTCAACAGTGAGATGCACATTGTGTATTTCACAAAACATGCTTTTCAAACGCGTTGCATCGCTTCAGCCGAGATGAACATAGTCTCTCCTTTTCAATCGAACACCTGAATGGTTAGTTTAGTTGCTCCTCGTTAGAATAAATGCCGATGAGGAAGAAGCAAAGGGAACGTGGTGAAAATTAGTAACCATGTTATTTTTAACTTACACATTTGAATCAGACTTGTTATATTTGGCATATTCGGATCAAATAATGTTCAAAGGAAAGAAAGAAATTATTTTAACCTTTGCAAGGTTAAGCATAGTTTATCATAAATTAATTTTTTATATTTTAATTTTTTTCTTATGCAATTTGATGATGAGTATTTATAATTATTCAATGTCTTTTTGTTGATAAATTCATTCAAGAATTAGTTGTGAAGATATTTACAAAATTGCTCCTATTGTCATTGAAGGCATATGTTACATTCTTTCTTTATGACCTTTTAATTTGAATAATTGTTAATAATTATTTCATGGGAAGTGTGATGATAATGGTCATGAAACGTTCAGTTATTTTGGTTTTATAAAGTTCAAGTATGTATGAAGTATGCATATTTTGTTCTGATTAATATTAGAAAAATGGTTTAGTTTCATATGTAAAATATTTGGAACTAGTTATAATGAAATTCATTATAAATGATTGATGAACATTTGATTTTGTTTATGAGCTATTGTTGTGATGGTGAGAATATCTAATCATTTAATGTCAGTGAATGTAGGAGGAAGATCCATTCCACATGCGAGGGAAGAGTATCATCAGCGTAGGGGTATGGGAACATATGGTAGAAGTGAAGAATGACATCCTAGCTAGAACCGCAATCGTTGTCACTTACCAAGTCTGGGAGGGAAGTACCTTAGATGTCTAATCAGTTATCTTTGTATCATAGTATAATAAGATTGGCCTAACAATTAATTTATGCTTGGGGACTTCTCATCAATCTTAATGAACAACCCTGGTAACCCCTTTTGGTGTGTGTGTGTGTGTGTGTGTCAATGACATGCATATACATATGTGTATGTCAATGACCATCGCACATAAAACTATTAACTAAACAATCATGTAAGGGTACACTTATAATGTCATTGCAAGATTATGGAATGAATGCAACCTCACGTGGTTGAGAAGTTAAATTACAGAAGGTGAGTTGACGTTAGCAAGTATGCATGGATGCATCAATTACATTGAAACAGAGTTAATGTATATATATATA
>MU225240.1:4744857-4759499 GCA_018584345.1 Thuja plicata
TTTTAACATAGCAGTCAAAGGTTTCAACAAATCTGCAATATTAGGAATAAAACATCTAACAAAATTTATCCTTCCAATGAAACTCTGCAATCCTTTCTTATGTTTTGGCAATGATAGTTCTAGAATTGCAGAAATCCTTTCGAGATCAATTGATGTTCCTTCTTTAGACACTTGGTATCCTAAAATTTTACCTTCATGTACTGCAAAAATAGATTTTTTAGGGTTTAGGGAGATCCCAAACTCCTTGCATCTTTGTAAGACTTGTCTCAAGTGGCTTATATGTTGGTTTGCAACTTTGCTATAAATTGTCACATCATCTAGGTACACTAGAACAAACTTATACATTAAATTCTTGAAGGTCATGTCCATTGCCTTCTAAAATGTAGCCCCCGCATTTGATAATCCAAATGGCATTCTCCTATAGGCCATTGTACCCCATTTAGTAGTGAAGACAGTTTTGAACTAATCTTCATCTCTTACTAATACCTGGTTATAGCTAGAATAACCATCAAGGAGTGAAAATCTCTCAGAGCTAGAAACATATTGTAAAATCTGTTCCATAGAAGGAAGAGGGTGTCTATCTTTCAGAGATGCCCTATTAAGGTCTCTAAATTCTACACAAAGTCTTATTTCTCCATTCTTCTTCCTTACTGGAACTAAGTTAGAAACCCAAGATGTATGCTTAATAGGAAATATAATACCACCATCTAAGAGTTTTCTTAGTTCTTTCAGGATTAAAGGCTCTAATTTGGGGTTTATGGGCCTTTTCCTTTGCCTGATTGGTCTTGCATTTGGTTCTAATTCTATGGTGTGCTGAGTTAGTTGAGGATCGAATCCTTTCAAATCAGCATAATCTCGAGCAAACACATCACTATATTCTCTGAAAAGACCAATGAACAATTATTTTTCTTTGGGAGAATTTATTTTACCAACCTTTAGATACTTGTCTCTGAAAATTTCCACTTCCTCATAATGATCTTCTTTAACTAGCAAACTGGTTTTGTTTTTTCTGAATTGATCATTAGAATTAAAATCTGATTCCAGGCTGACCAATCCCCTCAGAAGCTTATTATTCTTTAGCTGAATAACTTGATTCTCTATTTTCTGATCACATTTATCAATTTTGGGGGCTAAAAACCCTCAGTTCCTATCATAAAACTCAGGATATGTTCATCAGTATTGAAAACTTGCCAATTTACATCATTATCTGGGATAGATGGCCTAACAATAATTTTAACATGTGACTGGTCTGAGATCTATCCTTTATTTTCAGTCATTGAAACATGAGCACCAATACCAGCCAGTCTATCAGCATGCATATTTTTCCTTCTAGGTATAGAAATAAGGTAAAATGCATCAAAACTATCCAAAATATCAAAAACTCTGGATTTATACAGCTTCAAGAGATCATTTTTAACAACATTAATACCTCTCACCTGTCTTACTATCAACTCACTATCCCCGAATGCCCTCGAGCATCTGATTCCTCTTTTCCTAGCCCATTCCAAGCCTTGAATAAGACTTTCATACTCTGCTATATTGTTAAAACATGGAAAGGACAACTTGTAAGCAACATAAAATTTATCACCATGAGGTGAAACCAACATAACCCCTACACCAATACCATCCTTATTCTTAGATCCATTAAAAAATAGATCCCATAGCTGGTTAGATAATTCAGATTTAGAACACTGATCTTTAATCAAATTAGGCACAACTGAATCAGATTCTAACATTGATCATTTTTAGCTGCACATTCATCTAGAACAATATCAGGATACTCTTCAGTTTGTGTGTTATAAGATGAACTCTCATTGATTTCATATGGATCCATGATCACACAACTTGCATTTATGGGACTAGGATTATAGGGCTCTATATGGTCTTTGGCCCATAACTCTGATTTTATGGTCACCTTAGCACCATATCTAATTATGAAATACAGGTGAGACCAATCTGATGAGAAGTATCCATCTATTTTGGCTGTGAAGTCTCTTGATAAACATAAAGCAAAGTAAGGTGGCAGATCTATGACAATAATATCTTGGGAAATGGAGATGTTTGGACATGAGTGTAAGGTCAAAATTGCATTTTTAACAACACCTATGGTCTTAACTGAAGAACCATCAAGCTAGACAATTCCTTTCTCAAGGGGTTCATACTTCAAATCCAACAAATCAGTTATGCTCTTTGGCATGACAGTGTTGGTTGCACCACTATCCACCATACAATTATGTACTAATTTATTTCCAATAATTAAAGAGACATAAAAAGGAGGCTTAACATTTACAGATTGCTTACCTTCCTTTTCTGTCATCTTGTGCATATTTGCTGACTTTCTTTCAACTGGTATTGTTGATTGCTTCAAATCTGTAGTTTTTTTACTCACTTGTGTTACTGGCTACTACACTTTACCAATCTTCTTTTCTCCTTTAACCATTTCATCATGAACTATTCAAGGCTCTGAATTGGCCATAACCACTCTAGGATGATGATGTACAACTTGATGTGAAATTGTTGTTTCTTTAGACGACTCCTCTTTCAATAAATCAGTTTGCCCTGGAATAGCTAATGAAACCCACATAGAAATAGAAACATTCATCTTCTTCATATTATCAACAATGTTATATGGGACAACAAACTGTACCTTCTGAGGTGACTTACTAATGTTCTGATATGCCTGTTTCTAATACTGTGTTTCTTTGTTTGCATGAGTAGAGGTCCCCTTTAGGATTGAAACTGGCAGAATGGGTGATGGTTGATTTATAACAGCAATCCTGGCATTTGACTGCTCTGATTCTAGGGCTCTCTTCTTAGCTCTTATGTTTGCTGATATAGATGAATCACCATTCACTCCACAGAATTCCTCCTCTTGCCAATTGAGGAATGTAGTGTCAGAGGCAAACGCATCATAGTGTTGTTGAGTCTCTTTAGTAGATATAGTAGGTTGTGAATCCATCACACTTTGAACCATTAGGGCTTGATTGAGCACTCCATTAGTACACTTGGACTGATTGTGAGGTTCATTACAAGGATAGCACCATTCATAATCTGTAGCAAGGTTATTTTTGCTAGGAACAATATCCCTAAAAGCATTAAGGGGTGTAGGATTATAAGGTCTCTAAGGCCTCTGGTTCTAGTTTTGCCTATTGGTATTGCTATTTCCTTGATATTGTTGTTTGTTGCCTTGATAAGTGGGTTGATTGGGCTGCTAAGATGAAGAACTAGCAAACTAATTATGAGTATGGGCTATTGGATTTCTTTGCTGCCTTTTTAGATTTACTAGTTCATTGCCAAAAGTCTGTAGCAAGCTCTCAATCTTTTGCTGGTTTTTTATGCTTTTCAATTCACTCGGAGGGACAATAGGCATTATTTCTTCACTTTTATAAGATGGCAGTGGAGCTAATGGTGGGGTAATTAATGACATATTGGCTTGGATATTGGGAAAGAAAGGCATTGGTGGCCTAGGAGCTATCTTTCCTGCCTAAATAAGGCTATTCTCTGCCCTAATTGCAATATCAAAGGCTTGAGGTAGTGAATTCCCTCCCGTGGATTGGATTACTACCGATATATCACTATTCAAACTTTTGAGAAAATATAAAAATGCATATTCGACAGAGGGTCTTACCATGGCAGGAATCCTATTCCTTGTCTTCTAAAATCTAAGATTAAAATCACTTAGTTCTTCTTGTGGAGCCATTTTAATAGTAGTTAGTTGCTCCACCAAAGACAAATTGTCAGACTTATCCTCAAAAAACTTAGAAAGCCTCTCCCCCAAAACATCCCAAGTAGCAATAGAATTTACTGGAAGAGTTATGAACTAGTCAAGAGCTTTACCTTTTAGTGATGCATCCAACAGCTTCAAAGCCACATCTTCCTCCATGACATGATGGACATTGCAAAGAGATGCAATATCTCTAATGTGTTCGATGGCTGTCACTTGACCTTCTCCGGTGAATGATGGAAAGCCTTTCAAGGCATCCAAAGGTGTTGTTGTGATTTGCAATCCGGAGAGGACTACCTTGATCAAAAGGAATAAATGGAAGATTTCTTACCATTCCTATAGCTGGTGGTGCTTATTGCTGAACAACACGTACAAAAGTAGGCTAGGTAGGCTAAACTACTTTCCTTTGGTAAGTCTTCAAATTCTGGAGAGTTGCTGCAGTACCACTTGTAGAGGCTCTTGGAACAAAATTATCTATAAATAAATTTTCAACACTTGGAAATTCTAAAAAATTAGGAACACTTAGATCTTCAAGAAGACTGATCTGTTCAATAATAAACTCAAGTTCCTCTAAATTTGTGGCTTGACTTTCAAAAATGGGGTTATCAAATGATGAGAAATTTTAATTCAATATAGTACCTCTTGGATCTTGTGATGTTCTTCCACCTCTGGATGATCTTCCTCCCCTTCTGCTTGACTGTAATTCCTGATACACAAATCCCTCCTTGTTTGATCTTGTTGGAGTTCTACTCATTAAAATCCACACTGAGAGCTGTAATTGAAATTAAAAACAACCATAGAACTAGTAGATCAGAACCGAGAAGCAGTTTGTGGTCCCACCAGGAGTGCCAAAAACTGTTGAGGTTTAGAATTTTTACCCCAATCAGGCATTAGGGCAGCATTAAAATTCCATCCTAACAATGGAAACCTTCTCTAGTTGTGGGTAGACTATGTATGAGAAGGAGTCTTCGGATTCTAGGCTGGTTCCTATTGAATTTGTGTATCAATTTTATACTATCTTCTCCTGATTTTGGGAGGGAAAGAGAGAAACTCTAACTAAAATTGCATGAATAAAACTTGAAAAGGTGATACACCAAATAGATTCAAATCTCTCAAAGCTTCAAACTAACACTCACTTATCATACCCTAATGATCGAGCTGCAATATCACTCACTACCCAATACATAGGCTAATTAGAAGGTCACTACTAGGGTTTAACCACAAATAGAAATCTTATTATCAACAACATGCATATTCTGCAAAAGGCTTATATTCTATAATCTAGAATAGGAAATGATACACTTCACTGATCCATGCTACAGATGTATTACACTTGAATGCAAAAAATTGAATAGGATTGAACATATGATCACCACAAGATGTATGAAAAACGGGGCAACTATATTCTTTTCAAAATATGTATGCAATTACATGAATGAATCACAAATGGAAAGGAATACAAGCATTCTCTTGCACAAAATTGAAATCACCAACATGAACCAACAATGGATACAAAACATAAAACAGATAGCTATAGGAACAAGAAGTTCACTAAAAGCTCTTCTCTCTACAATCTTGGATCCCTAAACATGAAGCCAAGGATCCACTATATATCCCACATGGCTTAATTTTTGAAAATATTTCCCCCCAAAAATCCCTCCTCCCTATCAAACTACTAAACCATGTGGCTTAATAAGTGCCCTAAATCAAATCACTAAGTTTAGCAACTCTAAAGTTGGTAGATAAAATACCTCTTTCTATACACTTTACCAACTTTATTACATAACAATCACAATGCATAAACCCGAAAACATAACTTCCAAAGGCATATAATTCCAACATAACCGTTTATCATGAAAAACCCTAACTCTGCTGACACCATACTAGAGCACTTGATGTAACTGCAGCTTGTTGCTTGACTACAGTCCACCATCGACATGACCATTTCTATTGAGAAGATAGTTTTTTATACTTTGTGGCACCAAAAGTACCATTGTGGCAATGTGGAGATAATGTCGATAGACTGGCAACTATCATAGCATTGACTTCACTTGTCAGTGGACTTCAAACTTGGGTAAAACACAATGCATATTGTTTATCAGTTTCATTTGCATCTTAGGGTTTTTCTCTCTATGGAGCCGCCATGTTTATTCTAGAAACCATGATTATTGGCAATGTATCCGCCTCGACTCAGTGAAGAATCTCATGATTCTTGAGTTTTATGAGGAAAAAGAGATTTGAGTTTTGTTTCGCCATAACACATGGCATCTTCTATTGATTTCCTCTTCAATACTACTAGAGTTTTACACTCTTTTCTTTGCTCGAACTTAGGTTTTAACAGTGAGTTAACTTCAACTTAGATATGCTAGAATAGCTTGGTCTTTGAAAGTTTTAATGCCTTGAGAAATGGTGCCTAGATGCATGCCTTAAACTTGGGGTTTTGAAGTCGATGGTTTGAACAATCACTACAAGTTCAGAATGAACTTAAACTATGTTGGAGAGGTGTCGAGCTACCCATGAGTTGACAACAAATGCATTGTTGACTGCGGCCTCCACTATTTGTAACTTCAGAAAGCTTGAACTTCACTCCTCTGTTGGTCTTTGCCCGCGACACTTGGCTTCTCAGATAAGTGATCTTGCACTTTTGTTTACTGTAGTTTCAAAATGAAATAAAGACTCTATTGAGGGAATATCGATAACTCTCTTTGCAAAATAAATGGGATTTCTTTCTATGTTGTGAACTTGGTATTTCAAACCCTTCATTGTAGCATGCAATACTTTGTTGTCACTTTGTGGTTCTGTTGTCATTTAGTTGGGATACCCACATGGTATCTTGTTGATAATCTGTAAGTAAACTTGCAGATGTGTAAGCTTGTCAATATATGGATTTGAACCGAGAACACAGATTCATTTATGACTATTCTTTTTATGCTTAAAACCATACCACTTAATGAGTTTTTGAAAACAATACTGTAGTAAGCATAAAACATGCTCCTTTGTCCAAGTCGAACATTCATTCTTTGAACAGTCTGAAAAAAACACACACAGGGTCTTTCTCCAGTATGCTTATAATGTTAAAAAAAAAACATATTCAGCTTCACTGATAACAGCATGAGCATTTTATAAAAGTTGGAAACACAACATGTTTAGAATATTATGATAATGTTATTTTTCATTTCAATGCAGAAAACACATTGTTTCTTTAAAAATGTATATGAGATGGTACCCATGGGGTTCGAGCATTGGCTCGTGACTCCCATGGGCCATACTCAAATTGGGAACCCAAACTGGTATGTATGTTCCATTATCATGAATGAATACCCTGCATTTAATCATGACTTTATACACTGCAATGTATGAACATTATCTTTAAATACTACAGTATAGAATATATTTATTTAAATACCCTGCATAAAGATATCTTCTTGAAACTTTGTCTGAAGACATGAAGTTGTATTCTTTCAGAATCATTAATTATAACAACATATGATGAACATTTTGGATGAAAAATCTCTGGTATTCTGCCCATAATGTATGTCTTCTGTGTATGTTCATTTAATGGAAGCATAAAAAACATGCTGGTATTGAAACTCCCGATCTTTGTTCTTTTTTAGTAATTGACACTTCTTGTTATGCATCTTTCACTTTGCAAATCCAACTATTTAATAAACATAACAACAGTACCTCATATCATAGAAAAATATGATCAATCACTAGGCATATGGTTTCAACATGGATCGTCAGAAATGAACTCTTGTACCTTTTCTGCATTTGGTATACTTACTATAATAGCATCTTTTGTAATTTCTCACTTGCATGAAGATAGTGAGCTTCACATTCTTTCAATTCTACATTTTAGTGTAATAAGGATCCTTCTTTGATCATGTGTCTCCTGTAGCATCACCTATATCCTTTCATGTATTTGCATTTTTCCCCGCTTTATGCATGTGAACAACAACCTCCTGAGATGTAAACAATCTTTCTTGCATGTAATGGCTCATGTGAAGTTTGAGCATGGGCTTGTGACATCCATTGTATTTCCTTTTTTCCTTCTGCATTCAATTGCACATCCACCTATTTGCACACAGATCATCAATCAATCTGTTAATTTAGTAGATAAAATGACTCAACTAATGTTCGTGGGTGAGTGTCATCCAAGATGACACTCATTCATGAATATTGGTTGATTTATTTATGTTTGTTGAATTAACAGGTTGATCAAATTCTGAAAAAGGTTTCTCAGACAAGAATACTAAATTCCTTTCATTCAGATATCTGATTATAAAAACAAGAACAACATGCATCAAAGTGACTATAAATAGCAAAAGGTTTCATGTTTAGAACAAGTCCCTTTAATACTATGTTTCAGATATTGTGGATACACGTTTTCTTGTTACATTGATTTCATTAGATTGATATGCAGGATTAGAAAAATTGATTGTATGAAGTTTGTGTTCTATGTATTTCTTAGATCCAACTGGATCTAACACCCCATTTTTCTCTCATGATGCAGGTTGAACCCTAAAAGACCTAAATGAAGATGAAGACATGGACTATGGAGACCTAGGACCTGACAGACCACCAACAAGCAACTCAACCACAAGGCAATGCATGGGACCCCTACTCCATACTTCTATCATGCTTTATGTTCTGCAATGTACTATTTACTTGACATAAAAAGAAAAAATAAATGACACTTGTATATTACATTTAGTTTGGATGCACAATGTAATTGATCAATTTGTAAATTTGAAATTATGGAATGTGATCAATTCTAGAGCACAAATGATAACTTTTGACAATGAATGTAATGATAAAATGTTGATTAATAATATCTGAAGGATAGTATTAATTGGACTCTTCTAAAATGCAAATTTTTTTCTATAGTCATTTTGATGAATGTTGTAAATTAGGGTAACAATGATTAGTTTCACTTCTCTTGTTCTTACATAGTTCTCTTAATGAGCTTTCACTTTCTAGTATTCTATTTATGATTGTGTAAGTGGATTGTATGATCCAAGTATGTCTTTCTTAACTTATTTAAGTATTAGTTCAGCTACAAACCATAGAATTTTCTCTTCCATTAATTGGGCTTTCTTTTTGGAGGGATCAATTGATCTCGAGCCTTTAGATTTTTGTGTAAGATAAAGAAAGGAATAGATTCATTAATTGCATTTATCCTTTATAAATCAAGATAGAAAGATATGAATGAAAGCATGCATTTATTTTACTGATTTGATAAAGAAAAACCATTTGTAGTTGTGCACTCATATTATTGATTTGATAAGAAAGCACCATACATAATTTTGCATTCATATTACTGATCTGATAAGAAGAACAATTCATACTTTTGCATTTATATTACTGATTTGTTGAGAAAGAACCATTCATAGATATACATTCGTGTTTATAGAATCTCTTGAACTTATACCTTCATGATTCTAAGTCTAAAGAAAGAGCACTCATATATAAGTAAAAGAAGAGATTACATTTCATCAGGTCAAACCAAGTTTCTTTATGGTTGAATGCATTCTTGTGCTTTGTTGTGAATGTGAAAATTTTAGATATTTGATTCATTGTGTGATGCATCTGTAAATCCTTCAATCTGCTATGAGACTGAATTGAATAAGTAAATATAACTCTCAGCCCTAACTAATAGAAGGACATGTGTACCTGAGGGAATCTGAAATGAACCATGGAGCTTGTCATGTAAGACCAAATCCTTCTTGAGCTTGTATTGCATATAAATTTTTTAGTTGTGTTTGTACAACCCTGGGAATGAGAGATGTGTACTATTATAATTGTATAAATACATGATTCCTTAGCATAATTAAATTTGAGTATTGGTTTAGTTGTGAACCATAGAATTTTCTCTTGCATTACTTGGGCTTTAGTTTTGGAGGGATCAATTGATCCCAACCCTTTATAATTTTGTGTAAGATAAAGAAGGGAATAGATTCATTGACTGCATTTCTCCTTTACGGATCAAGATAGAAAGACTTGAATGAAAGCATGCATGTGTTTTACTAATTTGATAGGGAAGAGTCATTCATAGTTCCACACTCATATTATTGATTCAATAAGAAATAATTGTTAATTGTTCTGCATTTATATTATTGATTTGATAAGAGAAACCATTTTTAGTTTTGCATTCATATTACGAATTCGGTAAGAAAGAACCATTTGTAGATATGCAGTCATGTTTATAGAACCTCTTGAACTTATACCTTCACGATTATAAGTCTAATAAATGAGCGCTCATTCATAAGTAAAAAAGGGGATTACATTCCATCAGGTCAAACCAACTTTCTTTATGGTCGAATGCATTCCTGTGCTTTTCTTTGAATATAAAAATTGTAGATATCTATTTCATTGTGTGATGCATCTTTAAATCCTTCAATCTTCTATGAGACTAAATTGAATAAATATAACTCCCTGCCCTAAGTAATAGAAGGACTTCTATAGGATGGAATCTAAAATGAACCATGGAGTTTGTCATGTAAGACCAATTCCTTCTTGAGATCGTGTTGTATATTAATTTGTTTAGTTGTGTTTGGTCAACCCTAGGAATGAGAGATGTGTATTGTTATAATTGTATAAATGCATGATTCCTTAGTACAATGAAATTATCAAGATGTGGATATTTGATTAATAGAGACAAGTGAGCCTTAAAGAGTCTAGTGGTGGCATTGACTACACAGGGAATGTGCTTCTACTTTCAAAACCTTGGCCAAGGTGGTACTATGCTACATGTAGTATTTTTCAGTCACTAGAACTAGTAGTGCAATGCCTAGCTATGAAGGTTACCTAGTAGGTGAAGATGTCTTTAGGATGGATAGCTATAGTGATTATGGGTTCTACACCAAGTCTTAGATGACTAGAAAATGGAAAACGTATTCATGTGTCTTTAGGAAGGATTGGGTTGCTTCCATGTGGAAGTTATACAAGTGGTCTTTAGGTCACAATCAAAAGTCCAAGGTTGGGTAGTAAAAACCCCTAATGATACTCTTTCACCCATGGCGAATGAAAGATAAAGAAAGAACAACTGAAATTGAACAACAAGTATAGGTCTTACACTTTGATTGTTAATTTTGTTATTTCATTTCTCAATATATTATTATGTTTAGCTATTTTGTTTGCTAATTAGAGTTACATGTCGTACTTAATTTCATATGATGCTCAATGAATTAGTTAAATTCATCTTCATGTGAATGTTGTTAGTAACTTATTTCTAGCTAGTTATTGTAACTTACTTCTCATGTTCAAAGGAAAATTAAAGATAGTTATTCAGTTATATTGTTAGGATATTTTACTTTTCTTGCAAGAAAAAATTATTTCCTATTTTCTTAGGATAGTATGGTTGATTTGTTAAGGCATCACATTCTAAAATTAAATGTTTTTTTTTTGTTTCCACTTTTTTGGTAGTGCAAAAAATAAACTCTTTCTTGCCACACTTCTTTTGGTCTTTTCTAATGCCTAGTTTCACAACTAAGTTGGTGAGAGTTAATTCTTAATTGAGAATTTTGGCTCTTTAAGAGATATTGACCCTTATGTACACTTTTTGATGATAATCATGAGTGAGATTGAACTCTTTCAACTCTTTAATATAATATTTTTTCTTTCTCCTAAACCCTTTGTCCGAAGAATGCTAGTAGAACTTATCCATAACAAAAGCCTTTATCTTTACTATTCATGTGATGCATATTAAAGTAAATATCTCACTTACTAAACCATTTTCTATTTCATGTAATGTCCCCAATTTTAAATTGAAAAATAATTAAAATAATATTTACTTAGTTGTTGAAAGTAAATTAAATATGCAAATGATGACTTAATATTAATTGATTTAATTAAAATAAAATAAAGTAAGATGATATTACTAAAAGTCACTTTATTTTATATTAAAAGACAAAGAAACAGAATGTCAAGAGACAGATTGATGAAAGGCCAACAGTTTCCTAGAGAATGCTTTAAGAGTTGAAGAAGAGGATCATTGAGAGCATGTTCAGCTATTATTTTGATTTTAAGAATTTGTCTGATGCAATTTGTATTAGCTTGATTTTCTGAAGATAAAAACCTTTAGGAATTGATAGAAGGGTTGGACGAAAACCTAGTTCTTCAATGAGGTATATTCGTGATGGAATCTACATTTGGGAAAAATTGAGTATGAAAATATTACTTATTTTCTATAGTTGGCGAATAAATATTACAGGTTTAGAAATAAAGTGTCAACTCATTAAAATAATGAAGGTTAGGGTGAATGATTAAAATATTGATATAAATCATTGGGCTCTTTTTAATTATTTGAAGAATGGAGTTTCAGGAGAGTTCATGGGTTGAAGCTTTGTCGTAAATGCACAACTTACTTGAAATCATGGGTCCAGTCATTCAAATGCATTATAATGGATGAAATTGAGCATGGATTTTATTTAAAGCATGCATATCTATATCATATTGTGAGGATATAATATATTCATCGGGTTTCCTTTTTGTGTAAAGTCTAGACTATAGTCCAAAGAAATAATTGAGCCAGTCCAATTAAGTTTCCATGAGAATTATTTATTCCAAACCTTGAAGAATAATAGAAATAAATTTGGTCAAAGGAGTTGAGCTTAATTGGTTAAAATATTTGGGTTTTCATTGTGGAGACCCAAATTAAAATATTCATAGGGACATCTTATGTGATATTTTATGTTGTGACTCTTGGTCTTCTTAGTTGGCTTATGGTTTATAGTGTGTTTGTTCTAAAGGAGCTAATATTTGTAAATGATCTCTAATATAAGAAATAGAGAGAAATTTGATTGCTTACTTTTTCATGATGATGGTGGATTAACTTTTCCACAAGCGTTATTGAAGGTAGAGATATGGAAACAGTCATTAATAGATATTATATGTATCTTTGTAGTCGGGGGTAATATTTCTTATTGTCGTGTGAATGATTCTTCTAACCTATGAATGTCGTGACTAAAGGAAATTATCGTATGGCACCTTTCTGGTTTATGGTATCTTCTAGCATAACCTTCCATTTTATAGAGGTGTCAATAATATTGTAAAGGAGACTATCATAGATAATTAGAGGTGGACGATACAACTCACAAAATTATTCATTCAATATTTCATCCAAACTCTACTGTAGCAGATGGTGGTCATTCAAGTGGCACAGAGGAGTTCTTTCTTGCAGTGTGTGAACTTTAGAACCAATTACAATTTTGAGCTAAGAGTGATTAGGAGTCTCCCTATTTAAATATTAATTGTTGTTGTATGTGTTCTTTATGCATGGGAAAGTAAGGTGCGTGGAGTATTGAAAAGTGAACATTCAACTCATCTTTGTTTGATCCATCATTGGGGATTGTTTCTTGAAAATATAAGTATATCTTTAGGAGAGATATAAGTTATTTTTCATTTCCAGGATACCTCCTACTCATAGAAACCCAAGATAAAACTGTAGCTTCTCATGATTGAGGTTATAACTTGAATATTATTCTGAATTTCTTATCAGCAAGTTGTATGCCCTTGTATTCAGATTTCATTATAATAGAAGTTTTCAAATTGGTTTTTAAAGTGTATAATTACATCTAAATACTTTGAGATGCATTTTCTTCCTTTCATGTTCTGTTCTATATATCTTGCATTGAAAACACAAACAAGTAGTATATTTCGTCACATCTGTAAACTAAAATGTATAACCAACAATTCATGCATACTATTTCACAAAATTACAAAGATTGGAAAGGTGAAATTTTGTCCCAAGTCCTTAAGGTATATTAGAGAGGTATTAGAGCATCAAACCTACCATCATGTTGGGTAAAATTAGTAGATTTTCAGTTATGGGAAAAATGCCTAGTCTGAAAAGGGTCATGAAGGATCTTGCTCAAGCACAATAGTTATCTCATAATTTGTAGCAAGATAAAAGGGAATAAATCCTTAGCTTTTTTAAGGATATGATATTCTCCCTAAATCTATTAAGAAAGATCTACCTTTCTTTGATTACATGGACTAGCATCCAAGGTTGTACTACAAGACTGATTTGGCAAAACATCAACATCGTAAGATAGCTCAGGATATGTTTGCACAAGGAGTATGAAAAATATATGTGAGGAGATTTTAGTAGTTACTAATAAACCTATAGCTAAACATAATTTTAAACCAAACATGGAAGGAAAGACTGAAAGGGAGACATCGAGTGAAGAGAAATTGAACTCGCAGGTTATAGAGTGTCCCGAGAAGAGAAAGAATAGATTTGTTTCACATGTCAAAAGACTTGGACACCTAATCTCAATTGTGAGGTAAATGAGGAAGATAAATCAACAAAAATAGATAGGCCAATGAAGAAAGAGGTTGAAGAAAAAATTGCTTCAAGTGAGAAGTACCCTAAGTTTCTTGTGGGTGATCTTGAGATCATTATAGATAAAACTTGTAAAGAGGTGATTTCTTTTGATGATTTTTGGTGTGAGACAAAGTATTTTTTAGTGGTGAATATTTGCCTTTTGGAAATTTTTGGGAATTATAGTTCCCAAAATTGATGAATTGTACCCGATACATGGTGGCCCAAATTGCCCAATTTTAACACAGTTTTACGTCAATAGTATTTTGAATCACCATTAAGATATTTCCATTTGACGTGGTTGACCGTGCTGGTACCCTAAATTTTGAGAATTTAGAAGTCCCAATCCAATATCAAGAAGAAAGTTTATCCATACTAAAAAAATCAAAGGAAGGAAGCTTTATGACACTGTAACATATAAAATAGAGGTCACCAAAATGTAACATAAGAAAAGATGTCACAATTGCAAATGTAGATGTTTGTGTGATGTGTGGGGAAGATAAGATGTTCCTTTTAACCTCAAATGCACAAATGAAAGATCCAAATTGATTAACCCAAAAGAAGGATCAATGCACAAATGAATCATCCATTTGG
>MU225240.1:4761158-4790382 GCA_018584345.1 Thuja plicata
TTTTTTCAAAATAATTTGTAATAAGGGTTGTGTCTTTTCACCCTAAAGAGGTGTGAAAGCTACTCACACACACACACACACACACACACACACACACACACACACACACACACACACACATAATGTAAAATGTAAAGAGACAAGACAATACAATAATACAATTTCACATATTTGGATAGTTTTGGATCAACAACTATAACATGGTTATGGATGTACTATTTCTTTAAAATCAATAAAGATAAGTCTTTTTTCTTCATATATGCAATTGTTTCATTAATCATTTTACAATTAGTCCCTCGGATAAACCAATAGAACTTCTTCAAAGTGATAGTTTGATGTGCATGCTTCTTGATTTGATTCAATATAGTCTATATTTTCAATTGGTTTTCTCATTTTGCATGGTTAAATTTTGTTGATTGAGGCCTCGGTCAATTGGGCTATCATCTGAGAAGTATTACCCTTTTGAAATAACTCTGAATTTGTTTTAGGTTGCATGTACATTCCATGACACCTTTGAAGTGATAAGTTTTCTTGTAAAACTATCTTTGAGGTTGAACATAAGATTGGAATGATAGCGACTCTATTGCCCATGGTTGATTAAGGCACTGGTCTTTCCTGCTTATTTGGATTATAGTCATTTAGTTCATTGTTTATAGTTTTGTGATATATTATCTATCTGTTCATTTCAAATTACATACACATTTACTAAACATTCTTTCAATTACTTAAAGTATTTCAATTTATAGTTCATGATATATTGCTTTCAGTTAGATTTCTTTCAAGTACCTTGCCATACTTGAGAGAGAAGGTTGAAGTGTTACTTATCTGCTATAAAAAGCCTTTTAACTTGAAGGATAAGTCAAGGTATAGGCCTTCCAGCCTTGGTTTTGTAGAGTCAAAATTGTAGAAGTTCCAATGTTGCCTTGGTTGTGACTTGTTAGTTGGCCAAATCACTTGGGTTTCCAATCATTGGATTGGCAAGTCCATAGGAAATCCAATCTGTTGATTTGAGCACCAATAGACTAGTATATTCACCTTTAACCAGTCTAACATGGTTCTTGTAACAACCTCTTAATTTGCTCAAAATTTTACAAAAACTCTATCAACCAGGTCCTTTTTTGCCAACAGTTATTAATTATGAATTGAATGAGTCGGCCCATTTCACCCCAAAAATTTGACATTGCTTGGTGCATGACCGTTATATTCGTCAAGATTGTTATATTGACCAAGACCTATTTTGCCAACCATTTTTTAATTCCTACAATGTGCATTGAACATGTTGGCACATTTTTCACCACACTTAAATTAAGATGTTAATGTATTTTGAAAAGCCCGTGAATTCACAAAAAGTAAAAATTAGAATCATGAATTGATATAAATTCAAATCAATTAATTAAAAGTTTGAAACCTTAAACACAATTTGAGATTTGTTACAGTATTTTTGTGTGCCATTACAAAATTTTGGAGGGCCAGATTTACAAATTGCAATCTTGCAACAATAAAAAAAGGATTCAACATTTTAGAGAAAACATAAAGGACCAAGGTAAGCAATTATTTTTTCACACTTCATAGTATTGCTATTAATTTTAATTCCTATAGTCCTAGTGACTAGTGAGAGGTCAAGATGTCAGACAAGAGTGACTATCCTGAGTATCCTCAAACTAGTGAAGGGATTGAGATGTCAGAGGAGGTTAAGACTCAAAATTCTCACTATGGTGATAACATTGAATGGATTTCCATGTCATACATGGGAAAGAATGATACTCCTAAGGGAAGTGAAGGGATTGCAAATGAAAGGCCAAGCCTAGAAGTTGACAAGGCTAAGACTCCTTGAAGCATTGAAGGGATTGGAAGGGTAGACAAGGGTAAGACTCCTTAGGGAAGTGAAGGGATTGGGAGGCCATCAAAATGCCCAAAACTTAGAGATATTACCATAAAGGATTTCTTTGGAATTGGAAATTTTTCTACTCCGTCAACTTTTGCAATTGCAATTTCAAAATCCATTCACAGTAGCTCACCCATACCACCACTACAAGTTTGGGTTGTCATTGAGTTAAATCAAAATGCGTCAAATGCGGATAAAAATCATGGCATGATAGAAGATGTTATAAGGGATACAAAGAACCAGTTGTATGAAAATGCTAGCAATGAAGATAATATTGATGTTGGTAGGAAGAAAAGAAAAAGTAAAGTAAAAATGGGGTGGGAGTGGGAAATGACAAGAAATTTTAAGGTTGATTGGGTAGAAAAGTACTAGTTCATTGAACTAGTCCAAAGCAATGATGAACAACCAACATAATGTATGTGTAAGATTTGTACATGGAAAACTAAAACATAGAAGAAGTTTCATCTAAATCTTGACACTATAGAAAATCATATTGGTAATGTTTATGAAAAACAAACTATAGACGGACAAGGAATATCAATAGTGAGATGGAAATCAAAGAAAGAATGTCTTCATGTTAAGTATTCCATAGAATATAAAGAGAATAGAAAGAGAATTATAGTAATTTCTAGTAGTGGAAATCCAATCAAGGTTGGGTTTCAACATGCAGCCAATGAAGAAAACCTGAAAAAGACCGTTCAGATGAGTGTTGTTTTTCATATTCTGTCCAGAGAGTTTCCTATGAGAGACTTCTCAGAATATGGTAATTTATTATCTTTTTTTAGAGTTCCTCACTATCCTATGTCACATTGGTCAACAAACACTGGATGGGAAATGGAAAACTATCACTCTGAAGTGGAAAAGCAAAATTTACAAGAGAAAGTAAAATAGTCCAGATTCATTTCATTATCCATAGATGAAGTTACTATAGTAGATAACACTTCTTAGGTCTGTATGCATGTGTATACAGTAAAATAACATGTCTTCCAAGCTCATCTACTATGTGTTCATAAAATAAGGGGCAATTCAACAGTAGAAAACTTATATTTTGAAGTCAAGAAAGCTTTTAATGAAGTTGTTGGTATGGATGATTTGACAATTGGAAAGAAGTTAGTATGTGTTGGAGTTGATGGAGTTGTAGTAAAGAAAAGCCAAAGGAATTGTCTTTGTGCAAGATTACAAACTATTATTGCACCTTACATGCTTGGCATACATTGCATGGCCCACCGAATGAATTTAGCATATAAAATTGTTAGCGATTTTCCTATAGTGTCAAAAGTTGAAGATCTAGTCTGTGAGCTATAATCTTACTTCTGCAGAAGTCCCAAACATTTTGCAGAATTTAAGATTTTTTTGGAGGGAGTAACACCATAAAACAAGCTTCTCAAGGATGTTGAGACCAAATGGATCTCTTTTCATAGACCAGTAGAACAATTTCTAACAAAATATCAATCCTTGATTGGACTAATATATGAGCAATGCCTCACAGTAGACAAAGCTCCTTATTTGTTACATAAGTTAAGTGAATAGAGACTCTGTTAACTTTAGCCAATCTTCTCCCCATGCTGGATTTAATGAACAAACTTGTTAATAAATCCCAAGACAAAACTATGTATATCCATTAGTATAGTAGTTTAAGTATAATAACATGCATTGCCCTGGATGCTCTATATTAAGATATCACATCACTTCAAAGCCCAATTTTTTCAGGTGGCAAATAATTACATATTTGAATCATGCTGAGATTTTTTTACAATTCAATGCAAAAAATAATTTATGTGTGTTTGTGAAAGGATATGAAATACCAATGCACCAATCTAAGATGGGAAAGCGAGGCATACTACTTCCAGTTAAATAGGCAGTTTTGACAGGACTGTTAAATCTATTAGTGATAATTTGAAGTCAATTTCCTACCAACTTTCAACTGATATCCGTGAAATATTCCCTCAAGAATAAATTCTTGAAGCCATGGGTTGTGTGTTTCCTCATTTTTGGAAAAATATTGGAGATACACAAACTAATGCACATATCTTTCATAAAAAAATTGATGAATTGATGAGAGAGTTTTCAAAACATGTAGATTGCAATGACAACCAATTGAAGGAACTTTAGATTCAACTAATCTTAAAAAATAATGTAGAAAATTTGCATCATGGATGAAATTACAGTTGAAAAACTTGGAGAATCCATTTGAACTGGTGCAATAACCAGGCTTTGGAAAAGGATGGAGCAGAGTGAAGTATTGTGTGATTCAATATCAGAATATTTCAAACAATGATATTGGGGTCGGTGGAAGATGAAAGAATTTTCAATGCATTAAGGTTTTGAAATCAAAGATTAGAAACAAACTAGAAAAAAATTTGGAAACTTGCTTGAGGTCATTTGTAACTTAGTACAGTGTTAGAGATTTTCCTTATGATAGGGCATTGACAATTTGGAATTCCATGTGAGAAAAACAAGGGCTTTGCAGCACTTCAAAACCTGCTGGTGCAACTTCTATTTTTGAGACAAATGATGGATCTCAGTCCCAAACTCAAAATGAAGATGAAGATTTTTTAATTTTGAATACCCAACTCAGAATGAAGAGGAACCTGTTACTACTAGATAATTTCAAGAGCTAGATTCCATATGGGATATAGAAGCATTAGACTTATCACTGAGTCAATGAAGTGATTTAGCATTTAGTTAATAGATATTTATACAAATACTTCATATACTTTACTTCTTGAATCTTGACTCATATTACATTTACAATTTACAAAACTATTGTTCATGATTTTTGTAACTTGTTATTGTATCGAAATTTGAAGTATACTGTACTCCTAATTTCCTAGAGATTGTCATACTCATTCAGAATGAAGAAATATTTCATATTGTATTATCAGTAGTGAGACATGTTTCTTGAATTATTAGTAAACTATAAAGTTATAATTCTACTTCTAGGGTTTTTGTCAAATTTGTGTGTTATAATGTTTGTGTGTGTTAAATTGCATTTTCTCATCATCATCTAACAAATAAAAGGAAAATCTTGAAACTAAAAATTGCAAAGGACCAATTTAATAAAAAATAGTGAACTGACTTCCTCAATCTTAGAGAGGAAACATGTTTCCTTTGTATTAATAAAAAAAGTGAATACAATTGATTTGCATATCAGTTGCAGTCATTACCCGAGTATACTATCTATTACAATATAATATTATTAGTCTATGTCCCAGAAAAAATTCTCCCTTGTATCGATTGTGGTATCCCATCTTATACAAAATCAATGGGATGCAAATAAGCTTCCAACCGACATCTATTCCTTATAAATAACTAACTGCAACCGACAACTTTAAGATTACAATAAGATAAACTAAACTAAACATAAAGAAAACTAATCCAACACAATTTTTTCCTTATCAACGTCCTTTTCTGGCAATTCCTTGGGTTTCTTCAAATACTCAGTTATACATCTTTCCACTTGAACATGTGTGGGTCATTTGAAATGTGAAATATAAAAAACAAGCAATATTAGATCACATCATTTCTTCCCAATGACCACACAGGCTTCAACCTGAAATATGGAGAACTTGACTTCCAAAGAAATAATTTTGTCGAGATCATTAAATCTTTCAATTGTAAAGTTATCTTCTCTTTTCAATTGATCAACCACCTTTCCAAGTGATTCCTCAAATTCAATCTTCCATTCTTGAGCATCCTTTACCTTGCCATTTTTATCAATAATATCTGAGATTTATGAAAGATTATTTGAAACAAAAGAAGTCATCCTTTGATTCACCTTGTCTTCTTACTGTTCAATATAACTTAGATTATTTGATACAACTTCAATCATTTGTATAGTTGATTTGATTTCTGAAGGAGCATCTGGATCCCTCCTTGTAACTTCATAAACTTGACTGAGTTCAAAATGAGAAGGTGTCCATTTTCTCATTATCTCCTATAGCTTAGGCTTATTTTCTTTGAAATAGCTCTCCATGTAGACCATGATATTGTAACTTGCATGGAATTCATCACATTGTTTCAACACACATTTTACCCCGAAAGATAGTATATCCTTTAAATTTTTACATTCACAATCCTTAAATGTCTTCTTATTTATCAAGATACTATTGTGAACTTTCTAGAACCTTTGAAATAGTTTATGGAAGTAATATTTTCATGCTAGACCCTGGGGTTTTACACTACATCAATTCCTTCTCCATCTTTGCCACCTTAAAATATTATTCATTAATTACCTTGTTTATCTCTACTTCCTTGAGTTGAGATTCTTCCAACTTTTCCTGCATATGTTTAACTTGAGCTCTATTAAACATAGCCATGTACATTAATTCCAAGGCTAAGGCTGATGGATTGGTACTATCAATAGTTTTAATAACAACCATACCTTCTGAACCTTTTGCTATATCGATCAACTTGGGCTTGCTATCACCCTTAAAACTGACTCATCTGGATAGAGTCTTTGTTTTTGGATCAAATATAGATCCTTCAATCTTCTCCAAAGTATCCAAATCTGCCACAAATGTGGGATCATCCTATTTTCTAACTTGGTCCAACAAGAAAAATTCTTTCAGTGTAAGCCTGACACAACCAATATATCACTTTTCATCACTATATCCCTTACTTCTTCAATAGTGCAAGTGATATCATCAAGATTCATCTCATCAATCATTTTTTTGATTATGGTTTCATGTTGAGACTCTTCAGCACCCATAGCCTTAATTTCTTATTTTTATCAAAATCTTTCATCTTGTATTGTATCCAAAAATCCTTAAATTCCTATGTTTTTGTAAAGTCATCCTTCTAAAGGAACCTTAGAGAAATAGCTTCTCTTTCATCTTTTGTGTCAATGGGAATGTCATCCTTAAGAGTTTTCACTTGGTATCCATGAACCTAATATTATAACATAGGGGTGGAGATGTTGGTCTTGTTTTCTCCTCTCTTAATCCCCTCAGGATATCTGTCACTTCCCCTGAATCACATTCATCATCCGAATCATTGTAAGAAATGAGTGGGACAATATTTTCTTCTTGCTGCACTAGAGGTGGAGAGTCTGTGTCTGATTCCTGCAAAATCAATTTTCTCATTTTCTTAGGAGGAGAAAGTGCCTTCTCAACCTCCTTAGGCTTTTCTTTTTGTTGACTCTAGCTAAACAAATCCTCAAAATTATCAATGCATTTCTCAATTCTCAACACTTTAAACTTTTCTTCATCATAAAATCTAGGTTGTCCCATTTTTAATCTTTCTCCTTCGATCTTCAAAATAATTCCCCACTTCTTAACCTTCTGAATAATGGCTGAGGTTTCATCACAGTTTCTTATCACATCTTCATCAATATTCAATTGATGTTTGAACTTGGCAATCATGGATTGGATATGTCCCTCTAGGTCATAATCCATGCTCTTCTCACTTTGCAATCTATAATAATGTTTTATATATTCTTGTAATTTAGTTAACATATTGAAACCAATTTTGAATCCAACAAATTTTATAGAATGAGGCATATATGTGCCTTTCTTCCTTGGAGCTATAACCTCCTTCTCCAGCCACAACATTTGCCACATGAATTCCAAAAACCAAATCCTTTATGATACATGTATGTGCAACTTGTGAGGTTGTTGTTTGCACCCGTATATTTTGATCAATGTATATTTTGGTTTACAAATCCAATCCCCAAAGTTACGAGGATAATTCCTTTCTGGAAAATACTCCTTGGGCCTAATCAATGCTTTGATTTTCTATGGAACTCTTTCCTTTTGATGACCTACCAACTTGAAAATCCAAAACACAGATATATCTTGGAATTTCTTGAAATCACAATCTTTTCTATTCTTATCCCATGCTCGGCACCATAACTGCACTGGCAATTTGTTTCCTTACCCATCACTTGTAGTCAATTTAAAAGATTCTCTAGACTCTGAAATGTTTTGGTACAAAGTTAAATGTAATAACACAGAATAATTTTTAAATGATTTAGTTGTTTTCCATTTTATCAACTGTTGATGTACTAACCTCTCTATATCGGTAGAAAAATCAAATTTTAAATATCAATTAGGGTTCTGACTTCTCATTGACATATACATGAAGTCTATAGGCATTTTTGACTTGTCCATCTCTCCACATAGTTGTGCCCATGCATAGTATGTATTTTGAAAGAAACCCATAAAACTATTTGTCAAATGTGGGCCTTTACTATCCACTATTATCATTTGATTTTTGAGACCTTTCTTCATGAAATATGAGACCTCTCTGTAATTGGAACTCCTCATCATTCTCTAATATTTAGTGATAGCTTGATATCTGTGAATTTTGGTTAGGGATTGCTTCCTTAGGTCAAAACATTATTCTATATATGCCCTAGAAATATTAACTAGAGGTGAGCCAACTGTTCTCCTTATCATTCTAGTCTATGGCCTATAGCACTTGGCTAGAGCATTTATCAACTTTACATCCATATACACATTTGGCACTATGACCTTTGCCAAGTCCAACCTCCAAGGATTGCACCTTGGTTCCTTTTCATCTCAGTTTGCATAGAAAAACTGGAATAATGACCTACCAGAGACTGGAATGGTAGAATCTTTACATTCCTTCCATTCATCTGAAAATACATTCTTTGCACATGTATCTGCCAACCCTGGAAATAGGCTAAGAAATGTTCTCTGTGGGGATTTCTCTTTAGGTTCTTTTGCTTTCTCTGAAACTTCCTTCTTGATATCTACTTCCTACTTCTTATTCATTTTCTAAAAATGTAATAAGTTACTAGCTTGGAGGAGAATTTTACTTACTGGTTTGAACTGCATAAGCTTGTGTCTTCTCAACTAGCTCTGTTCGCTCCACTAGCTCAGCTTGATCTTCAATTTTTTTGACAATCTGAGCTAGATTACCTCTTCCTTTTATAATCAAACAGTCTTAATGCCCATTAATTTCCATACTCGTCATGAGACATTTTGTATGTGCAAAACATCTGTCAGCATGTTCAACCATTAATTCACCCACCCTTCATTAAATTTTTTACTTTTCATCATTTTGCAACTCACTAATATGTCCACAAAATAGGGAAAATTTGTTATTTTGCTGTCCTCCTTAATGTTGCCTCTGAAATGGTAAAAAATCGCTATCACGCAAGCCTTACTATATAATCCTTGTGAAATAGCGAAAAAATTGTCATTTCACAACCTTCACTTCCTATCTTTGCGCCAATGCGAAAAATCACCATTTCGCAACTGCCAATTCCATGACCCGCGAAGTAGTGAAAATGGTTCTTTTTGCTTGTTTCCAAGGTGATTTCATATTTTAATCTTTTCAATAAGGCCATAAATTAATGTTATACTATAAAAAAAATTATTCGCCAATATATAATTTTGTAGTTTTGAAAAAAACACAATTCGCCCGGATTTTTCACATAGTTTTAGGGAGCATGAATGATTTCCAATTGAGATTATTATTTTTTCTTTGTAAACTAAAATTTTTTGCCAATAAAATTAATATTTTCGTCGGTAGTTTTACACATTTTGCCACGTTTTTACACCTTTTTTGAAGGGGGGGTTTCTTAAAGATTACTTTGGTGCAAGCATAATTTGATTCCTCTATTTCTTCTTGAGGAATGCATTAAAACTTGTTATGCAATTATTGATATTGTTCCTATAGAAAATGAGCTAATACAAGATCGGAATAAGTTAGAATTCTAGGATACTTCTTAAGAAGAACATGCAACTTCTTATGAAAAATAACAACGGATGATGAATTTTCCATTGATCAAGGTGTTTCCCCAACTTGTATATGAAAAGAAGATGATACTAAAGGGGTTGATTTGGAAAACCAATAAGAAAATGCATTTTATGATGACGATATTGAACACATAGTTTGAAGAATGAGTTAAAATTCATTGTTGATATGATTGTTGAAACCTTAGTACATTTTGATGACACTCACAAGAAACATAGAAGACCTCTATTGGAAGATTCAAAGGAACCAAGAGGGAATGGAAGGTGAATCTTATCTTGTCAATTTGCAAGTTGTCAAAGAAGCTCTTGGGTCACTAAAATCAAATTATTTTCATTTACTTTCGGATAGAGATCACATATTAAAGGTTATTGGATTTTATGCTATTGAAGTCAATAAGCTCATCATGAAGATTAAATATACTAAGCACACATTAGAGGATACACAAATAGCTCTTCTAGAAGTGAAAAATCAGCTTATTGTCAATGAACAATTAAGGGAGCAGGAAAACAAAGAAATGGAAGAAGTCAAACAGATGATTAATGAACTTGAAAAAATTTAGGAAGTCTTTAGCTTAGAGAGGTGTCCTAAATTGACATTTTTAGAATTAGGAAAATGGGATAATGGGCCTAAGTTGGGAAGATGGAATTATTTTCATATTTTGGATAACCCTCTTTGTGTGTTAAGTGTTGATTGGACATTTGATAATCCACTTTTTGAGTGGGATGAGGAAGTTATTTCTAATTGCAGTGACAAGAATAGGATTGATTGCATGATTTGGGACCCAAGTACAGGTTGTAGTGATGAGTTTTAGTCATAGGATGGGAGTAGTGGATCAATTTATATAGTTAGTATTTCTTACGCATGAGTTTGAATCTTGATCTATAGATGAGTTGGGTGAGAATTAATGGTGGATGTAATTTGATCATAGGAGATGGATTTCCAGCTACTTCCATATTCATGACTCCTATGTATCTAGAGTATTCAGTGTAGCTAGTTGGGGGACATCCTTTGGGCACAACTCAGTTAATCTTCACTTCTATTTGGGAGAATTTGGGTCACTATGTACTTTCAGATGATGATGGGTTGATTGCAATGATTTTGTTTTTTTGGATTACTTGATTGTCATACACTATCACTTGGAGGTTAATTGTCGTTGCCATAATTTTAGTTGTTGATCGTAGAAGTAATACTTGGCTGGATGACTTTAGGGTTAGTTATGTTGAATTCTACTTTAGTCATTTGATAGTGTTGGAATTGATTCTTATTTGGGACTTCACGAGGAGAGATTCTTAGGATATATCACATAACATTGATTTTTGCTTTCATAGGGTTTTTAGACATATTGGAGAGGTTCTAGTTTATACCAACATCTTAGGATGGGTTGATATATCTTATCATGTGCTCATGATATGTGTTTTGTACTACTATGGGAGATCATTTGGAGCTAGAGAGTTGTTTGATGTTGATGGATCCTTGAGATAGTTTTGTTTTCCCATATTTATCAGTTGTGACAGCATGATGATTTGGGATCCTAGGATTGGTATATTCAGTGGGATTTGGATGACTTGCATCACACCATAGGTTATAGTTATGTTTACATTAGAGTAACACAATAGATTGATGGAGCAACATTCCTAAAATTGATATGGGAGCTTGGTATTTGGTTTTGGCATGCATATTGCTTCAGGGCAATCAATCTCTGGGAAGGGGGGACTATAATGTCTCCAATTTTTAAGTGATAATTAATTAAATTAGTTTTTATTAAGTTGTTGAAAGTAAATTAAAAATGAAAATGATGACTTAATAGTAATTGATTTATTTAGAAAAAAATTAAGTAATATAAAAATTTGGTTGGTAGAAAGTATATTTTTTATTATATTGATATTTTAACAAGATAATTACAATAATATAGCATTTCAGTTCTATCTATATTGAAACCCATAAAACCCCATTCTCATACATACATCATCTAGATAAAAAGGGCCATATTCAAGTTTTACCCTGCAAATTCACCCATTCCTATCCCAGTTCACAAAAAATTACATATTTACAAAATTTCATATGAACAAGACTATTCAACTACCAACAGTTCAAAAATAAACTAGAAAATTTGGTAACCATGCATAAAAAAATAACTTATGTTACCATGGGTAGAAACATGGTCCCTCGCACCACCAGTACCATCTTTTTATTGAGCTCCAACCACTACATTCTCATCCTGGCTCTGGTTGTGCCTCCTTTGTGAGCCCCTTCTATGCGCAAGTCTAGGTCCCCATTTACAATCTCGTCCCTAGAGGCCACTCCCACAAGCACATACACCATGTTCTCAACCATATACATGGCCCTGACCTAAAGTATTTCTCCTTTGAGCCCTCCTTTGGGCATCCATGTCCTCCCAGACATCTACCAGTTTTAGCCTGAAGATATCAGGGTTCATTTGACTCCTAAGTAGCCCCACAGGTACCTCCAAATCCCAATCATGCACAAAATAAACAATCAAATCCCAAGCCCTCCAAGTATCAATTTTTCATTATGTGGTTTCCCAATCCTCTATGCAAAAAAAATTGGTGCAGAAGCTGTGGAACTCTTGGGTAACCAAGCCAATCCCAGGAGTAGACACAAAGCCACAACCTAGAAAAACACAATGTATGATTTCATCCATGCCCACCTAACATTCATAGTACACACAGCTCTCTATTATGTGGTTTACCTCTTCCTTTGATGAAAAGTGAAACCCCTATACACAGAACAAGGCAACAATATTTGCATTTGTGCACCACCAGAAATTTGATAACACATACTCCACAACCAGGAGAGCTCTGATAACCTCCACAAAGAAATGGTATTGTGAATTGAAAACATGGCTAATTCATTCCTTTATTACTTTCCCCTTGAAGGCCATCTATTGCTTCATAGCATCAAACACAAATTTTTCTTTCATGACACCTCACTTCTCTTCACACCTCACAACCCACCTATCTTTTTTGTTGCTAGAAAAATGTGTTATTGGGTTTTTATATCAAGGAATTTATAGTACCAACATTCATCTACATTGAATTCTCAATAAAGTTAGCATGTACAGAGACAACCTCAGGAAAAACCAAATCCTGCCACCTTTTCGACATTGAATACATCTTCAGTTGCCGTAATCAAATGAAATATTTCTTTTTCCCTAACTATCACATCATTTTCATCAATTTGGGTAATCTGATGTCACCATCCACCAGTAGCCATAATGTTGTCCAACTCAGCATGCCAACTCAATTGCCAACTTGGATAGTGAGTCAGCTAAGACATTTCCCTCCCAATACACATGCGTGATTTTGAAATTATGGAATGTAAGCAACTTATTTTTGATAATTAAAAAAAAATGTCTATCTCCATGCGAAGGAATTTATCGACGCAAAAACATTTACAATGATTTGAGAATTTCCCTCCAGATGTAAATTAACCACTTGTGGCCTTTGTTCCATCTCCACCCCCATCATTGTAGCATAAGCTTCAACGTCATTATTGGTCCATCACTCAATTTTTTATGCTCAATCACAATTATATTTCCATCCTAATCCATGGCGATGCACCCAACACCTGATGGGATAGATTTTCCCTTTGCAACACCATCAACATTTACCTTGGTCCATCCTTCTCCTAGATTTTCCCATGTTACCCCTTCTCTCATTGTCTTGTTTAGATCAATGCTAGCAAACCCATTAACAGGTCTAAAGTAAGATAATATTATTAAAGTCACTTTATTTCAAATTAAAAAAACAAAGAAATGGAATGTCAAGAGACAGGATAATGAAAGGCCAAGAGTTTCCTCGAGAATGCTTTAAGAGTTGAAGGAGAGGATCATTAAGAGCTTGTTTAGATATTATTTTGATTTGAATAATTTTTCCAATACAATAATTTTCATTAAAGCTACATTTTCTAAAGATGAAAACCTTATGGAATTCTAAAACCTAGCTCTTCAATGAATCATTAAAATAATAAAAGTTATGGTGAATGATTAAAATATTGATATAAAGTATTGGGATCTTTTTAATTATTTGAAGAATGAAGTCCCTGAGAGTTTGTGGTTTGAAGCTTTGCCATAAATTCTCAGCTTACTTGAAATTGTGGGTTCTATCATTTAAATACATTATAATTGTATACAATTGAGCATGGAGTTTATTTACAACATACATATTTATTATATCACATGGTGCAGATATAATATTTTCATTGGGATTCCTTTTTATAAAGTCCAAACTATAGTCGAGAGAAATAATTGATCCGGTCCAATTAAGTTTTTATGATAATTATTCATTCCAAACCTTGAATAATAATAGAGACAAAATTGATTGCTTCCTTTTCAATGACGATGGTGGATTGACTTGTCCATAAGCATTATTGGAGGAAGATATACTAAAATGAACATTGACAGTTATTATTTATATCTTTACAATCATATGTAATATTTCTTATTGTATGTGAATGATTCTTTAAGTGTATGAATGTCGTGACTGAAGGAAAATATTGTATGGGCACATTTTTAGTTTGTGGTATCTTCTAGCATAACCTTCCATTCTATAGAGGTTCCACTAATATTATAAAGGAGACTATCATAGATAATTAGAGGTGGATGATTCAACTCACAAAACTATCTATTCAATATTTCATCCAAACTCTACTATTCTTGTGGTATAGAAGAGTTCTTTCCTAGTGTGGTGAGTTAGAACCAATTACAATTTTTAGCTAAGAGTTATCGAGAGTCTCCCTATCCAAATATTTATTGTTGTTGTATATAATCTTTGTGCATAGGAAATTAAGGCACGTGGAGTATTGGAAAGTGAATTACATTCAACTCATATTTTTCTACTCCATGGTTGGGGATTGTTTCTTGATACTTTGAGTATATCTTTAGGAGATTTATAAGTTGTTTGTTCATTTCCAAGAGATCTCCTACTCACAACAACCCAGGCTAAAATTGTATCTTCTCATTGAGGTTAGACCTTGAATATTATTCTGAATTTCTTATTAACAATTTGTATTCCTTTATATTCATATTTCATTATAATAGAAGTTTTCAATCTGTTTGTTAAATTGTCTCATTAAAATCTACATACTTTGAGATGCATTTGCTTCCTTTCCTATTCAGTTCTACATATCTTATATTGAAAACATATACTAACAATATATTCTATCACATATGTAAATTGAAACGTATAACCAACAATTCATGCATATTGTTTGATGAAATTAAAAAGATTGGAAAGGTGAAAGTTTGTCCCAAGTCTTTAAGGGGTATTACTTCACCACATCTTAGTCTTCCTTCTTTTGAACAATATGTCATTAATGACAATATTGAGCCATCTACCCTCTTCCATTTGCTTAATTTTTTAAAAATGTTTTATGAGTCTTGTCATAATAATCGCTTCAATAGGAGCAATCCCAACTTAACTCAACATGAAACTTCTAGTTTTGAACTTGATCAGAATCAAGCATTTTTTATTTTTCTCAATTTCCTTCCTCTATGTAACAGAGATATTGTTGGCCCATAATTCACAACCATAAAGAACAACTAGGATTACTAAAAGCCCAAAAATATTTTGGGTAGTTTTCCAATCCCTTAGATTTTCCCTTCTATATCTATTTTTAAAAGCATAATACACTTTCCAACCTCCCAATGTTCATTTACATTTGGAACCTTCCCGACTTAAATTTTTGTTGAAGTCAATTTGGGGGTATTTTTAATCTGTCACTTCTTCAAGAGTGATACCTTCAAAGTAATACTTATGTTGGTTAGGTTTTCTTTTATTAGAGAAAGCCACCACTTTGATCTTTTTAAAATTTATTTTAATCTCCATTGTTCTACAAAAAATCTCAAGTGAAAGTAAGTGCTCTTGAAAGCCTAGAGAAGATTTATAAATCAAGATAAGGTCACCTACATACAAATTTTTTTATTATAAAATCACCTAAATGGACACCATTGTCACCTTCTAAGTTTAAACTCTCCTCAAATTGGTCAATATATAGGCCAAAAGGGTAGGGAACAAAGAGCACCCTTGTTTGACCCCTATATCACTCCTAAATATTTCAAAGATGTCAGCTAAAGTTACTGATTTTGACTTTGACCTCCTCATACGTCCTATGAACAGTTGATCTAAGATTTGCATGAACCCTAAGTTCCTCCATCCTATGCCAAAGCTTTTTTTGAGGGATCATGTCAAAAGACTTTTTAAAATCTACAAAGAAACAAAAGGCTTCCTCTTTTTTCTCCCAAAATTTTTCAATGATATGTCTCAAAGTAATATCATGATCATTTATGGAGTACTTAGGTCTGCAACCAACTTTCCCTTTAGCACATTTATCTATTTTTTCCACCCACTCTCTAATTATACTTTTTAGCATACTTCCAAATAGCTTTGCAAATTATTTATTACAATGGTTCTATAATTTGAAGTATTATTAATGTCAACACTCTTGAAAAGAGGAATTGCAAGGTTAGTTGTTCAATCTAAAGGGAGACCCTACTGAATGGTATTATTAAAAAAAATTGTAATTTAAGGTGCAAGAGTTTTAATACCCCACTTTATATAATCTACTTGAAGATTAAGTCTTTTGATTTTCCAATACCTAACTTCTTAATACCCATCTCAATCTCTTGTTCATTGAAAAGCTAAGTAGAAATGTTGACCAAGAGGAGAGGGTCAACCTTAAAATCATACTCATAAAGTTTCTTTGCACAATCAAACCGTTAAGAAGATGTAATATTATTTTTCATTTTCTTTTCTCTTAGTTGAAACTCTTTCCAAAATAAATTGGGGTTATTTTCCCAAGGAAGATGTTAGAGATTTTTCTTGCAGAATCTAAATGTAGCATCAATGCTTGACTCTATGATTCCCAACTCTTGATTCAACCAAGAACAAATTCTAACTGATGAGGATCAAATCCTACTTCACTTCGAGCTCCACAGACTTAGGTGAGTGTACCTCTTATGACTTACTGCTTCACAGTAAATCTTATAGTGGATTAGTATCTCACACTGATTTGCTAATGCCTTTTACTATAGACGTTGTTAACAAATCTTGCAGATGTTAACAACTAAACTTATGCAAAACTTTATAATCCAAAAGATACACTTGACAATAAAAAATACTAATGCAATTAGGATTCTCATCCCTCTTCTTTTCGAGCTTCAAGCTCAGGTAGGTGTACCTGAAGGATTCACTTCTTCAAGGAATCAACAATAATATCTGTATTCTTCAACACATATCATAAACATATATGCTCTTCAACATAAACTAAAAGACTATTTAGAAATTTAAGGATTGGTGATGATAACTGGTTATCAAGTATAGACCAGTGCCTAATCCAGGGCAAGAGAGTCAAATGAATATATATTCACAAAATTTTTTCAATAACAACACACCCAGAACCCAAATGAAATGCCTTACAAATCATTTTTCTCATTCCCACACTCAAACATCAAATTTTTATGTAAATTTTGAATCCCCTAAAACAAACCTTAATAATTACCCTTCCTTTAAAAGAAACTCAAGAATAATCCCACAATCTACCTTGTAAATAGTGTATTAAAAATTGCCTTACAAATTTAGTACACAAGAATTCAAAAATTAACACAGGAAGACATCATAAATGTGCAAAAGGAATTCCACTGTATTTTATTAAACTTCTCTTTGTTTCAATACATTCAAGAATGACCAAAAAAACTCTAAAACCGGACAAAAATTAGGAAACCATCTAGTAGTTGTGAATTCACCATCCCCTTTACAATGGAGAAGAAAGAAGATATAGAGAAGGAAAAAAAAACATTTCATCAACCCTAACTGACACTTGTCTTCAACCAAAAAACATTTGAAAAATATCTGATTTCTTCAAAATATGATTTCCCTTTGTTGCTCCTGAAATCTAAAAATATCCCATGCCTATGTAGATTTTTAATCCACTTACTTCATACACTTTTAATTTCCCTAAATTCACTATTCTCCACATTATACTTATTTCTGCACTTTTATTTCTGTATTTTAATCCTTTCCGCACAGAAAACACCATGTTTTGTTGTGTGTCACTACCTGATTTGCCTAGAGAAGCCACCTGGGTGCCTGCATCACCTTCCTCATCCTCTATGTCAGGGTACGCCACCTGTCAGACTGCCACATGTCACGCGGTCGCGATGCCTTGATGGTTAAATTTCAAGCATCTTTGGGTTTGAGGTATCACACTCACTGTTGATATCTCCACCTCGGGATTCATGCCCAACTGAGATGCCTCTGCTAATATGTTACCACATCATTCTCCACCTCATGCATCCCGCTGTCGGCCTTACCACATGTTGGTATGTCACAATCCCTTGGTTGATATCCTTCATGCACCTTCCAGAGCAAGGCTTTGCATCTATCGTAGATCTGCTTTGCCTCAAGATTCATGCATGATCTGATGACTCCACTGCCATGTCATCTACCACATCAACTATGTGGGACCCACCAAAATCTATGTCTTCAAAGTCTCCAACCTCTGCATCTGGCTGAGCGCAGTCACTAAGAGCCTCTAGGCTCTTTTCTTCATGTCACTATGTGAGTGCTTTTTCATATAAACACCTAAAAGTTTCATTTTCCCATCAACGGGTAATTATTTTGATGGTTTTTAAAGTCTAAACTTGCCCAACGTATCAAAATTTGGTTTCTCCTACAGTCACTATTATACCCAAGTGCGTGCGCTCCCACATATCTCTTTGGCTCTTACTTCACATAACATGTTGAGTTCTTTCATATAAGAAGATTGAAAATCTTCTACCCACCTTACATATGGGATTAAAGTTTAAAGGTTTATGCCTTTTAAAAATTTCTACGCAACTATGCATGCATCCACAACTTTCATTTTTTCCTGCACAGCCATTGGTGGCTGGCGCGCTCTGCTTAAAACTTTCCAGTTTTGGCACGGGATAGGAGAGTGCTGGCAAGGGTGTGGAATATGACATTAACACCTGCCAATTGATTTTATTGAATGTTTCCAAAGGTTTTACCAAGCCCATGATTACATGTAACTGATTGAATATTTGAAGATGTTAAGTTGATGTTCATGCAAGGCATTAAATCAGATAATGTATTTTATTGTCGTTGATGTAATCTGTATGGTCATGGAAACACTGCCTAAAGACTTCAAAGAACCGATGAATCAAGAATATGCTATCAATAATGCATACAAGTCAAGTATTCACTAAGTGACTGCATACACAGACAGAGTGCACAGTGACGGTCAGAGTTAAAGAGTAGAGTCATAGTGTTACCCGATGAGATAATGCACAGCATTATCGACGAGTAGAGCTACAAAGTTTTTCAACGAGCAAAACACAGAGTAACCCAACGGAAAGAATTTTAGTGTTACCCAATGGAGAAGACAAGGATGGAGATCTCAATTACAACTGAAGTCACACCGACAGAACAATCAATTATCATCGATAACTAACTAAAGTATTGACCGATAGAACAGAGAGTTCAGAAAATGACAAAATGCTTAGCTGTCAAGAAGCTAAATATAGAGTTAACAGATACTTATCATTGTTTTAATCATCCAGATAAAGCCGAAGATAAGTAATTGATTTAAAGCTTCTTTTTCCAGTTGACAAGAAGATCTCTACAAGATCAGACTAGAGATTTTCTTTAAATCCATTGGCAAAGATTGTTGAACATGCCAAGATCAAGAAAGCCATAAAAGGGGAAATAATGTCTATATAGAGACAGAATCAATTCATTACGATTTGTGGGGTGAACAAGAGAATAGAGGAAAGATGCTAAAGAAAATCTAAAGGAGAATAAAGTCTTCATTCAGTCCTGATCAACAAGCTAAAGAAAGAGCTAGATTCTGCAGACACTGAAAAATAGTGAGACAAGCATCACAGAGTAGAACAAGTGTGGAGAAAAGGTATATATTTGATTATATTGATCAGTGAAGTAATGGACCTATAATAGATCTAAAAATATGCAATTGAGTTGTATGTATGAACAAATCATTAGTGTTTCAGTTTAACCATTGAAGCATATAAGCCTCTTAACTGAGCAGGACTTAAAAGTCTTTTTCAATTGAGATACATCCCAAGGAGTATCAAAACTTTTGATCACAAAAGTAGCATTGGATATGCCCGATACCTATTAACAGGCCAAGTGAGTGTTTGATCAAGGATGGTAGCATTAGATTCCATATACTAGTTGACAAAATATTTCTAAATCCTCTAACAAGGTCACACCTAACAGTGTGTTTGTAACCTTTAACAGGGTTGGCTCCTAATAGAGCTCACTTCAGAAGAGTGAAAATTTGGGGTATTGACCCTAGTGGGTTTTCCCTTAACAGGGTTTCCACATTAAAATCCTTGTGTTATGTGTTTATGGTTTATCACTTTACTATTTTACATTTCACATATGCATTTCTGGATTTATCGGTATACTCTGCATATTTAGTGTGTTTCGGTAAATAGTTAATTGCTTATCGGTAATCTTATAGAAGAGAGATTATCAAAGCAATCTGACAAGTAGAAAATTGATTAAAGTATTTCAAGGCATACATCTTGTAGGGCAGAAGATAACTTGAGACATAATTAGTGGTTATAAGTTTTAAGGGTTGATTTAAGGATTAATTTTTGAGGCCACTGATTCACCCCTCTCAGTTATTACTAAGAATTGGTATCAGTACTTGTGTGCTTAGAAAGGCAGGTTTCAAGACCTAAGCTAAAGATCACAAGATGAACAGAAGGGATGTGCCCAAGTTGAACAAATATAATTTTGCTTCATGGTAGAGAAAAATAAGACTCCACTTATCAGGTATTGGTAATGATGTTACTCAATACTTAGATGCTGAATATGTGTTGCCTACAGGAGCACCAACAGTCAAACAATTGAGAGAGAAGCATGAGCATAATTGCATGATGATAGAGCTTGCTTCCTCACTCTTTGATGCTGAATTTGAAGATGTCAAAACCTGCAAAACTACAAAGCAGATGTGGGACAAATTGAAGCTTGTGCATAGTGGTGACAAAAATGTTTTGAGAGCCAAGGTAGAAAGCCTTAGAGGAAAGTTTGATGATCTCAAAATGAAAGAAGGTGAAAACATCACTCAATACAGTACAAGAATCAAAGAGGTAGTCAATGCTATCCAAGGAGTTGGAGGTGTAATAGAAGGAGATACAGTGGTAAGTAAAATTCTAAGAACCTTACTGCCTACTTATGCTATTAGAGTATCTGCCATTCAAGAAATGAGAGCAATAGAAAATAGCAATGTTACTCTAGACAGTTTGATTGGAAGACTGATTTCATTTGAGATGAATAACTTTGATAATACTGTCTTACCAAACATAGAGTCTGCATTCAAAACTTCTACGAGATTAAGTAAATCAAGTCATAAAAATACTATGAGAAAAGATAGTGATAGTGAAAGTGAAGAAGATGATCTTGATGAAAGTGAAGCACTTATGGCTAGAAGAATGAAAATAGGCAAAGGTAAATTACCACTTGTTTGTTTTAATTGCAAAGAGATTGGACACTTTTCTGCAAGATGTACTAACAGAAGAAAAGATGACAGAAGTAATGACAAATCATTTGAAAAGAAGTCTGACAGAGGTGATTACAGAAGCTACCAACAATCAGAAAGGATCAACTTGACATAACTGTCAAAAGCTTGTTTGAAAAGATAAGATGTTTGGAATTAATGTCAAAGGGAGAGAGATATCTCATTATCATACTGATAAAGGGAGAGATTATCCAAAGGGAGAGAAGCAATCAGAAAAGAAGAGAAAATAGAAAGGGAGAGTACACACAAAAGAAAAGAAATGCTGACAGGACACATCACAAGAAAGGAGAACAATCAAAGGGAGAGAGTTTGACACAAAAGGAAAACACATCACATCAAAGAAAGAAAGATTCTACGCATCCATCCAGTAAAGGGATTGAAGACAGAAGAAAGCTGGAAGAATCAAATCAAAGCTATTTGAGCTTACCAAAAAGCAAACATTTGTAACAGTTACATTAGGAAAGCTTGATGAAACTATATATTTCATACCGTATTAGAAATAGTATAAGTATGATAATGTAGTATGTTGCCATCAATTCCAAAGGGAGAGATTAATGACATGTAACTGATTGAATGTTTGAAGATGTTAAGTTGATGTTCATGCAAGACATTAAATCAGTTAATGTACTATATTTTCATTGATGTCAACTTGATGTAATCTATATGGTCATGGAAACACTACCTAAAGACTTCAAAGAACTGATGAATCAAGACTATGCTATTAGTAATGCATACAATTCAAGTATTCAATAAGTGACTGCATACACCGATGGAGTGCACACTGATAGTTAGAGTTAAAGAGTAGAGTCACAGTGTTACCCGACGAGATAATGCACATCATTACCAATGAGCAGAGCTACAAAGTTGCCCGATGAGAAAAACACAGAGTAACTCGAAGAAAAGAATTTTAGTGTTACTCGACAGAAAAGACAAGGACATAGATCTCGATGACAACTAAAGTCACACTGACGAAACAATCAGTTATCATCGATAACTAACTGAAGTATTGACCGACAAAATAGAGAGTTCAGAAAATGACAAAATGATTAGCTGTCAAGAAGCTAAATATAGAGTTAATAGATACTTATCATTGTTTTAATCATCCAAATAAATCCGAAGATAAGTAATTTATTTAAAGCTACTTTGTCCAGTTGGCAAGAAGATATATACGAGATTAGATTGGAGATTTTCTTTGAATATATTGGAAAATATTGTTGAACATGCCAAGATCAAGAAAGCCAAGAAAAAGGGAAATCATGTCTATATAGAGACAATCAATTCATTACTAACTGTGGGGTGAACAAGAGAATAGAGGAAAGGTGCTAAAGAAAATCTGAAGGAGAAGAACATATTCATTCAGTCCTGATCAACAAGCTAAAGGAAGAGCTAGATTCTACAGACACCGACAAACAGTGAGACAAGAATCACAAAGCAAAACAAGTGTGGAGCAAAGGTATATATTTGATTATATTGATTAGTGAAGTAATGCACCTACAATAGATATAAAAATATGTAATTGAGTTGTATGTATGAATAAATCATTAGTGTTTCAGTTTAACCATTGAAGCATATAATCCTCTTAACCAAGAAGGACTTAAAAGTCTTTTTCAATTGAGATACATCCCAAGGAGTATCAAAAAGTTTGATCACAAAAGTAGCATTGGATATGCTTGATACCTATTAACAAGCCAAGTGAGTGTTTGATCAAGGATGGTAGCATTAGATGCCAGATACTATTTGACAAACTATTTCTAAATCCTCTAACAAGGTCACACCTAACAGTGTGTTTGTAACCTTTAACAGAGTTGTCTTCTAACAGAGCTCACTTTAGAAGAGTGAAAATTTGGGGTACCGGTCCCAGTGGTTTTTCCCTTAACATGGTTTCCACGTTAAAATCCTTGTGTTATGTGTTTATGGTTTATCACTTTACTATTTTACATTTCACATATGCATTTTTGGATTTATCACTATACTCTACATATTTACTGTGTTTTGGTAAATAGTTAACTGCTTATCGGTAATCATACAGAAGAGAGATTATCAAAGTAATCCAACAAGTAGAAAATTGATTAAAGTATTTCAAGGCATACATCTTGTAGGGTAGAAGATAACTTGAGACATAATTAGTGGTTATAAGTTTTAAGGGTTGGTTTAAGGATTAATTTTTGAGGCCACTGATTCACCCCCCTCTTAGTTATTACTAACATCCCACACTCTATGCAACCTCCTCTTTGAAATGCAACACACCACAAACCACACGTAGCACCTTGCTTACTTCATCCGCAATCTCTAGTATTGATTTGGAAGTGAAATGTGGCATTGCACCTGCAAATGCACTTGCTTCATTATTTTTTTGATCTCCATTTTGGCACAGGGAGGGAGGTGAATTGGCAATGGTGGTAGAGTATGGATCTTACACCTGCCACTGCATTTGCAAGAATTTTTTTTGAAGGTCTCTCTTTACAAATCCATGCGCTCTTCTCTAAAAGCATGCACAGACTTCTTAAACACCATGCACAACCTCTGCTCCTTACCATTGTGCAGGTCCTTTGATGACAAGGTTGTGGCATTTTTATTTTACCTGCCAATGCGTTTGCTTGGGAGCTTCTAAAACTTTCATTCCTTTAACCTTGGTGTTTCTGTTGATGAATGCCACTTTAGTTGCTGGAATTCGGGAGACTTCGCTTGAAACCTTTGCATTGAGTGCAATATCTTCTCCTGCCAATTTGCTTGATATATTATGATTCCAAAACATGCATGAATACTGTAGTAGATAGGTTCTTAGGCCGCAGAGGAGATGTATTAGGACAATCTCATGTTTCTCCATTTAGATCTACCACTGATGCATCTCTTGCTACTACAAATAAAATTAATGGCATTGAACTTATTGGTAGCTAGTAGCAACATGTTTAGAAAACTTTTCAAAAGAGATGACTACAGATATCATTCCTTGAATGATGCTTGAATGAAAGTATGGCCATTTTACTCTTTTTTAAATTCATGGGCATCGTGCATGAAAACAAAGCCACAAAAGTTGGATAATGAAAATTGGAAAATTGATTAGACCATCATAATTTAAAACCACATAAAACTGAGCACTGAAACTGCATAAATAAAGTTGGGTCCCTGAGATCTCGGCTTGGGAATCTTCATTTTGAAATCAATTTTCATATTTAGTTTACCAAAATTTAGTTTACTGTGCACTCGGATCACAAGACACTGAATTGGCAATCATAACAAATAATCTTTTACACCCCTGTAAGCTAATCTTACAAATAGCAACTGGCCTCTGGAAATGACTTTACAAAGTGATCAAATGACCTCCTAAAATATTCAAATCTGGAAGACTAGGAGATTTTCATGTTTATTACTACTCTGCAAACAAAAAAATCCCTAATGCTTCCTAAAGCAGGAGATTTTAATCTCCAAAGTTGACTGCTTATTATAGACTGGAAAAAAACACTTGCAAACACAGTGGAAACTAGTTTTGGAAACAACCTCTTAAAAATGGTAGAAGAATTCTTGAGACTCCACCCTTGATCCTAGTAGTATATTTAGATACAAGGAGTATAAAACTGCAACTGGAATCCCATGACAACCATTTGACACAAAGTTACCATCCTCTGAAAAAACTATTATGTAAAACCAACTCTGCCCACACTAGCAGTCTGTATAAATTGCTTTTGGATCTGCCCTTGCAAACATAGAAAATTATTCCTTAATACTTTGTCACTACACGTGGTATTACATTCATATACAAAGAGCATAAGGAATCAACTCATTTGTTATAATTTTTGACTGACACCAAAATGTTAGCCTGCAAAGTTAGCCCTCTAGAAAACTTTACTATTGCACCCACTGAAAACTTAATAAATCCTAATTGGATTTGACTTCACAAACCAATCAAATGCACACCTTAAAGTCTGAAAGTATGGAAATGGATTCAAATTCACATAAATAATACAAGCCTTCCATTATTTTTCTCTGCTGATCAACTGGTTAACCGACATTAACCCCCAAAGTCAGTCTCTTACTAACTTTTCTGAATTCAAAATCAGTAACACTGCATAAACTTGATTCAAAATTGGCTGAGAAAACCGATTAGATGGATTGACCAAAGTCTAAGAATATTCATGGAGGGAAATTTCCATGTTTACAATGCAGGGAAACACTCAATTCCTTATGAAATTCAACTGGGTACAAATTGTAAGACCTCAAAGTAGGGTATTCTGTAATTCTGTGTTTCACACTCAGAAAATCAGAATAAAATGTAAACATCATGGCTTTGGAAAAATCATCACATGAACTCACAAGGATATGGAAATGGACATGCTGACTCATTTTCATGCCTACAATGTCTTGGAGAAATTTTTACACCAGGTAGTTCAATTGGGCCTAAGATACAAACCTCTAAAGTAGGTCACTTAGTAAAAACTAAAAACATGCACAAGTGCAGATCTGGGTAAACACCTTTAATTAACTACCTCAAAAACATACCCAATCTGACTTCTAAAAGCTTCCACATACTACAATTACTCCATGAAAGGTGCTAAACACATTCTCCAAGTGGTTTCTCATAAAAATCTCAGGGTCTCTTTTTACATGCACTCAAAGTAGGCCTTATCCACAAGTTTTTAGGGGCAATGACTTTTGCCTTAGAGAAATTTTCAACTTAGTCACTCCAAATTTATCCAAAATTTTAGGGTTCGAATAGAAGATTAGCTCTTCCCTTCTTGTGACTACAAAATTTGCTTTTTTCTTTCTCAAAATTTGTTTGTAGGCTTTGAGCTCTATTTTTTCATTGTTTGACTCTTTAAAAGTCTCCTTTCTTGATTGAATTCCTTGTCAAACCAAGCATTAACCGATAATCAATTTGTTTTATATTTTCTTCTTTTTTCTCTTTCGCACTCAACAAGTGCACTTTGAATTAAACTTGTTAACATGTGACTACAAAGGTCATGTAGTGGAATTTTTCCTTGTTAAAAGGACTCTCAATCATTATCTTGAATGTATCACAATTTATTTGAGTCAAAATATTCTTCTTTTTCATGAAGTTTGCTAAAAATACTGAGTTTTTGTTCCTTTGATATTATAAAAATTGAGTTTTTATCTAGCAGAGAGGGGGTTAATAGTTGTGTGAGTTCATTACATAGAATATTTTAAGACTTTTATTCTTTTAATGGAAATGTAAAATAGATAGTGATATGTAGCTAAATTAGGGTTTTGAGGTCTGACCCATCATGTAAATTGTTAAAATAGCATGTTGTTCATGTGAAGTGTCCTAAAAACTAGTTTTAAAGGTTTTGTGAAAACTTAATATGAAAATCCCTAGTATAGGTGAATGAAATATATGATTTATTGTTAGTACAATATCATATTTTATGTATATGCAGCTTAAATAGACCAAAAGCTTATTAGTAGCCATAAATTATAACGTCTTGACCTTGTATGCCCGAGATTTTAGGATACCTTGCTGACTATGTTTGACTTAATCATAGACTTTGACTTATGTTTAGACTAGTTTTACACTAGATTATCATGCTTTATGGATAATATTATGTAGATTCATCTTGACTTATGATTGTTATGCATAATAATTAATGAGTGGTCAAATGTTAAATGAAATGTTATTATAATATGCATAATTGGTCACATATTTGAGGATTATAATTATGTACAAATATACTAATGACAATGTGAGTTGTATAAGTGGTTGAGGATAGGAATGAATGTGAGAATGTAGCCTAGGTAGAGGTGGCAACCAATTGGCAGCAATGGACTTGATGGATTTGGCATTCACATATTTAGTTAGTCATAATATCTACATAATAAAACCCTAATCCAATTGTAAAATTCTTGAGAATTATGTGTTTATGTAGGTTTGAATAATTTAAAAAAATTGTGTCTTGATCATTATTCTATAGTATATATGTGTGGTTTTGATGAGTAGGAATATTTATGAATTTACTTTAATAATTGTATCTCTATTTCATTTGGAAAATGAAAAATTATAAAAGGATTTCTATCTGATTACAAATACTTGTGAAATAATTTCATTCAAGTGTCTGCATAGCTACAATTATTTATAATATTTTCCCTCCATTGTTGCTATAAGAAAATGAATAATTATGAATTTACCTTTTATTAAGTTTAAAAGAAAAACCATTCAATGTTTAGTAAATAAATGTTTTTCCAAAGGCATCTTAAATGAAATGGACGACCTATGAGAAAGGGTAGATAGTATACCTATAGGGATGCAATCTGATTGAGATGACTACTACCATCCATCACCTTGTTGTTCTTGTTTTCTATTTTTCATTGTTGTTTTTTCCACTTGATTTTTGTTGGGAATTATTATTTTTACCATGACGAGTCACAATTTAGGAAAATAAATAAAAAATATATAGTGGAAAAAGGGAATCATTGCAAAAGGAGTAGATTCCTTCACCTTTTTACCAAAATGCACATTTAGAAGGAAGATGTCCCCCAATAGGCTCAAGGGGTGACTCAAGCGCTAAATGGGAACAATGATCCTTCATTAAATATGTGACTGATTCACTAAAAATGATGTAATGATGTAATTAAGGTGATTAATATACAAGTTACAAAAAATTTGAGAAAAATAGACTGATACGAAATGATAGTGAGCAGAAAAGTATGGGTGAACCCACAATAGTGGGTAACACTTTTTCAGAGGAAGATTTTCCTCACGAAATCTGCGTAGGGGGCGCATGTAAGCAAGTACTTTCGATAGAAAGTACTTGCAAGTTTCGATCGAAACTTGCTTAGTTTCGATCAAAACTACCATATTGGGCTAGTTTCGATCGAAACTCTTTAACTAGGTATTTGGTGGGGTTTTTAACCCCATCGAAACCCTCACTTTCGCAGGTTGAGTGAGGGTTTTGATCAGAGCTTTGGTGGGGCATCCGACTTTCAAACGTCGATATCAGAGGTATTTATTGTTTATTCTCTCTTATTTTGTATTATTTAATGTATTTTAATATGTATATTTGTATATACATGTATATATATGTATATATACATGTGTGTGTATATATATACATGTATATACATATATACATGTATATACATATATATGTATATACAAATATATATGTATACACACACATATATGTGTGTGTATACATATATACACACACACACACATATATATATACATGTATATTTGTATAAATATGTATATATACATATATATTCTTCTCTCATTTTACATTATTTATTGTTTGTACAATATATATTCATGTACATATATATATAAAATTATATGTGTACATATACATACATACATACATACATACATATATATTATGCACGTGCATATGCATATATATATACATGTATGTGTACATGCTTATGTATGTATGTATATGTACATGTGTATGTATGTGTGTACATATGTATACATATAACATGTATGTATGTATGTATGTATATCACGTATGTGCACATGTGTGTATGTGTATGTATGTATACATATACATGTATGTATGTATGTGCATGTTGTATGTGATGAAAACCTACCTGCAAGAGACAACACTAAAACATGCAAACATTAGGATTAGCCAATAAAACAACAAGATTCAAAGAGGGTTAGCATGTTAAAGATGAAATCCCAAAAGCAAGAGTTTACACCACAACCTCCGATGAGCTTGAACAAGGGCACCCAATGCCTTGTTGATGTGCTCTTAAAGATAAATGTGGGTGTGCTCTCCCAACACCATATTAAATCCCACTATTTGATTGAAAATGCAAGCTAAATGGAGCAATGAAGAGCTCAAGAACAAGTATGAGGAACTTGTCTCAAGCTTTCATCATGGATGAGAATGCAAGCTTTAAACCAAAATGATAATGCAAGATTTAACTAAGATGATAGAACTAGATTCATTCCATTATCCCTAAGATGTGATATCTAGATTCAAATATGCAATAACATGAAAATGAACTAAGACAAGTATGCTAAAATGCTTAAGAAATCCTAGAAACAAACTAGCATGATAACAATGCAAGAATGAGAGATTGATTTGCTCTTGG
>MU225240.1:4799412-4816623 GCA_018584345.1 Thuja plicata
TCGTATTTAATTAAATAAATTTAATTAAATAGATAGAAGAATATAACAAATATAATTAATTAAAATTAATTATAATGTTATGGAAATATTAATTAAATTAATATAAGGACGATTTTGGACGTCTACACATGTATGTACATGTACATGTATGTGTATGTGTATGTATGTTTGTATGTATCTATGTATGTATATATGTATGTGTATATATGTGTTTATGTATGTGTATGTATATGTATACATGTATGTATGTACATGTGTATGTGTATGCATGTATGTATATATATGTATGTATGTGTATGTGTATGTGTATGTGTATGTATGTATGTACATGTGTACATGTATGTGTATGTGTACATGTGTATGCATGTGTATGTTTACATGTATGTATGTGTACACATGTATGTACATGTATATGTGTATGTATGTATGTATATATATGTGTACACATGTATGTGTATGGATGTATGTATATGTGTATGTGTATGTATGTATACATGTATGTATGTATATATGTGTATGTATGTATGTATGTGTACATGTTTATATATGTATGTATGTACACATATGTATGTATATGTGTATGTATGTATGTCATGTATATGTGTATGCATGTATATATGTATGTGTACATGTATGTACATGCATGTATGTATGTGCACATGTGTATGTGTATGTCTATATGCATGCATGTATGTGTATATACATACATATGTGTATATGTACATGTGCATGTATGTATGTGTATGCATGTGTATGTGTATGTGTATGTATATGTATATGTATGTGTATGTGTATGTTTGTGTATGTGTACATGTGTATGTATGTGTACTTGTGTATGTATGTACATGCATGCATGTGTATGTATGTGTACATGCACGTATGTGGATGTATGTACATGTGTATGTGTGTGTATGTATGCGTATGTATGTGTATGTGTGTGTATGTATGTGTACATATGTGTATGTATGTGTATGTATTTGTACATGCACGTATGTGTATGTATAATTATATGTATGTATGTGTATGTGTATGTATGTATGTGTATGTGTGTGTACATATGTGTACACGTGTACACTTCATTTAAATTAGGAGAACATATATGTAGACTTCATTTGAAGATAATTATTTGAACAATAACATGTGCATGACTTATTATTTTCAATTAAATTAGGAAAACATATATGTAGACTTTATTTGATTGTAAATAAAATCTTTCAGGTACACATATATATCTAGATATATAGATATTATTAGACATAATGACAGATGCATTGATTCCCCCTGAGGAACTATTTTCATGAACTAATAGGGAAATTGAATGACTGCAAGATTCCCTAAACAATTTGACCAGCTCTATTATCTATAAGAGCACATGTCAGTCCATACTTTCTAGTTTGATTAGTATCAGATATGATATCCATGGTAGCACTCCCTATGCACCAAACATTATAGAGGCCATACTTAAGAGGAAGAGATGAGATGTTAGCTTTGGTCTTTCTCTTAAGGAGGTACAAGCTTTAGTGCCTAAAGCGACCCTAAAAAGGGAAGTTTTCCCATCATATGCAGAATTACAGTATGTGAAGGGATATCAGGTTACCAGGTGTTAGGATCCTACTATATTAGCATTGATATACCCACGGTTTCTAGCTGCACATGGTCTCTATCCAAATAACGACCAAATTTCATTGTGTTTTTCATAGCAGATTTTGGTTGAGGTTCGTTTAGGGAGGGCCATTAATTACACTAATTTTCCAGTACATCTAGGACAAAGGCATGTCAAGCTTGTTAATAGAGATGATTTTTGTTGAGTTGATCACCATAGGCCAGTACATAGGGCCATTATTGGTCAAAGGGAACCTGCTATAGATCCTTCATTGGGTCCTATGGTAGATGATGTTGTTCGCATCACCCAACTTTGAGGTGCGATTGATAGTGTAGGGGACATTGCATCAGCTGCCACATCCACATCTAGTGATCAAGTTGGCCAATATTTGATGTCTTGACGACACTCTAGATCATCAGGTTGAGCATCCTCTCGCAGGACCTCAGATGACATGTATGGTGCAACAGGCATCCCTTTGTTAGTAATAACTGAGAGGGGGGGGGGGGGGGGGAATAAGGGGCCNGGGGGGGGGGGGGGGGGGGGGTGAATAAGTGGCCTCAAAAATTAATCCTTAAATCAACCCTTCAAAACTTGTTACCACTTTTAAGCCTCTAGTTATACTCAGTCCTACAAGATGAATGCCTTGAAATAATTATAACCAATTACTACTTGTCGGAATGCTTTGTAAAACCTTCTTCTGTATGTTTACCGATAAGAAGTCTACTATTTACTGAAACACAGTAAATAACTAGTGTATACTGATCAATCCAGAATAACTTATGTGAAATGCAAAACAATAAAGTAATGAAACATAAACACATAACACATGAATTTTTAACATGGAAACCCTATTAAGGGAAAAACCACTGGGACTGGTACCCCAAATTTTCACTCTTCTGAAGTGAGCTCGGTTAAGAGTCAACCATGTTAAAGGTTACAAACACAATGTTAGGTGTGACCTTGTTAGAGGATTTAAAAGATAGTTTGTCACTTAGTATCTAGTATCTAATGCTACCATCCTTGATTAAACACTCACTTGGCCTGTTAATAGGTATCAGGCATATCCAATGCTACTTTCTATGATCAAACTTTTTGATACTCCTTGGGATGTATCTCAATTGTAAAAGACTTTTAAGTCCTGCTCGGTTAAGAGACTTGATGCTTCAATAGTTAAACTGAAACACTAAAGTGATCTATTCACACATACAACTTGAATTGCAGATTTTTAGATCTATTGTAAGTGCATTACCTCTCTGATCAATATAATCAATTCAATACCTTTTCTCCACACTATTCTTCTATGTGATGTTGTTTCACTATTCGTCGATGTCTGCAGAATCTAGCTCTTTCCTCATCTTGTTGATCAGGTCTAAATGAAGACTTTCTTCTCCTTTAGAATCTCTTCAGCATCTATTCTCTCTTCTTCACCCCACAATTCATAATTAATTAGGTTGTCTCTATATAGACATGATTTCACCATTTCTAGGCTTTCTTGATTCTTTGCTTGATCCACAATTCTTGCCAATTAGATTTAAAGAAAAACTCTAGTTTTATCTCATAGAGATCTTCTTGCCAACTGGCCAAAGCAGCTTTAAATCCTTTACTTATCCTCGGCTTTATCTTGTCGATTAAAATAATGATAAGTATTAGTTAAGTCTATTTTTAGCTCTTGTCAGCTAAGCATTTTGTCACTTCTGAACTCTCTATTCTGTCGGTCAATACTTCAGTTAGTCATCGATGATAACTAACTGTTTCATCAGTGTGACTTCAGTTGTCTTTAGGGTCTCCATCCATCGGGAAACACTGTAATTCTGTCCATCGGGTTACACTATGCTTTGCTCGTCAGTTAACACTATGACTTTGCTCATCGGTAATGTTGTGCATTTGTTTGTCGGGTAACACTGTGACTTTGCTCTTTTACTCTATCCATCGATGTGCACTTCGTTAATGTATATAGTCACTTTGTGAATATTTGACTTATATGCATTACTGATAGTATAGCCTTTGATTCATTGGTTCTTTGAAGTCTTTGGCAGTATGTCCATGACCATACAGATTATATAAAGTTGACATCAATGACAATACAATACATTAACTGATTTAATGCCTTGCATGATCATCAACTTAACATCTTCAAACATTCAATCAGTTATAGTTCATCAATATCTCCCTTTGGAATTGATGGCAACACACTACATTATCACACTATATTATTACTAATACAATATAAAATATAACAGTTGAAGTTCATCAAACTACCAATCTTATGTACTATAACCAATACAAATATCTGGTCCTCGGTAAGCTCAAATAAGCTTAGATTTGATTCTTGCAACTTTCTCTCTATCTTCAATCCCTTTATTGGATAGATGTAGAATCTTTCTTTCTTTGACATGATGTGTTCTTCTCCTGTGTCAAACTCTCTCCCTTTCACTGTTCTCCTTTCTTTTGATGTCTCTTGTCAGCAATTCTTTTCCTTTGTATGTACTCTCCCTTTCTGGTTACATCTCTCCCTTTGGATAATGTGATGGATATAATCTCTCCTTATATAATCTCTCCCAGATGTATAATCTCTCCTATGGACATAATTGTAGACGTCTAAAATCATCCTTAAATTAATTTAATTAATATTCTCTTAGCATTATAATTAATTTTAATTAATTAATTACATTTGTTATATTCTTCTATTTATTTAATTAAATATACTTCACTTTTCTTAGTATTTAAATTTAATTTAAATACTACCCCCTTTGATGTATTAAATTTTATTTTATATACATTATCCCTCATTAGTCCCTTTTAAATAAATTTATAATTTATTTATTTCTTCACATGAATTAAATTCTACTAAACCAAATTAATCTAAATTTTAAATTTAGATTAAGCTAATTTGAACCTAGATCCAACCCTACCTCACATCACTCTCACCAAATAAACCTACTCACTAATTAACTAAGGTTAATTAGGCTAATTTCTTGATTCCTACAATAATTAGTCCTAATTAGTTTATCACACATGTGTGAGCAAATTTCTAAAAATTTACTTATCCAAATAATCCTTATTTGGTGCCAACAAGGTTTCTTACACCCACGATGACACCTTCTCACACTTTCTAAAAGTGTTTCATTGGCCCAAATCTCTTACACCTCTTACAAGATCATTCACATGTGTACTTTAAGTACACTTTGACCCATCACATCCAAAGTTGCTCACACATGTGTGAGCAAAGTGGGCCTCTTGCATGGCTTATGTGTCCCTCATGTGGAACCTATGTGGATTCCACATGAGCTCCACCTCATCCAAACCCTCTGTCTCCTCCAAAATATCTATAAATAGAGGCCATTGTTAAGAGAAAATCATCTCCCTCTTATGCATTGTTATCATGCTAGTTTAGTTCTAGAGAAATTTAGCATTTTTCATAGCAATCTTGGTTTTTAGTTCATGTTTATTTGATTTTTGAATCTAGATATCACATCTTAGGTCCATAATGGAATGAATCTTAGTTAGTTTTTCTTATCTTGCATATCAATCTAGATTAGTTTTTGCATCCATCTAATCATTGTGATGGTTTGAGACAAGTTCCTCATACTTATTCTTGAGTTCTTCACTCTCTTAGCTTGCATTACCAATCATAGTGGGATTAAGTTATTGTGTTGAGAGAGCACACCCACAATAATCTCTAAGAGCAAATCAACAAGGCTTGGGTGCACTTGTTTGGCTCATCGGAGGTTGTGGTGTAAACCCGTTTGTTTATTCCTTCATTTGATTATGCTAACATGATTGTGATTTTTAATGACTAACCTTTGTTGTTTGCATGTCAAAGTGATAGTTTTTGACAGGTATGTTTTATCACATACATTTTTGCACACTCGATGGGACCCACGTCCCTTTTTTCTAACAATTTTCTTACAGTTTTTGTGATTTTGGAAACTTTTTATGCAGACCTATCTGCGCTCTGATTCTGCTGTTCACGTTTCCAGAACGCCGTCTGCACAGATTGTCGTTTGTTATACTTCGCTGGCTGCGCACTTAAACCACCATCTCTGCCTACTGAAAAAATAGACTTTAGTAACATGTTTAAAACTATTTTTTTATCAAGTTTTAAGTATTTTAACTCTCTGTTTTTGACAGTAAGATACTTTTTAAGAGTTAAATGTTGTTTAAATTGATAAAAATATGATATTTATGTGTATTAGGTCTGTTTATAGCAAAAGCTAACTATCTATTTATTTGGCCGTCTATGCAGGTAAACGACTGTATCCGGAGATCACCATCTGCGTAGATCACCGTCTGCGCATATTGCTGTCTATGCGGTTTTATGTGGTTAACATCTTTTTGTAGCATTTCACATTTTAACGACTAAAAAATTACTAACGGTTTCGTGCAGGTTCCTTGGAGGTTTTAACAGAGTCTTTGGAATGAACTTGTATGGTTAAATATTTGTCTTGGAATGTATGTTTCTTAAATAAAATGAACCTCACCCAATCTTGAATGTTTAAGGGAATGAACTTCATCAATCTTGAATGACTTAAAGTGAATCAACACACCTTTACAAGATTTCATTTTTGCTATGTGGGAAAATAATTGAACATGTATATTTAATCACACTATTGTGTTTTTTGCTTAGGTAGAAAATACATAGTTTTGCTTTAACTACGTTCAATTTGGAATGAACTTTTTTTGGTGTGTTTAAAGAAGTGTTTTTCAACACTTCTTTCAAGCTATTTGTCATTAGATTAAATCCCTTAATATAAGTGATGCTATGATTAAGTTATAGTTGTATCCTCTCCCTTCTCCTTTGTGGAACTTGGGTGAAGATAAAGCTTAGCTTAATCAAGCTTCTAGAGAGGCCTATCTAGAGGGTGCGCTTCCCCTTTAGAGGACGACCTCAAATCGGTAATCCCTTCAGCCAGTATAAAAATAAAGTGTGACCCAAAGGTCCTCTTTATCCCTTCAAGCTCGAGCGGTTCGTGTTCAATGGTAGTCCATATTGAGTGAGTATTCTCAGCATATTGGCATGGTTGAACTAGAGACTTAAGTGTCTCATGCCGTACAAACCAATTGCGGGGATGCCACGAAATCTTATTAGCAACTATAAATTAGTAGCCTATCTGATTCACCTCTGAACGGTGATTTATTATAGTGCAAGGGGAGCAAAGATTCTCCCCCCAAGATTCCTATCATACGTGTGCCAGGGTATTGTGTTGCGAAACAGATCTTTGTAGCACAACAACAATACCTGGCAAAAGGAAAAAACAAAGGTGCCCTTCTGGGGGTGACATTATTGTGTGAACTGAAGTAATACCAAGCAATGGGCCTATAATATTTCAAGCAAAGCCAATTTCCTAAGGTAGCTACTGTTTGAACTATCTTCGTTGTGATAAACCAAGTAAAAAACATAAGTGGCTTGAAAGAGTCTCTTGAACATACACAAACGAGATATTGCAGTTATAACAAAGTTCCCCAAAGTCACATTTGCTTGTATCCCTCAAGGTTGCTTTGTCCATTTTTGGATTGTTTTAAGACGTGTGTTTGTTATTTTTTTGGTTTGAATGTGCTGAAATTGATTCTTGCCATCGAACAAATCTATCCAAAATCAAACTAAAGATCAAAAACTACCCATAATTTCAACACATCGCCTTAGCAACAATCAACCGTCTACACTCTGGATTCGCCGTCTACGTAGATTACCGTCTACTCAAATCACCATCTACGTAGATCACCGACTGCATTTGAGATTGCTGTCTCCACTTAAAAATAGTGAGCTTCCAAATCTGCTAAGGCATCCAAAATTTGGTCTTCTATAGGACCTTGAAATCATTTGCCCTAGATCATTTAGTCATTCAGCCAAAATCAAATTTTTCACATGACATGACCAGTTTCAAGAAACATAAGAAGGTTAAACTTCCAACACCTCTAGTCTATAGAGAGAAAAAGGACACCACTCACAAATCTAAGGAATATCAACATATTACCACATCTATCAAAAAAGAGATCAAATATCATGAGAAAGTTGATAAAATTCTTTACAACAACAAGATCTACAACTTCATGGCCAAGTATTCTATCAACAATGCTTTCATTGCCATTGAGCAATATGATTAGATAACCTCTTGCTTCTAGGATTAGTTCTTCAAATTCTTCCATCATCATTCTTCCTTCTTTTGGAGCATTGAATCAAATCATCAAATCAAATCAATCCTTTTAGGTTGAAAGACCTTAATCAAATTATTACAAACCTTCATCCTCAAACAAACACAACATTACTTGTAGACCATCAATTCATCTCAAGTGATTTTAATCCCTCAGTAATGTCCCATTTTGCTTGAGATCACAAGTCCATCTTCAAGTAGAATAGCTGTTTCTTCAAATCCTTTTTTTTTGTATCATCACAAGGTTTTGTCATGCTTAGGTTTTGTTCCAAAAACCTTTAAATCAATCAATCAATCCTCAATCCAATCAATCAATCAATCCCTAATCAAACATTAATCAATCAAATCTAACCAAATCTAATCAAATCCAAAATCAATCTCTTTGCTCCATTTCATATCTTACACCTTCTTTTCTTCCATTCTTCTAATCCCACCATTGTATGGTTGTCACTTGATCCCAAACTAGAAACATGAGGCATGGAACACTCAACACTGCTACCTATGAAGTGAACCCTTTTTGGCAGTCAATACTTTCAAGGTACTAAAGTACAAGCTAAGGAAATTCCTGAAGAAACTGAGTTAGGAGAACAAGCAGAATGACCCACCCAAGTGAATGACTTCCTTAGAGATCCTTAAAATGTGGAAATGGTTGAGAAAGCTATTATGCAAAACAACGGTGAAATATTCTTGAATATTATTCGAAATGGCGTCATAGTACCCGCTAACTTTGATGATACACTACTTACCCGAAACATCACCAAAGCTGTCGCTGCCACTACTATAGCCATGGCTTCTACCTCAAATGTTACATCATCACATGACACCGGTAAAGGACCTAATAATGAACCTTCCACATCAGCACCTATATCAACAATTGCATCAATTCCCCAATTGACACAAGAACAAACTCAACAAATCCTTAACACCTTGCCAAACAATACTACACATAACAACACTCAAATGATGACTACTCAAGGAGCAAGCACTAATGTCAAATACATAGGGCAAATTTCCATGCCTTTTCTTACATCATCTCTGTTTCAATCAACATGTATGAAGACATTCATAATTGACACATCTAGAGCTTATCAATACATATCTCCTCCTATTGTTGGTATGACCTCCACAGGGTTTTTAGCCACACAGTTTGGAGGAGGAGGAGCTTATGTACCATCGTTTATCACACAGAATACTCTAGATTTCACCCAACAATTCAATGAGCTCAAAAGCATTGTACAAGGTTTACAAAATGGGGGCAAGAAGAAGTTTTCTTTTGCAGAGATTTGTCCCTATCCATTTGACAAGTCTATCACAATGCAACCATTCCCACCAAACTTTGAGATGCCTAAATTTGAGAAATACAAAGGTAAAACATGTCCTCTACAACATCTCAAAGAGTTTTACATTGCATGTCAAGAAGTTTCCTATAACGAGAATTACTTAAAAACACTCTTCACTAGGAGTCTTGGAGGCACAACTTTAGAATGGTTCATGGCCCTTCCTTATGGTTCAATCTCTACTTTCTCTGATCTTGCAGAGAAATTTGTTTGAAAATATTCGTATAACATTGAACATCAAGCAACACTCAGTGATTTGTGCAATAATAAATAAAATAATGGAGAAACTTTTGCTAGTTTCTTATAATGATGGAGACATATTGCAAATCACATGCCATGGTAAATACCTGAGAGTCACTTAATTGATATCCTCACAAAGAATTTGATCTCTGAGATGTCTTTCAAAATGAAAATGGCTTCACCCGACACCTTTGAATCCCTTGTCAAGAAGGGAAAAGACATTGAAGATGGCCTTTTTCAAAGAGGTAGCATCAAACATTATACTCCCTCCAACAATGACAAACCAAAATTTTGGAGTAAAAACAAAGGAATTGTCAATGATGGAGTGACTGATGCCAAGTATGTTCAAACTATCCAAGTGTCCAACAATAACAATCAAAACAATTGCAACACCAATCAGAACCAAAATCAAAATCGCAATAACAATCAAAATCAGAATCAAAATCAGAACAATCAAAACAATCAGAATCAGAACAACAATCAGAATCAGAATCAGAACAACAATAAACAACCATGCAATCAATCATTCCTATTTCCTTGCAAAAATTACAACAATAATAACAACAACAACAACAATAATAATGACAATCAACAATGACGACAATTCACAACATTGGCAGAACCTCTAGACATAATCTTCAAACAACTTGCAGATCAAGGGATGATAATCTATCCAAATACTCAGCCTTTCGATGAGAACCAACCTAAGCCTGTTTGGTATAGAGATAATGAATATTGTGATTATCATCACATCGAGGGACATGATACCAAGAAATGCATGAAACTTAGACACTTTGTGCAAGATCTCATTGAGGATGGGAAAATTGAAGTTGAAGGTCAGAACGCATCCGCATCTAATGCAAAACTTAAAGTCTACAATCAGCCCTTCCCACCTCACAATCAGAACAATGCATCCAACACAATCCCATATGATTACTCTACCAATACTATCATAGGCCATGATCGAACATGTGGGAGTCTAAATGAAAATGATATCTTTGGGTTTGATGCTCTTTGTGGCCACATTGAAGAAGTTGACACACATGTTAACACCATAATCCTCAAAGCTGTAGATTGTAATGCTACCACACGTAGACCCAGAGTTACTGTTCAAGTTGTTGATAAACCTTCTATGTCTACAAATCCACCAGCTGTACCATCTACCACTGCTTGACCTACCTCACGCTATGACCTATTGGCTTAGTTAGGGAAGACACATGCATAGATATTCATTCTAGAGCTCCTGACAACCTCATCAATTCATAGAGAAATCCTTGATAAAGCTCTAAATGAATCTCGTGTCCCTAAGAACATCAATGCTACACAATTCCAATATATGATAGGGAACTTAGCTGCACAAGAACATCTTGTCTTCACCGATAAGGACTTTCATGGTCTTGACCTGCATCATAATAAGTCCCTCCATATAGAAGGAAAAATCCAATCCACAAAAATAAAACAAGTCCTTATAGATGGTGGATCTGGCCTGAATTTGTGCACATTAAAGATGATTCGTAACATCGGTCTTTCTGAGGACCTCTTGGATGTAGACAAATGAATCACAATAAAGGCCTATGATGAACGAGAGCGAGAAAGCAAGGGTTTGATCATACTACCCTTACAAGTGGGCCTGACCTTGATTGAAACTGTTTTCCATGTGCTGGATCTAGATCTACCTTATAATGTCTTTCTGGGATAACCATGGATACACACTATCAAAGGTGTACCCTCTACTTATCATCAATGTCTAAAGTTCCCACATCACGGTAGAGAAATCAAAATTCCTAGAGATCATGAGCCCTTTCAATACTGCAAGAGACTGGAAGGAAAAAAATCTAACTATTGTCCACTGAATGAGTTTGGCCGATATTCTAATCAAGAAACCTCTATTTCAAACACTCCCTCAGTTCCATAAAATACATTAGAAACACCAGTTGAGCAATCCAAAGGAAAGGAAAATGTTACTCAAGACAAGGTTATTGAAGACAAACCCTCCTCATCTAAAGCAAAGGTCACTTTTATCGATCAAGGCATGGGAGAGTACAAATTTGAAAGTGCTCTATGTATTGGGTAACTCCCCTTATCTCCAAAGTCTTATGGAAGACCATCACCATTACCCCCCTCTAAAGACAAAGAGCTCATGCATTGAAAAACAACTACTTTTGAACATTGGGGGTTTTTATCAGATGAACACATGGAATACAATGTCCTTGATTGGATCTATAATGATGAAGAAGAAAGACCTGTAAGTTTCCCCAAAGGCAAGTATCCCAAGGTTACTCCCATTGTCGAAAGCATGGGGTATCATGGTACTGGTCTTGGAGCTAATGAAACAGGAAAGAAGAAGATCATAATAACCAACTGCTATCCTAAAGGACATGGATTAGGTTCCGTAGAAACCAAGACCAACTTCGCTAAGGATTACTGTTTAGCTACCTCAGATTTAGACACTGAGGAAGAGTTCTTCAAAATTCATTTCCACTATGTTGAAGATGACCTAAATGAAAATCACCATGTCTTCGCTATCACCCAAGCTGACCTTTCATCCCCTCATCTACCCCTCACAAACCTTGAATTAATTGACTAGGATCAGGAAGACTCATCACCAGCTTTGGACGTTTGTGATTCAGATGAGGCAATTTTAGCCCTCTTTGGACTTAAGAATCTCTGAGAGTATGAAAATAAGATCCACTACAATGAACAATCCTACTTTGGTAGCCAAGTCAACTCTCTCAGTCACAAAAATGAAAAATAAAATAAAAATAAAAAAATGAAAAAACATCCTCTGGTGAAAACCTCTCGCAGACACCTTTGGATGAAGAAAAGGATAAAATAAAGGACACTTCCTCTAGTGAAAACCTTTCTGAGGTGATAGAGGAGGGAGAGGATGACTTTTTTTTTATATCCTTAGAACCAGAAGTGTCCTCTATGATTATCAAAGACACTATTCCAATCAATTTGGGCACAAAAATAGATCCATGCATCACCTACATTGCAGTTTCTCTCAGTGATCAGGAAAAGAAAGACATGACATTGTTCCTACATAAACATAAAATCAACTTTGCCTGGACTTAAAAAGACATGCCTGGGCTAGATACAAATCTTGTCATGCATCATCTTGCTGTAGATCCAAGTCTAAAACCTGTTAAGCAGAAACTTCGCAAGATGCATCTGCAAGTCACGCTGGTAGTCAAAGTAGAGCTTCAAAAAATGTTGGATGCCGAAGTAATCGGACCAATTAATTATCTTGAATGGGTTTCTAATATTATACCAGTAGGCAAGCCTACTAGGGGCATTTACATCTGCACTGATTTCAGAGATCTAAACCTTGCATGTCCCAAGGATGATTTTCCACTCCCAAATATTGACATTATAGTGGATTTGACTGCTGGACATGAAATGTTGTCGCTTATGGATGGCTTCTTAGGTTACAATAAGATCAGGATAGTACCAGAAGACTAGAACAAAACTACATTCACAATGCCTTGGGGCACCTTCTGTTATCAGGTGATGCCCTTTGGCCTTAAGAATGCAGGAGCCACTTATCAGCGAGCAATGACCACCATCTTTCATGACCTTTTACATGTCATCATAGAATATTATGTGGATGATCTTTTAGACAAATCCAAGACAAGGGAATCACATATTCCCATCCTTACTACCATTTTTGAGCGGTTGGAGAAGTATAAGCTTAGGCTAAATCCCAAGAAGTGTGTCTTTGGAGTATAATCTAGTAAGCTGCTGGGATACATTATGTCACGATGTGGAATAGAAGTGGATCCAAAGAAAGTGAAAGAAATCCTTGAGATGCTGCCACCCAAAACATTGAAACAATTACATAATTTACAAGGAAAACTACAATCAATCAAAATATTCATGTCACAGTTGGCAGATAAGGTGCATTCATTTTCTCATCTCCTGCACAAGAATATCAAATTTCAGTGGGATTGCTTATGTCAAAATGCATTTGAGAAACTAAAAGGCTATCTGGATAATCCACCTATGTTGGTACCACCTGTTGCTAGCCATCCTCTAATTTTGTACATATCTACTATAGAGGTCATGTTGGGAGCCCTCCTATCACAATTATATGACACTGACAAAGAGTGAGCAATTTACTATCTCAGCAAGACTCTCATTGGTTATGAGTTGAATTATTCCCTAATTGAGAAAGAATGTTTAGATGTTATTTTTTGTACATAGAAACTATGGCATTATATGCTCAATCATAAGATTCATCTTGTTGCCAAAATTGATCCACTCAAATATCTCTTGGCACGTGTTGCTCTTACTAGTTGTACAACGAAATGGGTCATGGTCCTTAGTGAGTTTGACATTGTTTATGTGGATCGCAAAGATATCAAAGGACAAGTAATTGCAGATCAGCTAGCTAAAGCACCTATTGACGGTAAATATCCTTTGATCATAGAGTTTCCAGATGAATCAGTCCTTAATCTTGCCCTGAGTACCCCATTGAAGCTTTATTTTGATGGATCCTTCACTCAGAAAGGATTGGGGGCAGGAATCTTGTTTGTTACACCAAAAGGGGATCTCTTCCCTAAATCTTATAAGTTACAGTTTCCTTGTACCATCAAAATTGTAGAATATGAAGCCCTTCTACTTGGAATCCAGTAGGCCATATATACAATGGAAGATTCTCAATTTATTGGTGCTTGGTGATTCACAATTGGTTATCAAACAAGTTATAAATGAATATCAAACAAAGGATGACAAGTTTCTTTCCTATCACCGTACAGTTGAAGATCTCAAAACGTATTTCACTGAGCTAATATTCCAATAGATCCCCCGCATAAACAACAAAGCAGCATATGCCATGGCAACAATTGGGCCTTTGATCACCATGCCAGAACACAGCACACGGTGTGAGTTTCTTGTTGAGAATCTTACGGTCCCTGCCTGTGACAAACCAAATTCTAAAATGGTGTGTAAAATTGATGATACTAACTCCCCACAGTACCAAGAAGTATATTCCTACCTTCACGATGGACATACCCCACTTACCTTAATTCCCAATCAATGAAAAACCTTCATTCGCTGCACTTCCCGATACACAATCCTTGGTGATACCCTTTTCTGAAAGCATTTCGATGGAACTCTTTTAAGGTGTCTAAATTCTGATGAAGCATAAACATCCTTGGAGGAGGCACATCAAGGAATCTATGGGGCTCATTCTAGTGGACTTACTTTGGCCAAGAAGTTGTTACACTCTAGATATTATTGGCCTACTATGAAACAAGATGCCTACAACTATGTGAAGAAGTGTGTTCCTTGTCAGCAACACGATGATTTGATACACACTCCCTCCCAATCCCTCCAGCCCACCATCACCCCTTGGCCCTTTTCCCGATGAGGTCTTGACCTTGTTGGATAGATTTTCCCTAATTCTTCCAATGGCCATAAATATATCCTTACTGCTATTGAGTACTTTACCAAGTGGGTCGAAGCTGTTCCTCTTACCTACACTACTAGAAAATAGATTTTAAAGTTCACTTTGAACTATCTTATCTATCATTATGGAATTCCTCAGGACATTGTTATTGATAATGGTGGACCTTTCAAGAACAAGGATGTCATAGAGCTATGTAGGAAATTTAGAATTACCCACCATACCTCTTCCAAGTACTTTCTACAAAGCAATGGTCAAGCTGAGGCTATGAATAAAACCATCCTCAGAATCCTCAAGAAAATAGTCGATGAAGCTGTCCACGATTGGCACCTTCGCCTCAATCCTGCCCTTTGGGCCTAGTGCACCTCCATTCAAACCCCCACTGGAGCCACTCCCTTTGCCCTTGTTTATGGTATTGAGGCTATTCTACCCATCAAAATTGAGCTCCCTTCTCTCATAATTTCTCTCAAGAATCTGTTATCTAAAGAATAATATAGATTTTCCCGCTTGCAAGAGCTAGAACTCCTTGATGAGAGACACCTCAATGCCCTAAACCACCTCCGCATGTATCAAAATCATATTTTCCTTTAGTTCAATAAAAGGATCAAGCCTCATCAGTTTGAGGTTGGTGATCTTGTCCTGCAGCACAATACGAAGAACCTCCAAAACTGTGAAAAGAAAGGAAAGTTTGAACCAAATTGGTTGGGGCCCTCCATCGTCACAACAAAGTATGGTTTCAATGCTTATCAAATTGTGTCATGAGAGGGAGATCCTATCCCTGATCCTATAAATATTGTACATCTCAAGCGCTTCTATGCTTGATCTGTCAGTAGTCCGTTGTACAACCAAAATTTTCAAAAATCCAAAAAAACCAGAAAAGCAGAAAATCCAAAAACATTCAAAAAGAAAGCAAAAGCAAAAAAAAATCAAAAAAAGAAAAAAAGCATAAAAAACATAAAATCTTGAAAAGAGTATCAAAAATATCAAAAAAGGAAAAGAGAAAGAGAAATAAATCCATCCATCTGTGAAAACCACTTCGGTGGCACAATGGATAAGTACCATGGTGAAAACCTGTAGTCAGATCCACCATCTATTTCCACATTTTTTCCAAGTAGCCTACATCACCTTCCATAATAAAAGTCACTACCCATATCTATGTAGGTAGTTCCTTGTACGTTTTCCACCTCCGCAATAAAAATTCCCACATGACTAAGCTTACCATATCAATATTGAGCTTTGTTCTAGACACAGTGACCATAGACGCTTCCAACAAATCAGTAGATAGATTGAATTTCCTAATGATCATTCTATTCACAAGTAATTTCCAGCAAATTCCTATTTCTCTCAATCAATCTATTGCCCATCAGGATGCATCCTTCCAGTGTTGGCTGCTCTATCAATCCTCACATCAAAATTGTTCATGGCAAGAACTTTTGGACTGAATGACCACTTGGTTAGGATGCCTTTTTGTTGATTTTATCTTGTGTTTTACTATATCCTTATCTAGACAGCCTCAATCTTTTATATCTTGGTTTGTTATGGTGAGTATCTAGTGAAATATGTGTCATTTGTGGTATGATCTACTTGTCATAGTTTGTTAGTGCATTTATGTTTTGATATTTAGTTATGACTATGTATGCCTCACTGGGGGTAGGATTCATGCATCTCAAATCCGTAAAAAGATCTGGATGTACTGCATCTCCTCATGGGTAACATTTCATAAATCTCATCATACCTGATATCTTGCATTCTTGTTCCTAACAACCTATTTGTCTGAGAGTCTATTCCACGCAAAAGAACCATGTCACTTGTGCTTTCTAGCACATAGTGCATAACTCCTTTTGCAATATCAAACTAGGGTGTTCTCTCCAACATTAACATGGTATCAATCCCACTATCATAATGTAGTTAAGATTGCATTGTAGTTAGGTCATATTGTATTTTGATTTTGTTCTTGGCAATGGTTTCTATTTATTACCCCTATCCAGTCACCTAAGTGATTTTATTAGACCTATTTGATACACACAAAAATAGTGTCCCCATATGTCTCATATTGCATTCATTCATTAGGTTACTTTTATTATTCATTAATTCCATTCATTAATCATTATTCATTACAATTGTATTGTTACTTCATTCATTAATCATTATTCATTACAGTTGCATTGTTACTTCATTCATTAATCATTACTCATTAAGGTTGCATTTAATTCCATTACATATTTTAGTTGCATTGTTACTACTTTCATTATCCATTCATCATTATAGTTGCATATAGTTAGTCATTCCATTCATTATCCATTACTTATTTAGTTGCATTGTTAAGTCATTAACATCATTTTAGGATTCATTACACATTTCACAAATCACATATGCATTTATATTTATTAAACATCACATTACATCACTACATGTCAAAATACATCCATCTATAAGCATTAACACATCACATCTAATATATATATATATATA
>MU225240.1:4818033-4833783 GCA_018584345.1 Thuja plicata
ATAAGGTATTCATTAGCACTCTGGTTATAAGGTAACCATCTAGTTGTTTGCAAGTTTCCTTCAAGGAGGGGATTAAATTTTGTGAATGATTTCAGGAAGCATACTATTTAGTTAAAGATTTGATACATGGGTTTGAAGGTGACAAGGTAGTTTGTAAGGAAGATTACCCTACTTGTTTGAGCTGTAAGGTAGTTCAGTGTATTTTGTTTATATCTTTTCTTTGCTTATTATTGACTCTGCAGCCCAAAGGATAGGCACTGGTTCAGAAACCTATTTGAATATCTATCTATGTTACATGTGTTCTAGGTTTTCAACTACCGAATCAAATTTTAAATACTCTGTTACCAAGAACACATAAGCATAACTTTTAAAGGACCTCTGTCAGCAGGACATAGTCCATGTTATTGATTCCTTGAAGAGAGAATCAATTAGGTTAACCCTCCTACAAAGAAAATGAAGAAGGATTGAAACCCTTATATCACTGGTTTCTTGTCATATAAAAGATCATGGTTTATATGGTTATATCTTGTATATGATTATGCTTGATCATTTACAAGGTATTTTATGAGATTGTTCAGTAAAGATACATGACAAATCAGTGTCCACATATTAAAATACTGTGTTATCAGTCATCTTAAAAGGTAAAACCTGCCTAAGCATCTGTGGAGCTCAAAAACGAAGAAGGCTGTTGTTTAATCCTTAGCAATTAGGCTTTTCTTGTCTCTGAACTGTGAATCAGGATTAAGAGGTAACAAGATTCAAACAAGCATATCAAGCAGTATAGTTCATGCAAGAAAAATCCCTAACATATCCTAAATAGTACTAATCTCTATCCTCCACCATGCTACTGAGAACTTGATCCCAACATATTAGAAATCCCTTTCCTACATGATCAGACATCAACCATCCCCCAATCAATCTGGCCAAATATAGGGCCACTCGCCGCAACCATGGTCGAAGTGACATCGCTCATGACCAAGACATTCACTACTGTGTAGTCGGTAGATCTATGTACCTCCACCCAAATGCCATCTTTATGTAGGGATCTAAACCCTTGAAGCAGTACTCAGGTATCACCCCCCGAATAGGCACTTTGTAGATCCTCCACACATCATAGAGGGTGATAGTAGCTTCCCCTGTTGGGAAGTGAAAGATCAAAGTGGTACTATGCCACCTCTCAATCAAAGTAGATATAAGTGCATTATGCACTCTTAGATGTGGCCAATGATGAACATGCTCTAATTCGTAGAGTGTCACGATCCCCCACTCAGTTGCAGTCAGCTTGTGCACCGGCGCCATAGTCGCTGGGTAGCACTCCCTCGCCTAAAAGGTGATGGTATCCTTGTGTATCCAACAATCTTAGGTTAGATATTAGATAGCATTCTGGGGCATCAAAAAATGTCCCTAACCTGTTCTGGGGCATCAAAAAATATTTCTAGCCCATTCTGGGGCATTGAAAAATGCTCCCGGCCCCTTTTCTTTCCTCTGCTTCCTCTTTTTTCTTATATTAATTTAATTAATATTCCCTTAGTATTATAATTAATTTTAATTAATTAATTATATTTTTTTATATTCTTCTATTTATTTAATTAAATATAATTCACTTTCTTTAGTATTTAAATTTAATTTAAATACTATCCCCTTTGATGTATTAAATTTTATTTTATATACATTATCCCTCATTAGTCCCTTTTAAATAAATTTATAATTTATTTATTCCTTCACATGACTTAAATTCTACTAAACTAAATTAATCTAAATTTTAAATTTATATTAAGCTAATTTGAACCTAGATCCAACCCTACCTCACATCACTCTCACCAAATAAACCTACTCACTAATTAACTAAGGTTAATTAGGCTAATTTCTTGATTCCTACAACAATTAGTCCTAATTATTTGCTCACACATGTGTGAGAAAATTTCTAAAAATTGACTTTTCCAAATAATTCTTATTTGGTTCCAACAAGGTTTCTTACACCCATGATGACACCTTCTTACACTTTCTAAAAGTGTTTCATTGGCCCGAATCTCTTACATCTCTTACAAGATCCTTCACATGTGTACTTTAAGTATACTTTGACCCATCACATCCAAAGTTTCTCACACATGTGTGAGAAAAGTGGGCCTCTTACATGGATTATGTGTCTCTCATGTGGCACCTATGTGGATTTCATATGAGCTCCACCTCATCCAAGCCCTCTCTCTCCTCCAAAAAATCTATAAATAGATGCCATTGTCAAGAGCAAATCATCTCCCTCTTATGCATTGTTATCATGCTAGTTTAGTTCTAGAGCAATTTAGCATTTTTCATAGCAATCTTAGTTCTTAGTTCATGTTTATTTCATTTTTGAATCTAGATATCACATCTTAGGTCCATAATAGAATGAATCTTAGTTAGTTTTTCTCATCTTGCATATCAATCTAGATTAGTTTTTGCATCCATCTAATCATTGTGATGGTTTGAGACAAGTTCCTCATACTTGTTCTTGAGTTCTTCACTCTCTTAGCTTGCATTATCAATCATAGTGGGATTAAGTTATTGTGTTGGGAGAGCACACCCATAATAATCTCTAAGAGAAAATCAACAAGGCTTGGGTGCACTTGTTTGGCTCATCGTAGGTTATGGTGTAAACCCATTTGTTTATTCCTTCATTTGAATATGCTAACATGATTGTGATTTTTAATGACTAACCTTTGTTGTTTGCATGTCGAAGTGACGATGTTTGACATGTAGGTTTTATCACATACAATAATCTCTCTTTGAAGTGATTTTAATCTCTCCTTGAGTGATAATGGATCGTTGAGGTGATAATGGATATAATCTCTCCCTTTGACAACAATGCCAAACAAATATTTTTGACAGTAATGCCAAACAAATCCTTTCTATCCATAATATACTCCTTGAATTTCCCAATCCATCGGCAATACAATAACTCTAGTGCTCATAGTAGATAAATACCTTGTTGTGTATAGATTCATCTTTGAAGTCCATTTGTTTGCTTGCATCAACATGAGTGATATTTTGATAATATGTAGGCTGATGTAGCCTTCTAGTCATTTTACTAACTAGTAGACAAGGGTCTGACCCCTAGTCTCTTTCTCAAGCACTCAAATGCATCCTTGGGCAGTGGCTTGGTGAAGATATCGGCTAATTATTTCTTAGATTGCACATACTCAAGTATCACCTCTTTTTCTTGAACTTGTTCTCTCAAATAATGATACTTGATGGCAATATGCTTTGTTTTAGCATGCATGACTGAATTCTTGGAAATGTTTATTGCACTGGTATTATAATAATAGATAATTACTGGTTCAATATTTTTCATATGCATACTTTCTAGTAACTGTTTGATCCATGCAATATTTGAGCAGTTTGTAGCAAAAACAACATACTCTGCTTTAGCAATAGACTAAGAGATGCATCCTTGCTTCTTGCTGATCCATGTGACAAGTCTGTCACCCATAAAGAATGCTCCTCTAGTTTTTCTCTTTCAGTCATCAATATTTCCAACCTAATCAGCGTCGGTAAAGACCTTAAATTTAAATTTTCCTTCTCTTCTATACCATAAGCCATATTCCTTGGTATTCTTCAGATATCTTAGGATTCTTTTCATAGCAGTCATATGTGATTCCCTGGGATAGCAGAAAATCTTGCAACTATTCCTACTGCATGTGCAATATCTGGTCTAGTATGTACAACATACATGAGTTTTCCAATCACTGATCTATACAAAGTCTAATTTACCTCTGATGACTTGTCCTCCTTTGTCAGCTTGCATCCAGTTGCCATTGGTGTTCCAACTGGTTTGGAATCTTCCATCTTGAATATTTTAAGTACTTCCTTGATATATTTGGATTGTGTAATAAAAATACCTTCATCTTGTTGCATGATCTGTAGAATAAGAAAGAACTTGATCTCTCCAAACATAGACATCTCAAACTCTTTGCTCATTTCATTTGCAAATGATTTTCATAGCATACCATTGCCTCCAAATATGATGTCATCAACAAATATCTCAGCAATCAAAATTTTAGCATAAGTATCTTCCTTCAAATAAAGATTACTATTTTCACTAGTCCTTACAAATCCAATACTTATAAGATAGGAATGAAGTCTTTCATACCAAGCTCAGGGTGCTTGTTTCAATCCATACAAGGATTTGTGTAGTCTACATACCATGTCCCTCTTGTTTGGATCAACAAACCCTTCTGGTTGTTCAATGTATGCCTCTTCTTCAAGTATTCCATTTAGGAATGCAGACTTGAAATCCATTTGATATACCTTGAATCCTTTATATGCAGCATAAGAAAGTAATATTCTCACTCTTTATAGCCTAGCAACAGGTGCAAAGGTCTCTCCATAGTCAATCCCTTCTTCTTGTGCATACCCTTGCATACTAGTCTTTCTTTATTTCTGGTGACTTCTCTATTCTCATTTAGTTTATTTTTGAATATCCATTTTGTACCAATAACATTCTTGTCATCTAGTCTCAGTACAAGTGTCCATGTCTTGTTTTTCTCAATTTGTTCAATCTCCTCATTCATAGAACTAATCCATTCATTATTATCAGGTGCAATATTGATAGATTTTGGCTCATAATCACAAACAAGCTATCTTGTATTTAGAGACTTACTTCTGGTTCTCATACCATCCTTCTTATCTCTAATGATCTAGTTTTGTGGATGGTTCCTTCTGACATATCTGGCAAGTATAGGTTCAGATCTTTGTCTATCATCTTGATCATCAATTTTTCCTTCATTCTGATCTCCATCACTTTGTGCATCATCATGAACAATATCCTGATTGTCGGTATTTGCAGCATGATGCTCAAGTGCAATGATCTATTGCTCGAGAGCTCTACATTATTGGTCAGGTAGAGTGTCAGGTTCTTCATTGTAGACAAACCTGTTGTAGTCCCCTGGTTCTTTTGTGCTTTCCTTTCCATTCTTCTCTACAAATTCATCTATCTTTACATTTTCACTTTCAACAATTTTGTTAGAGGCATTATTGAGACATTTATAAGCCTTTCTTATGGTGGAATACCCTAGAAATATTCCTTCATCACTCTTGGAGTCAAGTTTTCTATTTCTATCATCTTTTAAGATATAACATTAACTAACAAAATTTTGAAATAACTTACATTGGGTGTGTATCCACACCATAGATCATAAGGTGTCTTCTTGGTGTATTTCTTCAATTGTACTATGTTCAATGTGTAAACAGTACTGATAGCTTCTCTCCAGAATATTAGGGTGATTCCTTTCTCTATCATTAGTGTCCTTGCACAATCAACTATGGATCTATTCCTTCTTTCAACAATTTCATTTTTCTATGGTGTTCTCGGTGCAAAGACCTATCTTTTGATTCCATGCTCATTACAAAAGTTAGTGAATTCATCTGAAATAAATTCCCCTCATCTATCTAATTTTAAGCATTTCAATTCTTTACCACTTTGTTTCTCAACCATTGCTTTGTACCATTTGAACATCTTGAATGCTTTAGATTTATCTTTTAAAAACATAACAGTCATCATTCTAGAGTAATCATCAACAAAAAGAATAAAATATCTATCACCATAATAACTCCTTGTCCTCATTGGCCCACATAGATCAGAATGGACTAATTCTAGAATGACATCAGATGTATGGGTTTTGCTCTTGAAACTAGACTTTGTCATCTTACCTTTTTGACAATTCTTACACATGATATTGTTAGGTTTAGTCATCATCGGTAAACCTCTTACATTTCTCCTTTTTCTTATCTTTATCACGTTGTTAATGTTCACATGACACAATATTTTGTGCCACAACCATAAGTCTTCATTTCTAGACATTAAGAAAGTGGTGTCAATATCATTCAGATAGTATAAGTTACCTTTTGTTTGCTCACCGGTGCCAATTAGATTTCCTGATTCATTGAAGATCTTTGCCTTCTTATTTTAAAATGCTACTCTGTGACCTGAATTATTCATCTAAGAAACACTCAATAGATTATAATTCAATCCTTTTAACCAATAAGCATTTTCAAATTTTATTAGGTTATTCAACATTATAGTTCCTCTACCTTCAATTGAACAAGGTGTGTCATTACCCATTCTTACTGAACCACCATTGTAGTGTTCAAAAGTCTCAAATGTTTGTTTGTCACCATTCATGTGGTGAGTGCAGCCACTATCTATGATCCAAACATCATTTTTACTAACTTTAGATATGAGTGCAGTTTCTACATACCTTTCTTCATCATTGTCTGAATCATCTTTTACTGCCACAAATACCATCTCAATGTCTTCATCAGATTCGGTGTCACTATCATCATCTTTGCATTTAGCTAGGTAACTGGCCTTCTTTCATTTGTCCTTGTAGTCTCAGGTATCTCTTCTTTATGATTGTCAGTTGCTTCTATAATCACCTTTGTCACACTTCTTTTCAAATGACCTGTCATTACTTCTGTCATCTTTTTCTTCTATTAGGACATCTTGCAACAAAGTGTCCAATCTCTTTACAATTAAAATAAACAAGTGGTAATTTACCTTTGTATTTACCTTTTCCTCTCTGCATTCTTCTAGCCATAAGTGCTTCAATTTCATCAAGATCTTCTTCTTCACTTTCATTATCACTATCTTTTCTCATAGTGTGTTTATGACTTGATTTACTTATTCTCAAAGAAGATTTGAATGCAGACTCTATGTTTGGTAAGACACTATTATCAAAATTGTTCATCTCAAATGAAATCAGTCTTCCAATCAAACTATCTAGAGTAACATTGCTATTTGCTACTGCCCTCATTTCTTGTATGGAAGATACTCTAATAGCATAAGTAGGCAGTAAGGTTCTTAGAATTTTACGTACCATTGTATCTTCATCTAGTACACCTCCAAATCCTTGGATATTATTGAATACCTCTTTGATTCTTGTGTTGTACTGTGTGATGTTTTCACCTTCTTTCATTCTGAGATCATCAAAATTTCCTCTAAGGATTTATGCCTTGGCTCTCAAAACATTTATATCACCACCATGTACAAGCTTCAATTTGTCCCACATCTGCTTTGCAGTTGTGCATGCTTTGACATCTTCAAATTCTGAATCAGAGAGTGAGGAAGCAAGCTCTATTATCATGCAGTTGTGCTCATGCTTCTCTCTCATTTGTTCAATAGTGGGTGCTCCTGTGGGAAACACACATTCAATATCTAAGTATTGAGTAACATCATTACCAATACCTGATAAGTGGAGTCTTATTCTCCTTTTCCATGAAGTAAAGTTGTCTTTTTTCAACTTGGGCACATCTCATCTGTTCATCTTGTGATCTTTAGCTTAGGTCTTGAAACCTTTCTTCTAAGCACACAAGATATGATACCAATTATTGGTAATAATTAAGGGGGGAGGGGGGTGAATCAGTGGCCTTAAAAATTAATCCTTAAATCAGCCCTTCAAAACTTGTTACCACTTTTAAGCCTTTAGTTATACTCAGTCCTAAAAGATGAATGCCTTGAAATACTTATAATAAATTACTACTTGTCGGAATGATTTATAAAACCTTCTTTTGTATGTTTACCGATAAGCAGTCTACTATTTACCCAAACACAATAAATAACTAGTGTATATCGATCAATCCAGAATAACTTATGTGAAATGTAAAAGAATAAAGTAATGAAACATAAACACATAACACATGGATTTTTAACATGGAAACCTTGTTAAGGGAAAAACCACTGGGACCAGTACCCCAAATTTTCACTCTTCTAATGTGAGGTCGGTTAAGATCCAACCCTGTTAAAGGTTACAAACACACTGTTAGGTGTGACCTTGTTAGAGGATTTAAAAGATAGTTTGTCACTTAGTATTTGGCATCTAATTCTACCATCTTTGATCAAACACCCACTTGGCCTTTCAATAGGTATCGGGCATATCCAATGCTACTTTCTATGGTCAAACTTTTTGATACTCCTTGGGATGTATCTCAATTGTAAAATACTTTTAAGTCCTACTCAGTTAAGAGACTTGATGCTTCAATGGTTAAAATAAAACACTAAAGTGATCTGTTCACACATACAACTTGAATTGTAGAATTTTAGATCTATTATTAGTGCATTACCTCTCTGATCAATATAATCAATTCAATACCTTTGCTCCACATTATTCTACTCTATGATGTTGTTTCACTATTTTTCGGTGTCTGCAGAATCTATCTCTTTCATCAGCTTGTTGATCAGGTCTGAATGAAGACTTTCTTCTCCTTCAGAATCTCTTCAATGTCTATTCTCTTTTCTTCACCCCACAATTTGTAATGAATTGGGTTTTCTCTATATAGACATGATTTCACCATTTCTAGGCTTTCTTGATTCTTGGCATGATCCATAATTATTGCCAATTAGATTTAAAGAAAAACTCTAGTTTTATCTCGTAGAGATCTTCTTGCCAACTAGACAAAGCAACTTTAAATCCTTTACTTATCCTTGGCTTTATCTTGTAGATTAAAATAATGATAAGTATCAGTTAAGTCTATTTTTAGCTCTTGACAGCTAAGCATTTTATCATTTCTGAACTCTTTGTTCTGTCGATCAATACTTCAATTAGTCATCGGTGATAACTAACTATTTTGTTGGTGTGACTTCAGCTGTCTTTGGGATCTCTGTCCGTTGAGCAACACTGTAATTTTGTCCGTCAGGTTACACCGTGCTTTTCTCGTCAGGTAACACTGTGACTTTGCTAGTCGGTAATGCTATGCATTTTCTTGTCGGGTAACACTGTACCTTTGTTCTTTTACTTTGTCTGTAGGTGTGCACTCTATCAGTGTATATAGTCACTTTGTGAATACTTGACTTATATGCATTACTGATAGCATAGCCTTTGATTCATTAGTTCTTTGAAGTCTTTGGCAGCATATCCATGACCATATAGATTATATCAAGTTGACATCAATGACAATACAATACATTAACTTATTTAATGCCTTGCATGTTCATCAACTTCCATCTTCAAACATTCAATCATTTATAGTTCATCACCCTTCACTTTCCAGTCTAGAGGGACTTACAAGATAGATGACATAGGTCACATTGACTAGTCTGGTTGAGGATCTTCTGGATGCATACGAATTTATAATATCAGAGCATGATATCCCCATATCACATGTTAGAGTTCATGTGGGTAGTGTCAGATATACTCAGCCACATCCTTCTCATCACCCAGACTGTGGCCATAGAGGCAGTGCCCATGAGGATCCACCTACTGACCACTCTATTGCTGCAGAGGGAGAGGCACAATGTACAAACCTGTTAGTGAGTGAAGGGCACAAGTTCTCTGATGTTGGTCTTGAGGATGTTGAATTCACCATGGCCACTACGGGTTACCTATATTTTATGACACATGATGATACGAATTCCATGCCATCTCATTTTTTTATGCCATTGCATTTGTCATTAGAGGGATGGGTGTTAACTACTCATGTTGTAGATGCATAGTTGAGCTTGGACCAGGTGCATCAAAATCTTGATATCTTGGTTGATATGATCAGGACTAGGGATTCTGAGTACTATCATGTTCCACCATGCACACATGTATAAACCTTATTTTTAATGTTACAATTTAAGTTAAATTTGCAATATTTCATGGCATGTAAATTTCCTTTAAAAAAAAAATTGATTTCCCTTGCAGGAGATGCCTCTTGTTACTCCTTTGAGGACTGGTCGTGTACATTGATGAGACTCACTCGATGATGACATTAGTAGTGGACAGGTGAGTTCTAAATTTATCGATGTATATCTATGAATTTTTAATTTATTTTATTTATTTAGTGTAAATTTAATTTATTTACTGTATTTAATTTATGTATGTAAGTTCTTAAAAGTTGATGTTCACATATATTAAAATCTATATCATGCTTTCTTTGTAGGGCTTTTCACATCCCTCACAACATGATAGTCACTCTGGGGATCGCTTAGTCAGGAGTCGTCATGATGAGTCTTAGGCACTTCCATATTTGATTTAGACATATTACATGCACATGTATTTGATCTGTTATATTTCTTGTCTAGACTATAGATGATTGACATACATTGAACTTTTATATTTTTTTTATTTGTAGACTTTTGATCTATGTTTGACATGATTGACACATATTTTATGCTTACAATACTTGATCTCCATGTTTTATGTTTACATACTTGATCTATGATTGATGTTTCACACATGTGTTATATACTTTCACTCTATACATGTGTATCATGTTTACATGTACTTTAAATCTATGATTCATTGATCTTAACATGTACATGTGTTATATACTTGATCTAGTGATTGATTTTTGAGACATTGTGTTATACTAAAGACCTAGACATTGGATGATTAAATACTTGACCTATGATTCAATGATGTAGTTCATGCTTATACATGTTTGTCGATGTATGTGTTTAATCTATATGTGTACATGTTTGATCAATCCAAGTTAATTCTTTGTAATGTATGTTTGATAAATCCAAGTTAATTCTTTGTACATGTTTAATTTATATGTTTGTACATGTTTTCAATCAATCCAAGTTAATATTTTTAGTTTATTCTATGAATTATCCTAATTAAGTAAATGGAACATAAAATTTATGAATAGTTCTATAAAATTAAATTATCCTAATTAAGTATTGCAACATGCATGATACACATCCTGAAGACATTTTTGAGATATTATAATTTTTAAAAATTTGCTCCATTCACTACGGACACAGGTAGGAAAGAATGGAGATAAGAAAACCTCTGGTCTTTCCCATGATAAATTTAGTAAATATCATATTTCATGCAATTTTTAGTCCACATCAAGTAGTTTGGTTCGCTCTTGGATAAATTTTAATATTCTCTCATGGTCATTAGTATCAAGTCTCCACTTACGAACCCCATGTCTTGTCACTGGATGAAGATATAAGATAGTGGCAATTACAAGATGGCTATACTGATAAACCTTGTTAGGTTGATAATCAATAAAATGAATCCCATGTTTAAATATTTTTATTTTCTTCAAATACGTTCCTTGCAGTTCAACAACTTATATCTAGATGTGAAATTAACCATAAACGTGCACATAATTCCATCGCAAGTTGAACCTCAATTGTAGTAAATTAAACAAAAATGTACACTACTAACCTATGGGAAACATAATTTCATCACTTGTTTCATTCTTTGTTAGCTTCATCCTCTCCTTGGTGCAACATAATAAATAGTAACTAACACATTCCACATTTCCAGTCTCTATTATTACTACAAAAACATGTCCTACAAAATATGTTTTCAATTTGACCTGTAAATAAAAATTAAATAGAAGTTTGTATATTTTACTAGATATATGTCTTAGAGTGGATCTAAATTGAATAGTAAATAAGAACATGCATGTACATGCTCGCTATTTACATGGACTTGTACCAATTTTGATCAAACCTGAAATATGGTCATAATCGGTTGAAATCAATAGAATATCGTCAAATCTTTCATCCTCAAATTCATCATTTATATTAGTAACATCTAGTGGAACCAAATTCCATTCACTAACATATCCACATTTTTGGTTGATACATTCACCATAGTTTTCAGAAATGCAGTCATAACAAAAGCATGAGTAATCTATAGTGTACAATGACCACACATTACTATCTGTACTCATAACTGAATGCAGGGATCTTATTTTTTCTACCCTCTTACATCCATGGATTGATCTTCTATCAACACCTGAACAAGACACATGTGTAATAATTTAAGACAACTTAAAATCATATATGTGTGTGTGTGTGTGTGTGTGTTCTTCAATGATAAATAAATTTAAATTACATACATAAATTTAAACTTCAAAACAAGTGATGTTGCATTTATACTTGATATATCCCAGAATAATTTGAATGGTATGACTTGATCCAATCATGATGTTGTGTTATCCTGATTTGGAATCAAAAAATGCATCTTGCACCACTCAACTACATCATGAGAATTATTTATGCGATATCCCTAATAGTCCAGTTGATACTTTCTTAAAGCTCATTTGATACAGGCTCTTGCACCATTATGCTCTCCCTTTCCATGTACACTCTCAAAGAAACTCCAAATATGTGGTATCTTTTGGTATCGATGATATCTACATAGTGCATAAAATGGACTTGCTGATATAAATTGTGTTGCACATCCATATGAACAAAAAAAATGCTTTTCAATTTTGATGCCTTTGTTTTCCAAATATCCAAAAAATATCTTAAAGAAAGGCTCAACAAAATGTATGTCATGCTCTTTATCATCACTAATGAAAAAGTGATATTATTTCTTTATGACCCGTGCTTGATATGTACTTTCAACACCATCCAAATCTAATTGTTCATGTCGATAAGAAACATGTATCATGATAGTGACCTTCTCTGTATAGTATTATTTTTCTTGAAGTTGTTTTTGCGAAACAAAAGAGTAATTCTCTGCAAAATCAACAATCAATAAAATTGTTCCAACTGGAAAATTTTCTCTTAGTAGTTGGAACTATTCTGCTTGCCATTTAGCAAAAAAAAATGATGTATATATGGTTGTATCAATTTACAAAAATTCTTCATAAATGTTGCAACAAGTATCTCCTCCTCTACATATTACAACCTTGTTGATTCTTTCCCAACTTTCATTTCAGACTTTATGTACTTATAACTCTTACATTTTAGCATCCTCATCATGTTGGTATCTTCAAGTCTCATAGGAAATTTAGCCAAATCCCCGTATGTTTGACAAGTTCCTTTTATGCAATCTATTTCAGGTCTTTCATGATCAATTGATTTGTTCATAAGATTGATGCTATGAATTGGCTTGGACATTTCAGAAAAGCATTTTGAGAATCACCACTTTATTCTATCATCTTTCTAAACCCTTGATAGTAGAGATCAAATTCAATATGATATATACAACAACAATTTTCAAAATATTTATTTGTCTTTACAAAATATGGCTTTAATCTTTCAAACAATATTTGTCGAATCTTAATGTCAGGATTTGAATTACAAAATGAGAGATACAATTTATGTTGTGTGTTGTCCAACCAAGTTTTGTGTGCTCCTAGTCCTCTTCTTGATAACATCTCTTGTATTTCATGAAGGACGAGTATGATCAGTCCAAAAATGTCATAACCAACTTCCTAACTATTTCCTTAATCCTATCAGAGTGAAAATATCTACACATTAGTGTCCAATTACCTTCCAATGCAGTATCATCCAAATTGATTCTCCTTTTCAAATAATGTGTTATTGTCTTCCTAATATACCTGATATGAGATGAAAGTGAAGAAATTTGTCTTTTTTGGGATATGTTTTTATTTAAAATAGATGTCAGTATCACTCTTCTTGAAATGGACTTATTTGAATATCTATTTGTTTTCCCAACGGGATCCAAACCTTCCTTAACACTTTCAACAATATTGTTTTGTACGTTAGACGCTTTTGTCTTTTTCAAGCTTGCATCTACACCCAAAAAATTTAATGACTATTTTAACTCATCATTAAGAAGTGTAATTGATAATAGATGGGTTTTTTCAAGTGTATCAAGATTCTCAAATTGTGTAATTATTTCTATAGACTTTTTATTCAATGCCCTCTTTGTAGTATTTATGGGTTGTTTAGCACAATCTCTCAATTTTTCCACATCCATTTCAGTTAAATGATCAATGCTTTTATGATTAATTTTTCTCTTCAACCGTTGGTTTAGAATAACATTCTCATATGTTTCTTCTACTTGGGCTGCAAAAAAAATTAAAAAAATTATCTTAATAGCTCATCTTAAGGGGACCTTGATGAAATAATTAGAAACATGCTCATGTCAAAGGGAATAATTAATAAAATAATGATCTAGAGACACATACTTATTTGACCTTGCGATGAACCTTCTCAAAATACCATTACTTAACCTTGGGATGCCCCTTTTCCAACATTTTCTTCAACAAAGGCTATGTAAACGCAAAAAAATAGTCTTAAGGGGAAAGACCCAAAATGCATATTAACCACAAAGAGACTAAATTGAGACAGTGAGGGAGAGTTAGAGAGAGAGAGAGATGTGTACTTGTTTGGGATTCTGAAGGTTCTACTTGTTGAGCTTGCAATGACCCTTCTTCAACTTGTAAAGGTTATGCTTGTTGACCTTGCGATAACCCTTCTCCAACTTTAAAAGGTTGTGCTTCTTAAGAATTTCCTGCATACAAAGATAAAATTATTTTAAACAAAAGTCTGAGTGAAATTTCCTATGTCCTATTGTTTCCAATTAGGTCCTAATAGGTCTAATTGTGTCTAATTAGGTCCTAAAGGGTCTAATTGGATCTAATTAGGTCCTAATAGGTCTAATTGGATATAATTAGGTCCTAATAGGTCTAATTGGGTCTAGTTAGGTACTAATAGGTATAATTAGGTATAATTAGGTCTAAATATATATAATTGGGTCTAATTAGGTCCTAATAGGTATAATTGGATCTAAGTGGGTCTAAGTGGGCCTAATGGGGTCTTAAGGGGTCATATAACCTATCATAGGTCCCGACAGGTATAATTATGTCTAATTAGGTCCTAATATATCTAATTGTGTATAATTAGGTCCTAAAGGGTCTAATTGGATCTAGTTAGGTCCTAATAGGTTTAATTGTGTCTAATTAGGTCCTAAAGGGTCTAATTGGGTCTAATGAGGTCTTAAGGGGTCATATAACCTATCATAGGTCTCGATCGGTATAATTAGGTCTAATTAGATCCTAATAGGTCTAATTGTGTCTAATTAGGTCCTAAAGGGTCTAATTGGATCTAATTAGGTCCTAATAGGTCTAATTGTGTCTAATTAGGTCCTAAAGGGTCTAATTGGATCTAATAAGGTCCTAATAGGTCTAATTGGATATAATTAGGTCCTAAAGGGTCTAATTAGATCTAATTAGGTCCTAATAGGTATAATTGGGTCTAATTGGGTCTAAGTGGGTCTAATGGGGTTTTAAGGGGTCATATAACCTATCATAAGTCTTGATAGGTATAATTAGGTCTAACTAGGTCCAAATAGGTCTAATCATGTCTAATCAGGTCCTAAAGGGTCTAGTTGGATCTAATTAGGTCCTAATAGGTCTAATTGTGTATAATTAGGTCCTAAAGGGTCTAATTGGATCTAATTAGGTCCTAATAGGTCTAATTGGATATAATTAGGTCCTAAAGGGTCTAATTGGATTTAATTAGGTCATAATAGGTATAATTAGGTCTAATTAAGTCTAAATATGTATAATTGGGTCTAAATATGTATAATTGGGTCTAATTAGGTCCTAATAGGTATAATTGGGTCTAATTGGGTATAATTGGGTCTAATTGGGTCTAATTGGGTATAATTGGGTCTAATTGGGTCTAATTGGTTGAATTGGGTATAATTAGTCTAATTGGGTATAATTGGGTCTAGTTGGGTATAATTGGCTCTAATTTGTCTAATTGGCTCTAATTGGGTATCATTGGGTCTAATTGGATCTAATTAGGTCTTAATAGGTATAATTGGGTCTAAGTGGGTCTAATGGGGTCTTAAGGGGTCATATAACCTATCATAGGTCCCGATAGGTATAATTAGGTCTAATTAGGTCCTAATAGGTCTAATTGTGTCTAATTAGGTCCTAAAGGGTGATGCAGGAGCATCCTGGGTGTAAGGACAATCTTGCATCACCCAAAAATATTTCTGTTTTCTTTTCAATAAGGGCTACCTTGTGCAGAGCTGCTATTTATGGAAACTTGCTATTTTTAGTAAGTTG
>MU225240.1:4860945-4893882 GCA_018584345.1 Thuja plicata
ACCAAATAGCCTCAGTTTTGGTACTCGGCTTCAATAGAAGATGGACCAATAACAAATTGCTTCTTTCTCTCTAACAAACAAGTCTTGAACCAAGTGAGAAGCTATAAGTTGAAGTCATGAACTTATAACTTCTCACTTAGTTCAAGACTTGTTTGTTAGAGAGAAATAAGCAATTTGTTATTGGTCCATCTTCTATTGAAGCCGAGTACCAAAACTGAGGCTATTTGGTTTCAAAATTTGTTTTTTTTTAAAATTCAATTTTGGTCAAAATTTCGACATCCATTGGTCAAAACATCTACTTAGGCCAACTTACATTTCGACCATTCTATGTTGAAAGTTTGCGTCATGGGTTTGGCATCTTGGTCGGATGGGTCAGACATTTTGACCAACGTTTATGTCATGGGTTTGGCATCCTGGTTGGATGGGTCAAACATTTTGATGAATGTGGCTCAAAGTTTTGACAAATAATATGGACATTTGAAGATGCTAATTTTGACCAATTTTGTGTAGAAATTTCAATGTTAACAAGGATGTGTCGATCTTTCAACGATAAAAATACCAAAAAAGCAATATGTGGGTCCTTTGACCAATCTGCGTAGATAGTTTGACCAATGTTCATCGAAAATAGGGGCCAATTCTACTAGTGAAAGGATTTTGACTGATACAATGGTTAGAAAGTAATCAACAGGTGTGATCTGATACATAAAACTTACTTTGCAAATCTAGATCCAATTCAGATCTTATGCTAATTCACTAAGTGGCCTCCATTCTCATTTCAATCTTCAAATCTGCTTGGAAATCCGTCAAGCAATCACTTTCGCAACTCTCTACTTCTCTTCTCAGCCTTCTCTGCTAGATCATGCCAATCAGTCAATTAACCATGCAATCCTCTTGCATACACTTTTCACATTCATCTCACAACTTGAATATCCCCTTGAGGTTATCTTATACCTCTTCATCTAGGTAAAATAAATCTTTGCCGCTTAATCAAGATCGTAGATCATAGGTTAGGTTAGATCCAATGGATCTTTCCATCATTTACATTTAATTTACTTCTCCAAAGAAATCACTAATTAAATCTTGAATCCATGCATTAATTATGGTTACCCATGCATTTAAATAGTGTGGACCAATCGTGCTTATCCTTAATTAACTTTACATATCCCAATAAATTTAATTATGTCGGCTAGAGAACTCAAATCTCAACAATTACAAAAATACTACTGCTCAGCCAACACTGTGTTTTTCCACTCGGTCATCACTATTTTCCTCAAAAATTTAATGGTGCTTGGTTGACATTTAGAAATTATGCTTGACATACACTAGTGCTTGGTCAGCACAAACTTTGCTCGACATAAACTGCTCCCAGTAAAGTGACATCATAACTTAGTGTTATAGATAAACAACACATTGCTTTGTCAATGTGCCAACTATTCAAGTACCCTTGTAATTTCCCATAACTCAACCATTTCACTCGATCTTCTTGTTATCCTTTCCTTCAAATCTTCTTCAACAATCAATAGATATGATACTTAAACAGATATCAATAGTCTCACCAGTTAAGGTTTGACATCAATGACAAAACAACAATTGTTTGCTTGTGCACATTTCCTGTCATCCACATTTCTAGCCCAATCAGAGCCAGTGTAAACTCTAAGCTCAAACTTATCATTCTTTTTTTAGTACAGACCATATTCATCTATTCCTTTCAAATATCTCAGAATTCTTTTGACTACCATCATATGAGTTTCCTTGGGATTGGCAGAAAATCTTGCAACAACTCCAATAGCCAGAGAAATATCAGGTCTACTGTGCACAACATATTGTAGCTTTCCAATCATTTAACTATAAAGGGTTTGATTCACTTCTTTTGTATCATCATTTTTTGTTAACTTTTGTCCAATAGCCATGGGTGTAATCATTGGTTTTGATTCTTCCATTCCAAAAGTTTTTAGTATCTCCTTGACATATTTTGATTGAGTAATGTAGATACCATTATTCATTTGATATATTTGTAAGCCAACAAAGAATTTGATTTCACCAAACATAGACATCTCAAATTCAGTTTGCATCTCTTTTGAAAATGTTTGGCATAACACAACTTGTCCACCAAATATAATGTCATCAACAAAAATTTCAGCTAATAAAGTACCTTTATTTTGTTCTGTCTTCAAATACAAATTGTTGTTGTCATTGGTTCTTGCAAATCCAATCTTTATCAAATAATTGTGTAATCTCTCATACCATGCTCTTGGTGCTTGCTTCAGTCCATATAGTGCCTTGTGTAGTCTGTAAACCATGTTCCTCTTTCTTGGGTCAACAAATCCATCAGCTGTTCAATGTACACTTCTTCTAATACCCCATTCAGAAATGGTGACTTTACATCCATCTGATAAAATTTAAAACCTTTGTAGTCTGCATATGCAAGTAAGGTTCTGACTCCTTCCAACCTTGCAACTGGGGTGAATGTTTCTCCATAATCAATTCCTTCCTCTTGTGCATAACCCTTGCATACCAGTCTAGCTTTATTCCTTGTTACTTCTCCATGTTCATTCATCTTATTTCTGAATACCCACTTAGTAGCAATTACATTTTTTTCATTCAGCCTAGGTACAAGTGTCCAAGTATTATTCTTTTCAATCTGTTCAATCTCTTCATTCATGGCTTGTATCTAGTCTTCATTCTCTAAGGCATCTTTTACTGTTTTAGGCTCAAAATCACATAACAAGCATGTACCGTCTCTCAACTTACTTCTTGTCATAGCTGTAGATTCCTTTAATCCTATAATTTGATCAGGTTTTTGGTGCCTCCTCACATACTTTTCTAGAGTAGGTTCTTTCTTTGCTTTAGATTCATTATTCTCCTTCAATTCAGGTTGATTCAGTGTCTCAACATCTCCATCAGATAGCTCAATAATTACCTCCTATTGCCTGACAGTCTCATTCTGTGACTCGACAAGTGCTAGCTGTTGCTCTACAACCTCATTCTTAGGTTCAGGTAATACATTAGAATATTCCTCATCCAGATAAATAAATGATTTGTAACTTTTAGGTTCCTGTGTGCTTTCTCCTTCATTTCTTTCTGCATATTCATCAATTCTAACATTTTCACTTTCCACAATTTTGTTAGTGTTAGAATTCAAACACTTATATACTTTGCTTTTAGCTGAATAGCCAAGAAATATGCCTTCCTCACCTGTAGCATCAAGTTTTCCATTTCTATTATCCTTCATTATGAAACATTTGCTTCCAAAAACTTTGAAATATCTTACATTAGGTGCATATCCATACCATAGCTCATAAGGTGTAGCATTAGTACCTTTCTTGACTTGTACTCTATTCAGGGTATAGACTGCTATACTTACATCTTCTCTCCAATATTTATGTGCAATAATTTTCTCCATCATTAGTGTTCTGGCACAGTCCATGATAGATCTGTTTCTTCTTTCAGCAATACCATTCTATGGTGGTGTCCTAGGTGTGGACATCTATCTTTTTATACCTCAGTCATTACAGAACATGTTAAACTCATTAGAAATAAACTCACCTCCTCGGTAAGATCTCAAACATTTCAAACTTTTACCTATCTCCTTTTCAACTTTTGCCAAGTACCACTTAAATAAATGGAATGCATCAGATTTTTCTTTAAGAAACATAATAGTCATCATTATAGAGTAATCATCAAGAAATAGAATGAAATATTTATCTCCATAGTAAATTTTCTCACCAATGGGACCACAAAGGTCAGTATGAACCAATTCTAGAATTTCCTTAGAAGTACGAGTCTTTCTCTTGAAACTAGATTTAGTCATTTTCCCCAATTAACATTGCTTACACATTGCATTTTTAGGTTTCTTTAACTTAGGCAGCCCTAACCTTTTTCAATTTTCTTATGCTTACCAAGTTACCAAAGTTTACATGACACAACCTTTTATGCCATAACCAAACATCATTATATTGTGAAAATAAGCATGTCTCATCAACTAAGTCCAGATAGAAAATGTTACCTTTTTTTTTCTCTCCACTTCCAACTAGTTCTCCAGTGGCATCATAGATCTTTGCCTTCTTGTGATGGAACTCAACTCTGTAACCAGAAGTATTCAGCTGTGCAACACTCAATAAATTATAGTTAAGATCATCAACCCAATATACATTATCACATCTGATCTTGTCAGTCAATTTAATTGATCCTTTCCCTTTAACAAGACATGGTGCATCATTACCAAATTTAACATAACCACCATTGCACTGATCTAAGGTCTCAAATTTATCCTTATCACCAATCATGTGATGTGAACAACCACTATTAATAATCCAATGTTCAACTTTACTCATATAAGAAATTAATGCAATTTTCTCATCATCATCAGAATCATCTTTCATAGCAACATACACAACTTCTATATTATTTTCATCAGAATTGTTAGATCCACTATCAGAAGCTTCTTCAACTATATAGAAAGATTTCTTACCTTTGTCTTTGTAATCCTTATATTTTCTGAAGTCTCGGTCATCCCTTTTGTCTTTGTACTTGCTGTCTCTTCTTTCATCTTTGTCATTCTTATCAAGACATCTAGCAGCAATATGACCAACTATGTTACATGAAAAACAAATGATAGGTAGTTTGCCTTTGAATTTTCTTTTTCCTCTAGATAGTCTTCTTGCCATAAGTGCCTCAAGTTCTTCTAGTTCATCATCTATAGTGTTGCTGCCATTGTTCACACATTTCTTTCCTTTCTTTGATTTGTTAAGGACCAAATGGGATTTGAATGTAGAATCAATAGCTTTTGGAGTGTAGTTATCAAAATTTGACATCTCAAATGCAGTAAGTCTGCCTACCAGACCTTCCAAAGTCAAATTATTATTAGGAGTACATCTCAATTCTTGAATTGCAGAGACTCTAATAACATATATAAGAAGAAGAGTCCTTAGTACCTTTCTCATAATAGTGTTATCACCAATAGTTCCATTAGCTCCTCTAATAGCATTCACAACTTATTTTATCCTATCACAATATTGAACTATATTTTCTCCTTCTTGCATTTTCATTTCATCAAAATTACCTCTTAAACTTTCAGATTTGGCTCTTAGCACATTTGTATCTCCTCGATAGATGATTATTAGGGTATCCCACATCTTCTTTGAATTTTTACATTTCTTTATGTCTTCAAATTCAGGATAACTTAGGGATGATGCAATCTCCAACATTGCTTGATTGTGTTCCTACTTTTCTCTTAATTGTTCAACGGTGAGAGGTGTTTTTGGGACTACATAATCATGTTTAATATAATGCTTAGTAGCATCACCAATACCAGCCAGATGCAATTTCATCAAACTCTTCCATGTAGGGAAGTTATCTTTGTTCAACTTCGGTACCTCCTTTTTATAGATCTCGATCTTTCACTCCAAGTACCTTCAAACTATTTTCAAGGGACCAAAGCTCTGATACCAATTGTTAGAATGAATTTAGAGTAAATGAGAGAGGGGGTGAATCAGTTATCCTCAGGTCTAGATGTACCAATTGAAACTTTATAGCATTTTAAACAACTCAAATTTGCTCGGTAGCAACAACATAAGTCAACAACATAAATATGAATTTTACTATTCAAATGTAATCAGCTTGCAAAAACTTAATAGTAAAACACAACATAAACATTCACACAAGTTGACACCAATATTTAACATGGAAACCCAAATTGGGAAAAACCACCAGTAACATGCTACCAAGTTTTCACTCCTTTGAAGTGAGCTCTGCTAGGAGCCAACCCTGTTAAAGGTTACAAAAAAAATTACTAAATGTGACCTAGTTAAAGGATTTAATCACCCTGTCAGGAGTGGCATTGTTAGAGGTCGTAGAAAATTCCACCTAAATGTCACCTTGCTCAAAGGATTTATAAAATGACTGTTAGGTCAAACTAGTTAAAGGATTTTGATTGATATAATGGTTAGAAAGTAATCAACAGGTGTGATATGATACATACAACTTACTTGTCAAATCTAGATCTAATTCAACTCTTATGCTAATTCACTGAGTGGCATCCATTCTCATTTCAATATTTAGATCTACTTGGAAATCCATCAAGCAATCACTTTCGTAACTCTCTGCTTCTCTACCCAGCCTTCTCTACTAGATCATGCCAATCAGTCAATTAACCATGCAATCCTCTTGCATACACTTTTCACATTTATATCACAACTTGAATAGCCCCTTGAGGTTATCTTATACCTCTTCATCTAGGTAAAATAAATCTTTGCCACTTAATCAAGATTGTAGATCTTATGTTAGGTTAGATCCAACGGATCTTTCCATCATTTACATTTAATTTACTTCTCCAAAGCAATCACTAATTAAATCTTTAATCCATGCGTTAATTACGTTGCCTATGCATTTAAATAGTGTGGACCAATCATGCTTATCCTTAATTAACTTTACATATCCCAATAAGTTCAATTCTGTCGGCCAGAGAACTCAAATCTCAACAATTACCAAAATACTGCTGCTTGGCCAACACTATGTTCTTCCTATCGGTCATTACTATTTTCCTCGACAATTTACTGGTGTTTGATCGACATTTAGAAATTATGCTTGGCATACACTGGTGCTCAGTTGACACAAAATTCACTCAGCATATATTGTTCCCAGTAAACTGACATCATAACTTAGTGTTATAAATAAACAACACATTACTTTGTCAATATGCCAACTGATCAAGTACCCTTTTAATTTCCCATAAATAAACCATTTCACTCGGTCTTCTTGTTATCCTTACCTTCAAATCTTCTTCAACAATCAATAGATATAGTACTCAAATAGATAACAATAGTCTCACCAGTTAAGGTTTGACATCAATGATAAAACAATAATTGTTTACATTGTAGCTTTCCAACAAAGAGCTCATATATCCTATCATAGGTCCCAATATGTATAATTAGGTCTAATTAGGTCCTAATATGTCTAATTGTGCCTAATTAGGTCCTAAAGGGTCTAGTTGGATCTAATTAGGTCCTAATAGGTCTAATTGTGATTAATTAGGTCCTAAAGGGTCTAATTGGTTCTAATTAGGTCCCAATGGGTCTAATTAGATATAATTAGGTCCTAATAGGTATAATTAGGTCTAAATAGGTATAATTGGGTCTAATTATGTCCTAATAGGTATAATTGGGTCTAGTTGGATCTATTTGGGTATAGTTGGGTATAATTGGGTATAATTGGGTCTAATTGGGTATAATTGGTTATAATTGGTCTAATTGGGTATAATTGGTATAATTGGGTCTAATTGGGTATAATTGGGTCTAATTAGATCTAATTAGGTCCTAATAGGTCTAATTGGGTCTAATTGGGTCTAAGTGGGTCTAATGTGGTCTTAAGGGGTCATATAACCTATCATATCTCCCGATAGGTATAATTAGGTCCTAATAGGTCTAATTGTGTCTAATTAGGTCCTAAAGGGTATAATTGGATTTAATTAGGTCCTAATAGGTCTAATTGGATATAATTAGGTCCTAAAGGTTATATTCAGATCTAATTAGGTCCTAATATGTATAATTAGGTCTAAATAGGTATAGTTGAGTGTAATTAGGTCCTAATAGGTATACCTGGGTCTAATTAGGTCCTAAAGGGTCTAATTGGATCTAATTAGGTCTTAATAGGTCTAATTGTGTCTAATTAGATCCTAAAGGGTCTAATTGGATCTAATAAGGTCCTAATAGGTGTAATTGGATATAATTAGGTCCTAATAGGTCTAATTGGATATAATTAGGTCCTAAAGGGTGTAATTGGATCTAATTAGGTCCTAATAGGTATAATTAGGTCTAAATAGGTATAATTGGGTCTAATTAGGTCCTAATAGGTATACTTGGGTCTAAGTGGTCTAATGGGGTCTTAAGGGGTCATATAACCTATCATAGGTCCCAATAGATATAATTAGGTCTAATTAGGTCATAATAGGTCTAATTGTGTCTAATTAGGTCCAAAAGGGTCTAATTGGATCTAATTAGGTGGACTAATAGGTCTAATTGTGTCTAATTAGGTCCTAAAGGGTCTAATTGGATCTAATTAGGCCCTAATAGGTATAATTGGGTCTAATTAGCTCTAAATAGGTATAATTGGGTATAATTAGGTCTTAATAGGTATAATTGGGTCGAATTACTCATAGTAGGTCTAATGGGGTCTTAAGGAGTCATATAACCTGTCATGGGTCCCGATAGGTATAATTAGGTCTCATTAGGTCCTAATAGGTCTAATTGTGTCTAATTAGGTCCTAAAGGGTCTAATTGGATCTAATTAGGTCCTAATAGGTCTAATTGTGTCTAATTAGGTCTTAAAGAGTCCAATTGGATCTAATTAGGTGCTAATAGGTCTAATTGGATATAATTAGGTCCTAAAGGGTCTAATGAGATCTAATTAGGTCCTAATAGGTATAATTGGGCCTAATTGGGTATAAGGGGGTCTTAAGGGGTCATATAACCTATCATAGGCCCCAATAGGTATAATTAGGTCCTAATAGGTATAATTTGGTCTAATTTGGTCTAATTGGGTCTAATTGGGTTTAATTGGGTCTAATTTGTCTAATTGGGTCTAATTGGGTATAATTGGGTCTAATTGGATCTAACTAGGTCATAATAGGTATAATTGGGGCTAAGTGGGTCTAATGGGGTCTTAAGGGCTCATATAACCTATCATATGTCTTGATAGGTATAATTAGATCTAATTAGATCCTAATAGGTCTAATTGTGTCTAATTAGGTCCTAAAGGGTCTAGTTGGATCTAATTAGGTCCTAATAGGTCTAATTTTGTCTAATTAGGTCCTAAAGGGTCTAATTCAATCTAATTACGTTAGGTAATATGTCTAATTAGATATAATTAGGTCCTAAAGGGTCTAATTAGATCTAATTAGGTCCTAATAGGTATAATTAGGTATAATTAGGTCTAAATAGGTATAATTGGGTCTGATTAGGTCCTAATAGGTATAATTGGGTCTAATTAGGTCCTAAAGGGTGTAATTGGATCTAATTAGTCCAAATAGGTCTAATTATGTCTAATTAGATCCTAAAGGGTCTAATTGGATCTAATTAGGTCCTAATAGGTCTAATTGGATATAATTAAGTCCTAAAAGGTGTAATTGGATCTAATTAGGTCCTAATAGGTATAATTAGGTCTAATTATGTATAATTCAGTCTAATTAGGTCCTAATATGTATGATTGGGTCTAAGTGGGTCTAATGGGGTCTTAAGGGGTCATATAACCTATCACAGGTCCCAATAGGTATAATTAGGTCCTAATAGGTCTAATTGTGTCTAATTAGGTCCTAAACGGTCTAATTGGATCTAATTAGGTTAACTAATAGGTCTAATTGTGTCTAGTTAGGTCCTAAAGGGTCTAATTGGATCTAATTAGGTCCTAAAGGGTCTAATTGGATTTTATTAGGCCCTAATAGGTATAATTGGGTCTAAATAGGTATAATTGAGTCTAATTAGGTCGTAATAGGTATAATTGGGTCTAAGTGGGTCTAAATGGGTCTAATGGGGTCATATAACCTTTCATAGTTCCTGATAGGTATAACTAGGTCCTAATAGGTCTAATTGTGTCTAATTAGGTCCTAAAGGGTCTAATTGGATCTAATTCTAGGTCCTAATAGATCTAGTTGTGTCTAATTAGATCTAATTACACCTAAAATGGGTCTTATTGCTCATATTAGGAACTAGTAGGTCTATTACTCATATTAGGTGTTAATTAGTCTTATTAAAGGTCTAATTAGGTCTTAAATTATTTATGTACTAATTAGTCAAGTATTAGATCTTAAGGGGCACTCTTACATCTTATTACTGAATAACAAATTACATCATAATTTAGTTCCTATTAGTTTAGGACTATTACTCATATTAGGTTGTACTAGGTCCTAATATTTCTAATTAGGTATTAGGGATAATTAGGTCCTAATAGTTCTATATTAGGTCTAATTAGGTCTTAGGTCTAATTATGTCCTAATAGGTCTAATTAGGTAGGGTTTAGGGTTTAGGGTTTAGGATCTTAGGTCTAATTATGCCCTAATAGGTGTAATTAAGTCTTCTTTATCAAATTAGGTCTAATTAGGTATTACAATATCATGCTTACATGTTTCATTAAGACAATTCGTAACCATCAACTTAAAATATCTAGAGAGAGAGAGAGAGAGAGAGATACCTTGTTTCCTACGATAATATCTTTCCCGTGCTTCTTCACATAGTATTTGTTCAGTCTCTTCTAAATAATTCCATGTACTCTTATTTAGCCTTCTCTTTTTATTTCCCATCACAATTTGCAAAATTGTTCCACTAAATTTTGACAAAATTTGGAAAAAATCAATTTCAAAAGTCTTTCTTCTCCAAAATGTGAATTATTTTGCAACTTTCAAATTAAGAAGATGAGGAAAACATATATCTATTTATATGGAATCATTCTGAACCCTAAATGGCACCAAATAGGTCGACATAGGTTTCTATCAAAAGTCATCTATAACTTTCTATCAAAACAGATGACTTTCTATCAAAACTAGTTTGCCAAATGGGTTAACTTACGTTAAACCATGCAAGTAATTTTGATAGAAATTAGTTTTGATCGAAACTAATTAGTTTCGATTGAAACTACTTTCTATTGAAAGTAGTTTCGATTGAAACTACTTTCTATTGAAAGTAGTTTCGATTGAAACTACTTTCTATTGAAAGTAGTTTCTATCGAAAGTCTCTAATTAGAGGCCATTTGCAGAGTTTGACACAAGTCTAAAGTTTTCATGGCTTCAGGGCTCAAACGAGGGCTCAAATGGAAGAACAAGGAGACATCCTTTTGCATAGCATAAGTACTCTAAACAATCTTTCTAACAAATATAGATTTGATAATTTTTGAATTAATTAGGCCTATGTTTTTTTGACGTGCATCAAATGTAGGCTTTTTATCAAATATAAACCTCTGAGTTTTGACGTTCAATGAAAAATAGTAGAAAAGAGATTTTTTTTGAAAAATAAAAGTTCCCTCTGTCTTTGAATCTACTTTCTATCAATTTGTTTTTAAAATTTTGATAAATACACAACAAGTTATAAGCTATGTAGTCAAGGTATGTCAAAATTATGGTTTACTCAACTTCAAATGTTCATAAAATATGCAATAATCATGATAATATCATCAAACCAATTGCATGCCCTCCGTATGGATGTTACAAAACTAAATTTGAAAGAAGCACATTGATATCTATTTTAGAAAAAATTTATGCTGTATGTAGTCTTTTTGAATTGATTTGAATGGTTTTTTTTTTCTCCCACAAAAAATGCTATGTTGCTGAAAACATCATTTTCAAAGAGTTAAAATATATTTAGAATCTTGACAGAAAATCCTAAAAGACTCTAGTTTACTTCATCTTCCAATTTCAAATGGTTTAACGATAATATGCATCCGAATCTGAAAGGTTTTTTCAAAATGTTGACTTCAATGTCCATTCAGGCAAAAAAGTGTAACCCAGTATTGTGGGTTCACCCATATAAAAATGGGAACCAGATCTCAGATCCAACTTGTGGGTGAAATAAATTCTGAAAATGAAGTGGATAGAACAAAAATCTTCCTATACCTAGGAACAAATCACCAATCACATTATGTACTGGAAAATATGACATAATTTTTCTAGGTCTTTTTGGATGTGTCTGATCTTCCCAATCCAAATTCATTTGGTTTATAACATGTTCTTTCCCACAGAAAAATGGGGAAGAAGGTTCGTTAAAGGAATTTTCCTTAGTCAAACCTCTATTTAATAATCAACCTTAAAATAGAATGAAATAAAGGAAAGTATTCTATCAAGTAGCAGAGGTCAGATCTAGAAAATGAATTATATCATACCTTAACAATAAAAACAATTATTTGAATGTAATTTCAAATATGTTGATGCAATATATTTGACTAAACAAAAAAAACCAAAAGTAAATCAAGAAAGACAAAAACTTATGCTATTGACATTGTAATTCATTGCAATGATTGATTGGGAGAAGAGAGAGAAAACTTGAATGGAAGTGGATGGATGATGATCTGCTTCCTTGATAGAAAAATCCTTTTTATTGGCCTTAAATGGGGGAAATAAGCTAGATATATGGAAGAAAAACCCTTCAATTTTATAGAATAAGGATGTTAGAAGAAACTTGAATGCATGAACTTGATAGCTTGATGGCTCTTAAACTTTCTTTCTTGTACTTGATAGTTGGATCATGATAATGGATTGCTCATAATAGAGCCTTATGTACTAGAAAGTATTTCATGGATGCCAAAATGAAGAGAGATAGGGGTTTATGTACTCCTTGCATCATTTTGGGGAGTTAAAATTAAGCAGGCTGAACACGGGACCAAAGTTCCCACCAAAACCCTGACAGAGACCTCCAGGAAATACTTGAGCTAGATTCCTCAAGGAGATAATTCTAATGGCCTTCTATACATAGGAGAATGAACCAAGATTTTAATAGGGCACTAGGAGAATAGGGTAGATGTGGTATTTGTTAGTAGAAATCAATCCGAGATTGGGAGGGGTCATGAAGGCCACACACAAAGATATAGGGCCTAGATGATGAAATAAATTATGGGATTGGAGGAAAAAAAAAGGATCACACCTAGAAGTAAGATCCAACCTCAATATTTTAAAATATTGAAAGGAATGGAGGACCCATATTTGAAGTTAGGTACCCATTAAGTTCCATATGAGGTCCTACCATAGGGAAACACTAAAGTGGGCACACAATAATCCTTAAATTGTACATAAATTATGTTCTTATAATTTAGGATGATACATTTAGCCCCCACTTTAGTGGGAGTATGAGATTAAAATTTCTCATGATAAAGGAAGAAAGAAGGAAGGAGGAAAGAGAGACAAGGATGATGACATGTAACTGATTAAATGTTTGATAATGTTAAGTTGAAGATAATGCAAGGCATTAAATCAGTTAATGGTTTGTATTTTCATTGATGTCAACTTGATATCATATGTACAATCATGAATATAATGCCAAAGACTTCAGAGAATCAATGGAACAAAGATCATGCTTTCAACAATGCATAAAAGTCAAGTATTCACTAAGTGACAGATAACACCGACGGAGTGCACACAATCGGTAAAGGAAAAGAAATAAAGTCACAGTGATACCTGACAAGCAGAAGACAGTGTTGACCGATGAAGAAAAATCACAAGATGCCTGAAAAGCTAAGAACAGAGTTGCCCGATGAGTAAAATCCAATGATGCCCAACAGATGGAGATCCTAAAGCTAACTGGAGTCACACCAATGGAACTAGCAGTTGTCACCGATGACTAACTGCAGAGTTGATTGACATAACAGAGAGTTCAGAAAATGACAAAATATCTAGCTGGAAAGAGCTAAAGATAGACTTAACTAGTTGTTTTCATTGTTTTATTCCACCAGAATTAAGTGATTGATTTAAAGAAGATTTGTACAGTTGGAAAGAAGATAACTATGAGATAAATCAGGAGTTAAGCTTTAAATCAGATTGGTTGGATTGTTTTTCACACCAAGAATCAAGAATCAAGAAACGTGAATATCATGTCTATATAAGAGGCAAGATTAATTCATTTTCGAATCATCACATGAACAGGGGTGAATAATAAGAGGATGCTGAAGAGAAACTGATGAAGGATAACTTCATGAAGTACTAATCAATCAAGCTGTAGGAGAGCTTAGGAATTCTGTAGACACCAAAAAATAGAGAAGCACATCATCACAGAGTAGAAAGTGTGGAGCACAAAGAATTGAATTGATACATTGATCAGAGAGGTAATGTACTTAAATAGATCTGAAAATCTACAATTCAAGTTGCATTAGAAATAGGTCATTGTGTTTTAGTTTAACCATTGAACCATCAAGTCTCTTAACAGAGTAGGACTTAACAGTCTTCTATATATTGAGGTACATCCCAAGGAGTGCCAAAAAGGTTGATTCATGAAAGTAGCACTAGATTTGCCTAAATCCTATTGATAGTCTAAGAAGGAGGCTGATTCAAGGATGATAGCAAACTAAGTTTCCTGATACTAAGTGACAACCTCTATGTATAAAATCCTCTAACAAGGTCACACCTAATAGTGTGTTTGTAACCTTTAACAAGGTTGGCTCCTAACAGGGCTCACTTCAGAAGAGTGAAAAAATTTGGGGTACTAGTCCCAGTGGTTTTTTCCTTAGCAGGGTTTCCATGTTAAAATCCTTGTGTTATATGTGTATGGTTTATTACTTTACTATTTTACATTTCACATATGCATTTATGGATTTATTGGTATACTATGCATATTTAATGAGTGTCGGTAAATAAGTTTTACTGCTTATCAGTAATCAAGGAGAAAAAGGTCAAAAAAGGAAAACCGACAGATAGTTAATTATTATAAGTATTTCATGGCATGCATCTTGTAAGGGACATAATAATCTAAGGTTTATTTGATTGGTGGTTAGAATAAGGAAAATTTTTTGAAGCCACTGATTCACCCCCCCTCTCTCAGTTATTACTAACAAGGGAGATGGTCATGGGTGAATTGAAAATAGGTAAGACATCACTAAGTTTAAGGATGAAAGCCCACAAACAAAGGATCTCAACCCAAAATATATGCAAAAGTGCACAAAAAACAAAAGAAAATAAAAGATAAGATACAAGACACAAGACACAAAACAAAATGAGGGGTTAGTATTAAAAACAAAACCCCAAATCAATTAGTAGAAGTGACCTCATTCAAAAATTTCCCCACCACTAATATCATATTCATAAAGATATTGTAAGAGCATAAGTGATCACATAGAAAGGGTAAGAGAATCACCAAAGACAATACAAAAATCCAAGTTCTATCCCACTATCATAGCTATGAGATCATGGAAAGAAGAGAAAGAGATCATGAGTCCAACGGGCTAGAAAGTTGTGCTATGCTAGGTGATCCATGGAAGAGGAAGAGGAGGATAGAGTAGAAAGGATAGCAAGTTGCGTTATGCTAGTTCGACTCATCCTAAATAAGGAAGTAGAATTGATGGTCTAGAAAGCTATGCTGCTCGTTAATTATACCTTTAAATTTTTCACATGGGGGTGACTTTGAAATTGCGTGCTCAAGGGTAGCTTAAAATTTTTTTGTGCACATGGACGGTTTGGGGGATCAGTCTTACAGAAATAATTGTCTCCATGTGGATCCATAAAAATGACCAATCCTAAGAAAATAATTTCTGCCAAAGGGATAAATAAACAAGATCAATCTTAAGGAAAACATTGTCTCCATAGGGATTAAAAAAACAAAATTGATTAGTCCTAAGGAAAGCATTGTCTCCTTAGGAATCAATAAAAAAAAAGGATGCATAATATACAAGGGAGGACACATGTACACCCCCCTCCTTATGATGACAACATAGGTGGAATCATAAGGAAAAATATAACAAGGATACCTACCAACAACAAGAAGATATCTTTAAAATAACAATGTATGACATGACTATAGAAAAGAGTGAAAACTCTTACTAGCTAAGGAAATAGATAATCATGAAAGGATATTCACAAGTGAGAATAGACTCTTGAAAGGAATAGATCTTGGTTTAAAGACATCTACCTTCAAGAGGAGTTCTTGAACAAGGATAACATCTTCACAACAAAGAGGTGAAGAAAATAAGAATGCACCCTTTTAGCTAGGTGAAAAATGGATTCTTGATGAAGGATAACACACTTTAAGTCACAAAGTAAGGGTATTTGTTTAGGATCCACATAGTTTTGAAAATAAGGAAGAGTTTGTAATCAAGGCTAGACACCTCTTGCATAAGAGAGAATCTTTAATCTTAAACAATCAACTCCTTATAAGAAAATAATGTTACATGATAAACAAATGCCACTATACTAAGGAAAGTAGATCCTTAGAAGGAAAAAGGAAGATAAGAACATGAAAAATTTCCCCCCAAGTGTGAAGGAACATGAAAATATAATATATTACATACCCTCAATGATATTTATTTTACAATCAACATGCACTTTCAATAAAATGATTCGTAAAGCAGGACACAAACACAAACACTTTTATGCAAGAAAGGATACCACACTATAAGAGAAAAACATCAAAAAAGGGGGATGAGTGATTTGAAACATAATATATGATCCCTAAATAGAAGATTAATTTTCCATAGACATGCCCCTAAGGCATGATAAACATTTCTAAGAAAAGATGTAAGTATCTTGTGTGAAAAAATGTACCATAAAATAATAGAATTCTATCAAGAGACAGTGAGGAGAAAGAAGAAAGGATACCATACTATGCAAACTTAGTGGATACACCCATTATATAAGATATACAATTCCAAACAAGGAAGATTATGTAAAAAATTAGATCAATCCCATTATAGAGAAAGATCTTAAACAAACAAGTCCATGTAGGGAAGGACATCATAGTACAAAAGAAGTAACCGACAAAGATGAGATAAAGACACCTTGCACCCTAGATGTGAGGAAAAAAGGAATAATTTCTATTATGATTCTCACAATGCACATTATGAAAAGCCAAGAGCCCCAAATAATGTAAGCTACTAAATTTAAATAATAGAGAGAAACAAAATAAGAGGAAAAATATGCTAAGGTATGTTTTTAATATCAATAAAAAGTATAAGATCTATTGTTAAAAAAAAAGATATCTATCTACCAAATCTTGAGCAAATTGTCTAAATTCAAAATAATCAGCAAGAGAATGTTTATTGCTATGATGAAATTGACATAAAAACTCTCCATTAATAGGTATTTGATTCTTTGGAAAATTCCTATAAGTAAATCAAATTTTAGGTTCATATTTAATTATCCAAAGGTTGTTTTAGCTAAAACCAAATGATCATCAAAAGGAGATGTGGCAACGAATGGTGCTGGTAAAATAATGTTAAGCATAGGATTTTGTGAGGAAGAAGGAAAAGTAGTTGCTTGAGGTACAAAACCTAGACCACACCTAGTGACTTGTGTAGGAGAATATATAGAAACCTTAATGCCTTGTTCATTAATGTCAAGTCCTAACCCATTGTAACCTTGTTGAGTAGTGATATCATATCCCACATTGTAATTGGAGTTTAATGTAGAAGGGGAAGGAGATTCATCTTGAGCTTTTTGGAAATGCATAGTATAAGGAGGATTAGGATGAGAAGTAGGATTAGGATTCTTATCACTATTTCTATTTTCTTTTAGTGGGGATGAAGAAGGAGCTTTATGAAGATATTCATGACTACTTAAAATTATTTTTGGAGATTATTCTTTAATAAAATGCTTAACATAAGGATAATACATAATTATTTGATAAAAACAAGTTTTTTTAAGATCATCTAGAGAATTACACAAACTTAATTCTCAAATATTATCCATTAAAGTAGATTGAGGAAGAGGAGATCTTGGTGTCACCAAAATGGTATCATTAGGAGCTAGATCATGATTATTAGGCACCACAAGAGTAGGATTAAGATAATTTATAGAAATTTTTTCTTTAGGTTCATCAATAAAGACTCTTATGTAATTAACATATTCCATGCACTTAGTTAAAAATTTAGTAAGGAAAATAATGATAAAAATCTTAAATATGCCTTAAAAGGAAGGAAGATATTGGTTAAACTCATAATCACATATGAAAGAGCACCATGAAGGAATACACACATTATGAAATGAAAGAAATATGATTCAATCCATATGATTAATGAAGAGGAGTAAGGAGGAATGTAACAACATAGGTTATCACACACCAATCTAATTTAGTAAACTCCATGAATAATAATGGAATTGAAAAAGAACACCAAGGAGATCTAATAAAAAAATTTAAATTATGCAAGAAGAGTCAAGATCACCAAAATATATAGTGGAAAAAGGGAAGCAATGCAAAAGGAGTAGATTACTCCACCTTTTCACCAAAATGCACATTCAAAAGGAAGATGCCCCCAATAGCCTCAAGGGGAAACTCAAGCGCTAAATTGAGACAATGGTCATTTGTTATATGGTTAATGCAATGGAAATGATGTAATAATGTAATTAAGTTGATTAATATACAAGTTACTAAAAAATAAGAAAGCAGACAGATACAAACTGATAGTGAGTAGAAAAGTGCATATGAGAACTGAATCTTAGATCTGACATGTGGGTGAAATCTGGGCTGAAAATGTAGGGGACAAGACAAAACTTGTCCTATATCTAGTGATAGATCACCAATGGTGCTCTATACATGTAAAATATTACTAGATTTTTATGGGTCTTTTTGACTGTGTCTAATCTTCCTGATCCCAATCCGGTGGCTCTATAACCTATTCTTGTGCACAAAAATAGGGGGAAGAAGGTTGGGTAAATGGGGAATAAGGTTGGGGGAAGGGGTTTTCCTCAGTCAAACCCCTATTTAGGAATCAATATTGAAATGGAATGAAATAAAGGAAAGTGTGTTGTCAAGTAGAAGAGGCTAGGTCTAGAAAATGAAGTACATCATACCTTGACAATGCAAACATTTCTTTGAATGTAATCCAATATGTTGATGCAATAGCTTTGAATAAACACAAAAACCCAAAAGTAAATCATGAAAGAAAAAACCTTATGCAGTTGATATTGTAATTTTCCACAACATTTGATTGGGAAAAGAGAGAAAAAAATTGAATAGAAGTGAAGGGATGGGGATCTCCTTCCTTGATAGAAAAATCCTTTACTTGACCTCCAATGGGGAAAGAAGTTAGATATATGGAAGAAAACCACCTTGATTGCATGGAAGATGGGTGCCAGAAGAAACTTGATAGCTTGATGGCTCTTGAACTTTCTTTCTTGCACCTGATAGTTGGATCACGATAAAGGAATGCTCATAATAGAGTATGGATACACATAACAATAGCTTAGAGATGCCAAAATAAAGAGAGATAGGGGGTTTATATACTCCTTGCATCATTTTGGGGAGTTAAAATTAAGAAAGCCAACCACGGAACTAGATTTCCCACCAAAACCCTTGCACAAACCTCTGAGTCAAATTTTGGCTAGATTCTTCTGGGATAGAATGCCAATGGCATTGTGTACTTAGGAGAATGATCCAAGTTTTGAATAGGGTTCCAGGAGAATATGGTAGATGTGAGATTTATGAGTACAGGTTAATCTGAGCTTGAGAGGGGTCACAAATGCCAAAAATAGAGATATAACACCTAGGTGATGAAATGAATTATGGGATTGGAGGAAAAGAAAGGAGCACAGCTAGAAGTAAGAGTCAACCTTGACTTTGAACAAGATTGAAATGAATGGAGGACCCATATTTGAATTTAGGTACCCATGAAGTGCCATATGAGGTCCTACCATAGGAAAGCACTAAAGTGGGCACAAAATAATCCTTAAATAGTACAAAAATTAGGTTCTTACAATTTAAGACAAAGAAAATAAATACATAAGTCAAATGTTTAAGGCCTAGTTACTATACATTTATTCAACATTCTAATTGTGGTCCAGTCACATCATTGAAAACTATTAATTACTTAAGTTAACTGGTAATAATGTCTTGTAAGAAAAAACTTACAAATTAGAATTATCTTAGAATTTAGAATTTAGTTTTAGTTTTAAAAATTATTTTTATGCAATTAGAAATATAGTTAATTAAATATTGATAAAAAATTTAAAACAAAATAAGTTATTGTAATTATTTTTAGTTGAAATAATAAATTGAATGACCAGTATAAATTTATAATAAATTTAATGGTGAAAATCGTGTATAGAAAAAAGGAATGAGACAAGTGAAAATAATAAATTTAATGATATTTGGAATAATATTATATTTAAGAATTAAGTTTAAGATTATTATATTTATAATTAACATGAATAGTTTAGAGAGATTTGGAACCCTCAATTGATCCATAAGCTCAATTTCTTATGGTGGATGATGATCCATAATAGGATCTTAACCCAAGACAACCTGGTCAAGAGGGGATTCTAATTCCTGTATAGATGTGTGATATGCAAAATTGATGAAGAATTGGTGACACATATCTTGATTCACTATGAATTTGTTGAAAGTGTATGCCAATAAATCACTAGTAATGTGAATTTATCTTGGGTTTTCAATAATGATATTAAAAAACTCCTGTTGGATTAGAAGGGTCATGTCCACAAATGAATAATCTCTCAACTCTAGAGACAGATTCCCCCACACCTTTCTTGGAGTATATGGTAAGAAAGGAACAACATAATTTTCTGAGAGAAGGGAACTACCAAGGAGGTCCATGCTTCCATTTAAAGAAGGATGAAATAAAATATGGCTGTCAAAAACACTAAATTCCTTAAGTTCCTGCCTTCTATGTATGAGGATATGATTGCCAAGAACTGAGAGCTCTTGGACAAATATTCAAATTTTGATAACACAAAAATTATTATGAGAAAGAATATTTTTTGAAGGGTCCTAAGACAGGAATGGTTCAAATTAAATTTTAATGGTGTAGCACGGGAAAATAGGGTTATTGTTGGAGGCATAATTAGATCTGACTGTGGTAAGTTAGTCCTTGCATATACAGGGAATGTTAATGGTGCCACAAACAACACTGTTGAGGGCCTGACTTTGTTATGGGGTGTGAAGTTTATTCTCTCCATTGGTATGAGGACTCTCACTATTGAAGGGGAATCACTCCTTATTATTAATGCTATCAATGGAAAATTCATTCCTGACTAGTCTTTGTCTAGCATTGTGGAAGATATCAATACACTACTCCTTGGGTTGTAAATGGTTGAATTTAGACACCTCTTTAGAGAAGGTAATAAGATTGTAGATGCTATGGCGACTCTTGAAATGGAAAAGGAAGGTATTATATGCTGGTGGGAAAATGATAATATCCACCCTATGGTTAGCTCTCTCTTAGAAGAGGAAGGTATTATATGCTGGTGGGAAAATGATAATATCCACCCTATGGTTAGCTCTCTCTTAGAAGAGGAGGCTAAACTCTCATAATTTCTGGTATGGAGTGGTTATACATTGACTATTGTGGTTTCCCTTATATTGCCTAGTTGAAAATAATTTTTGGTACCATTGACTCTCACTACCCTCTCACTTCAACATGGTGTATTAAGTTGCAAACTTCAATAGCCTAAAGATGGGGTAGGATTTAACCATTATAAATACTAAGAAAAACATCAAAACCATTGAGGGGATGCTTCCTCATACTCAATATTCAGAATATTGATGTTGGGAAAGTGTGCACTTTCCCCATTTTGAAAGTTCAAAAACTCACCCAGTGCGCTACCAAACATACATGGCATGTGACAAGGGGGGAAGATAATCAGCTATAGACTAAAAAATGGAGTCGTATTTAATGCTAACTTAATACAAGAGAAAAAAGAGGGCCCCTAGTAGAGCCATAATGAATCTGGTTTGCGAGGATGGAAGCAATAAAATAGATGTGGATTGTTATGATGAAATCAAAAAAATGGAAGTGGATGGGGATTTTCAAGATGAAAGTGACAAAATGGATGTGGACTGACTTAAGGATGCTAAAGATATAGGGAGGAGTAGAATATCCTCCATAAATCAAAGGGAAAAAGGGTCTCCAGGGACCCAATATAGGTAAGAATGTTAGTTCTAGCTTCGTCAATGTTTTTGCATATAACTAAAAATGGCCAAGATACAAACTCAAATTCACAGGTCTTTGAGAACTTACAAAATAACCCATACATAAAATAGGGAAGAAGATGAATATAGTAGTCCCATATCTTTTTTCTATGACTGCACTAATTTGATCTACGAGATCAAAGAACTCCAAGAGAAGGTGAAAGGACTGTATGAGGAAATAAAAAACATGAAAGCTCAAAGGGAGGCATCATTAAAGTATATGGCCTTTGTAACCCACTACAACTGGTGGGTTATGAGAGGCAACACCACTATAATAGCTCTTATGTAGAAAATATTTGGAACCCCTATAGATTTGGACCTATTTGACTTATTAATGCAAGAATGGGACATGATTAGCTGACACCCCCCTCTAAGCTCTAGTTAGGGTGTTAGTTTTTGACCCTTTACCTTTTTCCCTATATCTTCTCATGTTTCTAAATTATTTTATAGACCTTTATTGTTGATGGTTTAAGAGTTTTTTTATGGCTCTTTGGTGTTTGTATTGCCTCTGGTAGCATTTTAGCTTTCAAGTCTTGTTTGTAAGGTGTCAACACCCTTATTTTGATGTTTTTTAATAAAAAACATTATATAAATAAATTGAAATACTAATTAATAAAATAAAAATAATCAAGAATTAGATTTCATATCAAATTTATTATTATTATTTTTTATTACTAAAATTTTAATTATGTAGATTAAGTTATAATTACGATGTGATTTTGTAATACCCACCCCTTAGTTTGCTTTTCTATTTCTATTGCCGAACTATTTTAGGCCTTTTTGTGTATGTGTTGGGTATTTCAGTTGGTGTTGAGGATTTTCATGTATTACTTTTCATTATGTTATTGATTCATTGCTTAGTGTATTATATCTTCTATTTGCATGTGATTTATGGTTATTTCATGATTCTTATGCATATGTTATGATGTCATTTTGATTATGGTTTTCTAACAATATCGACCATATATTTGTATGCACATGGATCATTTATATGTTTTACTTCTCTATTTGACGTGTTTGGTATGGTATGGGACAAATTCATAGTTACTTGCTTCAGCGAGATCCACACAATAAACTAGTCTCAACCATTGTTTGTTATATTATATGTATGCATATGTTCGTCTTTGTGATGACAGGTTTGTAGGTACCGGGCTATGTCTTCCCTGAATTAGCAGGAGTGAGCGTGTCCTATTGCAATATCTCAATGGTAAGAGAGGGGAGATAGTATTCAAGCCTAAATCCATACCCTAAACCCTTATTTTGTCCTAGAAATAGACAAGAATCTAATTGACTATCCTATTTGAATCTTTCAAGTGACGTGGATTCGCGAGCCTTTCGGTGTGTGCTTGTGTGACTGTTTTGGTTGTGTCTCTATTTTAGTTGTTTTTTCTGGTTAGATGGGTTTCAATTAATTTAATGATGCTTTTGGCTTGATTTATTTAATTATTATTTATGGTAAATATTAATGTTAATAATTGCACCTTTAATAAGGTTAAAACATTGATATATTAAATATATGACTATTTAATAATTAAATATTAATTAAATGCCTATATTTAATTAATTGATTTAATTATTAAGTCTTGATTTAAATAATTGAGATTCAATAAATATTAAATCCAAATATTATAATTAATTGTGCAAATTGAATTATTGAATATTGCTTTAAGTTGCATGATTAATTGATTTATTTAATTGAAATATATTCTCATGCATTTTCAATTATGACTTTGTTTTAATAATATAAAGTTGAGATGTGCATGCTTTAAGTGAAAATTGCAAATAAAGAATTTCTTTCAATTTTGAATTAGATAATTAATATTCCCTTTAGGGTTTCACTTTTTGAAAACCTAATTGCCTGGTTTTCTATATCCTTGGATTGAAAGGCATTTTGGAGGTTGTTCAATTAGGGAGAAGGAGAAATTAGGTGATTGGAGATTTGTGGAAAGCTTAGGAGTATTTTTGGATTCTTCATTTCTTTGGATTTGGATTTGTTTCCTCTCATAAGTTTTTAAGGTAGGATCTTGATCTTGTTAATTCTAGCTTCCACATCCCTGTCTTCTATGCATCTAGAATGCTAGGATCCCTTGTTTGAATCTTCCTTATTTGTTATAATGTGATTTAATTGCATAAAATTGGGAAAATATGTTATTGGATCAATTTTGTGGTTTCCTTCATGTTTGCATGACAGATCTGTATTTTTGGGCATAATGGTTTCATTTTATTGTATTGGATGCAAAATGGGCATTAGGGTTTTCATTTGGAATGTTTTAGTTTTCAAATATTGGCCTTAGGGTTTTAGATATGTGGGAGGTATCTTCTTTGTGATAAATTTGATAAATGTTGCCTAAAATGGATTAAACCTTCAGATCTGTGAGTTTCCTTACCTTGGAAAGAAAGTTGCACCCTTACCAGGTTCTTGTCAAAACCGGGTCCAGAACTGCATGGAAACAAAACAATTGGGTTAAATTGCATACTTGAGAAAAAAATCTTCTTGAAAAATAAATTAATATTAAATTTAGAATATTTCTCTCGTTTGCATCAAATTGCATGTTGTTAAAAAAATTATTGTTTATTTTCTCTGTACAGCTTTTGGTTAAAAAATACCTCTATTATTGCAAAACATAGTTTAATCAATTTATTATTGGAAAAGAAAAAAAAATTATTATTAATGATGCTGGAAAATCAATTTTTTTTTTTAAATATGCTGCTGGAAAAAAATACAGAAAATAAAATAAAATAAGTTGCTAGAAATTCACCAGCAAATTAAAAAAAATAAAAAAATAAAGACAGTATTTTAAAGAAAGGAAATTATTTAAAAAAAAATAAAAAATAAAAAAAAAATTGACAAAAACAAGATTGTATTGATTATTAAAAAAATTAATAAATAAAATTAAAAAAAAAATGCACGGCTTTTGGGGCGGGGGGCGACCACCTTCCCCACTCCCCAAAACCCCCGCAACTTGTGGGGTACTGCAGGGCCCGCACGACTGCGGAGCCTATGCAGTCCCTAAGGGGATCGTAGGTCACAGGCCGTGCGACCTGCGGTACCTCCCATAAGGGAGAGGTAGGGGGCCCGCGGGGGAGCCTGTGAGGCTGTGACCCCGTGGGGACCCCCCCACGCGGGTTTGTATTTAGTTTTTTTTTTAAGTTTTTAATTTTTAGATTTAATTTTTAATTTGTTTATTAAAAATTTAATATTTGTGAATTATTTTATTTAAATAATTTTATTTTATTTAAATGTTTTAATTTGTTTATTTAGTATTAGTATTAGTTTAATTTAAAGTTTTATTAATAACTTTAACTTTATTAATATGTTAGTTAATGTTATACGTATAAAGCTTATTGTCAATATTAGATTAATTATTTTTTAATACTTTATATATATATATATATATATATATATATATATATATATATATATAATTTATTGAATTAATTAATATTAAAGGTTAATATTGATATCTATTATTGAATGCTACAATTATATTTATATTTTCATGCTTATTGTAATTATATTTGAATTTTAGTAATTATTAGATAGATGAATTTATGTGGTAAATCTTATAAATTGATCTATATGGGTTATTCACATTTTTCTTGGAGATTTAATTATAGTGTTTTTAGTAATTTTATTAGATGAACGAATTTGCATAATGTTATTATAAATTTGTTTATCATTAAGTTTTGATTGGTTCTTTCTGGAAATGTGTTATTCATGTCATGATGTATTTTTGGTAATTATTGAAATGAATAGTGTATTCTATTCCTTTATGAAATTTTTTCATTTTGGGTATCTGTTGGGGTGTTAGGTTGACTTTCAGGATGTAAAACCAGAGGTTTTGGGGTTTGGTTTCTTTATGGTGTTTTGCATGTTTTCCAGTGCATATTTCTTATGTTGTTATTTTGGTTCAATCATCCTTACCCAACCTGGTTTGTCTGAACTATTTTATGTGATCCTGTGAGGATACTTTGAGTTGTTATGGTTAATTGCGAACCCGTGTGAACCTGTATGGGAAGGAAGCAGTTGAGATTTGTGTTATACCTTTATGATTTTTTTATGAGCCTAGGTAGGTTAACTGAGTGTATAGAGGGGAAGTGACTTGCATTGGGGGCCTGGGCCCTAAGTGGCTACTAGGGTAACTCATTGGCAAGTTACTTAATAAGTGAAAATATGAAATATTAAAGGGGTTTTAAAATGAACTAATAAGATGTTTGATTCTCTACCCATGCCTTGAGTGTTATTATATGCTAGGATGGGAGTTAGGATCCTTGTCCTCACAAAAAGGATTACTGAGCCACATAGAGTCACTTGGAGGCCAGGGTCCAAGAAGGACTACTAGGGTTACTCAAGGGTAGAATTATGTGATGACACTTCCCTATATACAACTTAGGTTATCCTACGTGTGTCGATTACCTCTGGTATTGCGTAGATTTCCTTATTGTGACTCAGAAAGCTTCTAGGATCTTCCTACGCATTTATTTATGATATCTTGTATACCTTTGATGTTGCCTTCTTGTTGTATACCCGTGTGAGTGGGCTTGTTATTATCTCCTTAGCATGGTGGGAGTGGACCTTTGGTTCCATGAGGTTGGGTGGTAGTTATTCTTATTACCATTGAGACCCGATGGTTCTTCTTCATGATTGGATGATCCTTCTTGTAGTTCTATCTTCTTAGTCTCCTAGAGACTTGTTCAGTTTCATGAGTTGTATATCTGTACCATATGTGAATATTGGTTGACATCCTTTCAAAGGATGTATTGTATTGTTATGTATTAGTGCATACCCTGCAACTTGTGCAGTGGATGCTGATTCTATGATGTATACCTTGGGTATCAGTTGTATATGTGGTCTTATTATATGAGATGTATATGATTGGATTCATTTGATATATCCATTATGTTAGTTCTTTATAGTTGTTCTTTGTAGATTAATTTTCTTAAGTAATTCTACATCAAGGAACCCTCAAGAATTTTTTATCTTTGTTGAGTTGTACTTATGTGTATGTCAGGTATCGAGCATTGTATTTCTTCCACATTGTTTTCATTATTGTTTGTAAAATTTTAAAAAATATATCTTGTTAACTTAGTGTCATGTTTAGGTTAGTTCTCCTGGGTTCCCTGGCGGGGCATTACAAATATTTTAATTAGATTAGAATCACAATTTTATTTAATTAGATATGTTTAATTAATTTAAGAAAAAATTAATTATGTAAATAAGAATAATTTTTTTGTTAGTTTAAGCAATTATAATTAATAATTTTAGGGTATTATATGAACTTACTATATTTTTGAAAGGAATGAAACAAGTGGAAATTTATATGTGACATAAATGCTCTATTAGCATTAACAGGGTCTGATACCGATAATTTTGGTTAATGAGGATTCTTGTTCTAGTGGAATGTGCACTAGAGGGTGTGTTGTGATGATCTATCTTTTATCATTCTTATCTTGGTCTCATTCATGGTGTTATGTGATGAAATTTAATCTTTTGGGTCCAGACTAATCTAGTAATTGGTTGAAGTGTTTCAGAGTGACTGTTTTCATTGTAACATATACTTTCATGTTTGTTAGCTCTGAATGTCATGAAGAATGTGAAGCATGTTGATCTAAGTGAGGAGGTATTATGTGGTCCATGTTTCATTCCTTACCACCATGGGAATGTTTCAGTGTGACCTATTTTAAATTGCATTAGGCTAATTTGGATGTTCTATGAATCAGTATATATATAGAAGATGATTTTATTTAAGATGTATTTATGTGAGTGTGCAAATATGGTATATAAATAAAAAAATCTTAATATTTTTGAAAGCATGTTTTACCGAAGGAAAAATACTAGTTTTGGTTACTTCTATGGTGGATTTATTGTTATCGGTACTCTTTTTTGAAATTAGCCAATTTTTATAGGCAACGAGCCTCTTGTATATGTAGTTAGTCTTTAGCTATGATAGATATTTTATATTTAGGGTAGTGAGTCTGATTGAAAGTGCACCTATTGACAGTGAGCCTTACCTATAGTAAGAATTGTAAAAATCACCTTAACCTACATTATTATTCATGAGAATTATCTTCTCTATGTTTTTTCCTATCTTGGGTTTCCATGTAAATATAGAGTTCATTGCATATGGTGTTTCTTTTTTTATTGCATGTTTATCTGTGTTTAAATAATTCATTTGAGTTAACATTATTACTAGTACAGTTATAGTTAAAAATATATATTGAGATAACTGATTCATCACCCCAGTTCGTTATTTGAGGTTGTTCAATAGATCTACCTTAGCAATCATATCAATCCTATGTGTTGAAATTCACACATATTTAGGGTCTACTTGCATATGATATCTTAGTTTCATATTACATCCCCTAGTGGTCTTCATATCTTAGTTTCATATCATATCCCCTAGTGGTTTTCATATCTTAGTTTTATATTATATCCCCTAGTGGTTTTCATATCCTAATTTAATGACATATCCCCTATTAGTCTCTATTTCTTAGAGTTTGCATTATATCATAATCTTTGAGTCACATACCCTATAATTTGTCTTATAAGTTAGAGATTAGAATTATCACACATGCCAACTAAATAAGATATTAAACAAGAATGGATCAAGAGGAAGAGAAATATTATGAATCCATTGACAAGGAGACACATATTAGTGTCAATTATGAAGACCAAGAACAACAAAAAGAAGAAAAACATGAAAGTGATGAAGAGGTGACCCAAGAACATATGGAAGAAGCACTCTGTGATAATAGACTCCTAAAAATATTACAGAAGTTATGAAATAAGAACCCAAAAAATATTTCAAAGCCCTAGTTGATGAGGGAATCAAAATACCCTCTACTGTTGACACACCTTTACTTATATTAGAAGAAAAAGATACATCTCATAGATCTAAACATTCCAAGACACTTGATGAGGATAAAGTTAAGATCATAGACCTTTTTACCTACAAATGAATTACAAGCGTTCTAAAAAGAAAGAAAAAACTTACAAATGATCCTATCTTGGAAAAATTGAGATCCCTAAGACAACAACTAGACAACCTCAAGAATACTAAGACATCATCTCACAAATTTTCTCTTGAGGATATGTGTCCCTATCTTTTGATTCAAGCATAATAATGCCACCATTTCCTAGTAATTTGGAACTACCAATGCTTGAAAAGTATAGATGAAAAGGAGATCCAAAAGATCACTTAAGAGAGTTTTGTGTTGTTACATTAGATTTTACACATGAGGAAACATATCTTATGAGACTTTTCCATTTCATTCTTGGAGTAAGCACCATGTAATTGTTTTTAAAACCACCTCCTATGATCAATTTATTTTAAGATTTGGAAAACAAGTTCATATCACACTATGTATATAATTTGAACATGAGGTCACAATGTTAGAATTATATGAAACTGAGCAAAAATTGGGGGAACCTTTTATATCACCCCTACAAAGATGGATATTTAAAAAATAAAGCACCATATGGTATTCTAGATAAATAAATGATTGACCTAGTTTGTCCCATTTTGAACAAAGAGATTTGGAAAGATCTTCATCTTAAATTCTTGGATAAGTTTGAGGATGTTATAGAAATTGGATTTAAAATCAAACAAGCCCTCAATGATCATTTTACTATTAAGATTAATAATTATAAGGAGTATAAAGGAAGCTCAAACTCAAGCAATAGTCACAATAACAAGACTCCTTTTTGGGATAGAAACAAGAACATTGTCAATGATGGTGTTGTAGATGCAAAAACAAATAGATCTTCACAACCAATTTACAATCTTAAAGGATCATCCTTGGATAAAGGAAAAGAGAAATAAAATATTTTTCCTAAAAAAAAATTACACCATTGGGCCAGGCCCTTGAGTCAGCATTGAAAGAATTTCCTGAGAAAGATCTCATAACATTACCAAAAATAAGATAATATAATCCACAAGTCAAACCCCCATGGTAGAATGAAGATCATTTATCTAAATATCATCAACACAAGGGTCATAATACTAATAATTGTAACCGACCTCAAAATGTAATCAAGATATTATCAATTATGGAAAAATTGTAGTTAATGGACATACTCCTTCTAGTAACTCTGATTATGGGGTGTTCAAGGATCCCTTCCCTAAGCATAAAAAAGATAAAGGAAAAACCACTAAATTTGGTGATGTTTTAAATTATACCAATGCTCAATATGACTATTACATCAACCATATAAGTGAAGTTGATAATCATGTAAATAATTTTATCATAAAAGGTAAAGAGCCTAAATGCAATGTCATTATATGTAGAGGCACAATTACCCTTCATGGTCCTATATCTACACCTGTTACCCTAGCTTCATGATATAACCTCATAAATAATTTTAGAAAAACACCTGCACAAATTTCTATACTTGAAATTTTACGCCTATCTCTAGAACATAAATTTATCCTTGACAAAGTTATTTCCAATGCTAATATACCTACGAACCTTCATATCGATCAATTACAAGATATTATGGGACATATTGCCTCCCCCTATACCCTCACTTTTATAGAACATGATGATTCATTTATTCAAAAAACCCATGACACACCTCTATATATTGAAGATTTCATTCATTAAAATAAGATCAAATGAGTCCTGATAGATGAAGGAGAAGGTCTCAATATTTGTACCTTGAAAGTGATAAAAAACTAGATTTTTTTTTAGAATGTAATGGATTCAAAAAGGAAAATCACCATAAAAGCATATAATGAAGAATACCATTCATCTCGAGGATATGTTACATTGATAGTAAGAGTTGAACTTGTGGTGAAGGATTTGGTTTTCCAAGTTCTGGACCTTCTCTTATCTTACAATATCCTCCTTGGAATATTATGGATTCATGAAATACAAGTAGTCCCCTCTACATACTATAAATGTATCAAACTCCCACATAATGGTATCCAAATAAAAATACCTAGAGATCCAAATCCCTTTATGTATTGCAATAATTTAAATTTGAAGGCTAAATATAGAATCCCAAGTTCCATGAATCACTTTCTTCTCAAGAATATGTTGATAATGAACCTATAAAAGAATCAAATTAAAAATATAATGAAACTAAGCTCAAAGTAAAAGTAAAAGAGAAAGGAGTGGGAGAGTATTCCGTAAGTCGCGCACTTTGCATTAGAAAGTTACATTTATCTCCTCAAATTTATGGCAAACCAAAAATGACTAAAACCACATCATGTAATACAACTATGGTCTATAAACCAACTATTTTCACAAAATAGGGAGCACTCTATGTGATTTCCAATTCATGGATGAGGATTTAATAATCAAATAAAAATTAAATAAATAAGTGAATAATAAAATATAATTATAATTGTAATTATAATAAAATATTAAAAATTATAATTAAAATAAAATGATGAAATTAGATTATGAATAAATAATATGAGAGACAATCAACTCCCATGTACAAATGAAAGACAACAATAAGAAATTAATTAATATCTTTCTTATGATCGTTGGCTTAAAACATAGTCCCTAATTGATGTCTTATGAAAGGCACAATGAAAACTAAACAATGATTATTTCTGGTCAAGACAAAACCATTAACAAGAATAAAAATAATGATTCTATCATCTCAATACAATCAATAGGGAAGCCAATAGTTAACTACATGCTGGTCAATAAGATTCAACGATAATAAAACATGCTCTTGGAATATGATTATCAAAGGAAATAGATATTAAAGGAGAAACTAATCTTAAGGAAGAGACATAATATAATCAAGTATGGATTAAGAACTAAAACTAGAATGGTTAGTAAATATTGTGATCAACCAAAGGGCATGGAACATGTCTCCTTTAATAAAAATCTTCATTCCATGAAGATGGTATTGATGACATGTAACTGATTGAATGTTTGATAATGTTAAGTTGAAGATGATGCAAGACATTAAAATAGTTAATGGTTTGTATTGTAATTTATGTCAACTTGATATCATCTATACAGTCATGTACATAATTCCAAAGACTCCAAAGAATCAATGGAACAGAGATGATGCTTTCAACAATGCATAAAAGTCAAGTATTCACTAAGTGACAGACAACACTGACGAGGTGAACAACATTGGTAAAGGAAAAGTAAAAGTCACAGTGATGCCCGACGAGCAGAAGATAGTATTTCCCGATGAAGAAAAATCCTATGATGCCCGATGGAGGGAGATCCCAAAGCTAACTAGAGTTGCACCGACGAAACTGGCGGTTGTCACCGATGACTAACTACAAAGTTGACTGACAGAACATAGAGTTCAGAAAATGACAAAATATCTAGCTGGCAGAGCTTAAGGATAGAATTAATTAATTTTTTTTATTTGTTTTATTTGCCCAGAGTTAAGTAATTGATTTAAAGAAGATTTTTATAGTTGGCAAGAAGATAACTATGAGATAAATCAGGAGTTAAAGCCATAAATTAGATTGGCTGGATTGTTTTTCACGCCAAGAATCAAGAATCAAGAATCAAGAATTAAGGAACATCATGTCTATATAAAAGACAAGCATAATTCATTTCCAAAATCATGAACAATAAAAAACATGGAAGGGGAGTGAATAGAAAGAGGATGGTGAAGAGAAAATGGTGAAGGATAACTTCATACAGTCCTGACCAATCAAGCTGAAGGAGAGCTAAAGAATTCTGCAGACACTGACGAAGAGTGAAGCACAGTATCACAAAGAAGAAAGTGTGGAGCACAAAGAATTGAATTGATACATTGATCAGAGAGGTATTGTACTTAAATAGATCTAAAAATCTGCAATTCAAGTTGCATTAGAAATAGGTCATAATGTTTCAGTTTAACCATTGAAACATCAAGTCTCTTAACAGAGCAGGACTTAACTATATTCTATAATTGAGGTATATCCTAATAGATTGCCAAAAAGGTTGATTCATGAAAGTAACATTGAATTTTCATAAAGCCTATTGAAAACCTAAGAAAAAGGTTGATTCAAGGATGGTAGCAAGATTTTCCTAAAGCCCATTGACAGTCTAAGAAGGAGGCTAATTCAAGGATGGTAGCAAAATAGCTTCCAGATACTAAGTGACAACCTATGTATAAAATCCTCTAACAAGGTCACACTTAACAGTGTGTTTATAACCTTTAATAGGGTTGGCTCTTAATAGGGCTCACTTCAGAAGAGTGAAAATTTGGGGTACCAGTCCTAGTGGTATTTCCCTTAACAGGGTTTCCATGTTAAAATCCATGTGTTATGTGTGTATGGTTTATTACTTCATTGTTTTACATTTCACATATGCATTTCTGGATTGATTGGTATACTCTGCATATTTACTGAGTATCGGTAAATAGTTT
>MU225240.1:4898843-4917793 GCA_018584345.1 Thuja plicata
ATTGTATTTCATATTGTATTAGAAATAGTATAGTGTGATAATATAGTATGTTGCCATCAATGCCAAAGGGAGAGATTGATGACATGTAACTGATTGAATGTTTGATAATGTTAAGTTGAAGATGATAAAAGACATTAAAATAGTTAATGGTTTGTATTTTCATTGATGTCAACTTGATATCATTTGTATGGTCATGTACATAATGGCAAAGACTTCAGAGAATCAATGGAACAAAGATTATGCTTTCAATAATGCATAAAAGTCAAGTATTCACTAAGTGACAGACAACACCGATGGGGTGCACACCATCGGTAAAGGCAAAGTAAAAGTCATAGTGATGCCCGACAAGTAGAAGACAGTGTTTCCCAATGAAGAAAAATCCTATGATGTCCGACGGATGGAGATCCCAAAGCTAACTGGAGTTGCACTAACGGAACTAGTAGTTGTCACTGATGACTAACTATAGAGTTGACCGATAGAACATGGAGTTCAGAAAATGACAAAATATCTAGCTGGTAGAGCTTAAGGATAGACTTAACTAGTTATTTTATTTGTTTTATTCACCCAGAGTTAAGTAATTTATTTAAAGAAGATTTGTACAGTTGGAAAAAAGATAACTACAAGATAAATCAGGAGTTAAAGTCGTAAATTAGATTGGATGGATTGTTTTTCATGCCAAGAATCAAGAATCAAGAATTAAGGAACATCATGTCTATATAAGAGACAAGCATAATTCATTTCTAAAATCATGAACAATCAAATACACAGAAGGGGAGTGAATAGAAAGAGGATGCTAAAGAGAAACTAGTGAAGGATAACTTCATACAGTCCTGATTAATCAAGCTGAAGGAGAGCTAAAGAATTCTGCAGACACCGATGAAGAGTGAAGCACAACATCACAAAGCAAAAAGTGTGGAGAAAAAAGAATTGAATTGATACATTGATCAGAGAGGTATTGTACTTAAATAGATATGAAAATCTGCAATTCAAGTTGCATTAGAAACAAGTCATAATGTTTCAGTTTAACCATTGAAGCATCAAGTCTCTTAACAGAGTAGGACTTAACAATCTTCTATAATTGAGGTATATCCTGACAGATTGCCAAAAATGTTGATTCATGAAAGTAGCATTGAATTTTCATAAAGCCTATTGACAGCCTAACGAAAAGGTTGATTCAAGGATGGTAGCAAGATTTTCCTAAAGCCTATTGACAGTCTAAGAAGGAGGCTGACTCAAGGATGGTAGCAAAATAGATGTCAGATACTAAGTGACAACCTATGTATAAAATCCTCTAACAAGGTCACACTTAATAGTGTGTTTGTAACCTTTAACAGGGTTGGCTCTTAACAGGGCTCACTTTAGAAGAGTGAAAATTTGGGGTACCGGTCCTAGTGGTTCTTCCCTTAACATGGTTTTCATGTTAAAATCCACGTGTTATGTGTGTATGGTTTATTACTTCATTGTTTTACATTTCACATATGAATTTATGGATTTATTGGTATACTCTGTATATTTACTGAGTATCGGTAAATATTTGTACTGCTTATCAGTTATCAAGGAGAATAAGGACAGACAAGGTAAACTAATAGATAGTCAAATATTATAAGTATTTCATGGCATGCATCTTGTAGGGACTTAATAATCTGAGGTGTATTGATTGGTGGTTAAAGATTAAAGGATAAATTTTTGAGGCCACCGATTCACCCCCCCTCTCAGTTATTACTAATAGGTATAAGAAGGCATTCATATTGGTTAATAGAGGGATCATGAGATATTTCTTCTTTTATATATAACATGTATTGGATCTACCCTTTTTGAGTGAATTACTTCTGGAAAATCAGTGGCATAACTTATAAAGATTGTAAATTAGGAACAACTATCATTGTACATGTATCGTTATAAATGATAAAGAAAATATATTCATAGCCTATTTAATGAGTATATATATTAGACATCATTATACACTCCATATAAATTTTTCATAGATTTATACATTGACAGCATACATAAGAATTGATATTTGGTAATTGCAATTGTTTGACTAAGTAAGAACGTGTAATTAGGGAATTGTCACAACTTTCTAAGATAGACAAAAAGGGGACATTACACTCTATGATGAAATTGAAGAATAAGATCTCCTAGGTTGGTTATACATAGATGAGGATACAAAAAAAGAGAAAAATGAAAAACTAATGGTTAGGATACTAGCTGAGCAGTATGGGAAATGACTTAAAATAATTGAATGGTATGGATATGATGGTCATAATCCTCTGGGCTTAGAAAATAAAGGGATCCTTGAGCCCATACAACCTCATGGTAGATGTAGAGTTCCTGTCTTAGGTTATGATACAAAAAGAATAAGACCTTAAGTACTAAGGGCAATCAAAATGAGGTAGGGGAGTCCTCTAATGAAACATAGGCTAAAGACGAAGGTACCATCAATGACCTTGATGATTTAATTAATATTCATGAAAATGATAATGTATTTAACCTTGAACCTATTCATAACCTTAAGACCAATCATGATCTGTTACCCCTTATCCATCCTCACCATATTGATTGGGATCAACAAGAGCCACCATAATTAGATACATTTCAAAATGATGAAGTGATAGTAAACTTTCTAAGAGAAAAAAGTAACCTACCCCTCAAGGATCATAGATTTGGATTCAACATAGAACTTAACAGTGTAACTTACTTTGGAGATGGTGCCAATATTTTCACTCATAAAATTATAGAAAATATAAATAGGTTTTCTAGTGAAAATTTGTCTATGGCACTATTATAATAAAAAAAAAGTATAAATAAAGGATGTATCCAAAGGTGAAAACCTCTCTGAGGTTCCTAAGGATGAAATGCTTGAAACACTTCCCCAATCATCTTATCATGAAAAAACATCCATTTTGGTGGAGAAAATAGTGGTAGAAAATCTTGGAATAGAAGAAAAAACAAAAATTATACATCTAACTGAATCATTAACATCTAAAGAATGAGAAACATTTATACATTTTTTCAAGGAAAGACAAGTCAATTTTACTTGATCTTATGCAAAAATACCTAGAATTGATATGTATTTGGTTATGCATCACTTGTCCTTAGGGAAATTTTTGTTGAACATCTTTCCCTTTAGGTTGAAAAATGTTGGAACTACTTATCAACATGCAATGAACACTATTTTTCATGATATGATGCATACTTACTTGGAAGACTATGTTGATTATTTTATAGGAAAATATTACACAAGAGTATGATTTTGGAAACATTGGATAAAATATTCACACAACAAGAACAATACAAAGTACACATAAATACAAAAAATGTGCCTTTGGAGTAATTGTTGAAAAAATTCTCTAATACATTATCTCTTCCAAAGGAATTAAAGTTCATCCTACCAAAGTTAAAGCTATACTAGAAATGCTGCCACTAAAGAATGTCAGTTAGCTAAGATCGTTGCAAGGGAAACTATAATATTTTCACCCCTTTATAGTACAACTATTAGATACATGTGACCCATTTCAACATTTGTTATGTAAAATTGTTCCATTCAAATGTGATGAAAAGTGCAAATAATATTTTTAAAAGATCAAAGAATACTTGATGTCATTACTAGTTTTTGTACTTCCTACAAATGAAAATCCCCTACTCCTTTACATATCAACAACTACAACAACATCGGGGGTAATTTTGGTACAAAAAAAACAAATGGAAAAGAATAAGCTATATATTATATCCATCATACTCCACTGGGATATGAATTGAACTATATTCCTATTGAAAAACCCGCCTTTCCATAGTTTTTGCCTCACAAAAGCTGCATCATTACATCCTCACACATCAAAAAAAGTTTATTGTAAAGATTGATCCTCTCAAATAACTCTTGCAGAAAACAACACTCACAGGTAGGTTAGCTAAATGGGCTATGATCCTAAGTGAGTTACATTGAATATGTAGAAATAAAATAAATAAAAGGACAAGATATACTGTATCAATTGGTAGAGTATCCTATAGAATATGAGAATCCCCTTCTCATAGAGTTACCTAATGACTCAATATTCAATGTGGAATCTACATGCCTTTGGACCTTCTATTTTTATGGATCCTACACTCAAGGTGGGTTTGGCACTGGAATTATCTTTTTTCACACCACGAGGAGATTGTATACCTAAAGCTTACAAGATGCATTTTCCCCGTCCCAACAATATTTCATAATATGAAGCACTAACTGCTAGACTCCATATGGCTATATAATGGAAAATCCTTGAGGTATGTGATTTTGGTGACTCTCAGATCATGATTAAATAGGTTAATGATGATTAAAACACAAAAGATGAAAATTTGATGCCATATAAAAGTATGGTTGATGACTTAAAATCTTATTTCATATCAATTACTTTTGAATAAATTCCCAGGGATAATAATAGATTAGTTGAACTAATAGCCACTATAACGTCACTTATAGAAATGCCAAGTAATGTTGAATGTTGTGAGTTCTTTGTGGAGCCACTCTTGGAATATTCTTATAACATTCCCTAATTCAATATGGTATGCCTTATAATTGGTCCTAATTCCTAGTGGTATGAAGATATGTATGTTTATTTACTGTAACATAAGAAATGGTTTACACATGTCTATATATTACATTTGAATATTGTTATGGGGGTAAATACGATGCTCTCCTTCTATCCTTAGATATGTAAATGAAAGATCCAAGTTGATTAACCCAAAAGGAAGGATCAATGCATAAATGAATCAATCATTTGGAAATAAGAATGAGGAAGGAAGATCTTAAGTACCCGTGTTTGATTGATTAATTTGAAATGTATTTTAGATTTAGATAGATTGAAAACCTTAATTGAATTGAATAGAAGAAATTCACTAACCTTGAAATATTTCAGATCAAAGAATGCTATTTTCTGAAGCCTGTGTTGAGTTTCTAGAAAATCTGAGACAAGATCTAGAATAGAAACGTAGAGACAGAATAAACCCAGAAATCTTTTTCCATTCTGAGACAATTCTAATTTGTACCCTCAAGTCAATGTCACCATTTGCTAGAATTTACAATTGCTCCCTAGGTCACAATCAACCTAAAAAGTCTCAGATTGAAATTCTATTTTTGGATCCCAGAAGTTTTCCAAAAAGGGTATCTGAATCTCCCTCCCAATTTGCTATTCCAAACCTATACCTACAAGAAAAAGGGGTTTGTTTGTTGGGGGAGGGGTTTGCCTTAGTCAAACCCCAGTTTTGGGATTAAACTCAAATATATAATTGAAATTTCTGGAATAAACAAAGTAAATGAAACAATTCACCTTGCTCATGTAAAAGTCCTTCTGGAGGATTCGAATCCTTGAATCCACAAGTATGAATGTATCAAAATGGATGTAGAATTTAGAATGTATTCAATCAATTTCTTTGTAGATCTTCAACACCAATCTTTAATGGGTTCTTGAATTGGAAGAGGCTTGGAGGAATGTGGATGGAGAAATCTTCAACAAGAGGGCTCCATGGAGCTTGAATCGTTCAATGGCCACCAATGGATCTCCTTGATGAAAATGGATGCTTGAGAAGTGCTTGAGAATGGATGAATTCTTCAATGGATACTTGGCTTACTTAAAATATTGCTTCTTCACCTTTGGATCTCACTCTTCAAGTCTTGAAATTTTTAGGATTCTTGATTATGCTTTTGCTTCTTGATGCTTGGTAATGATTAGAGAAAATGAGAGAGAAAAGCTTCCTTTTATATGAAATTAGGGCACAATCTTTTAGAGAGTTTGACATAGGAGAATTAAATTCTAATTGGACCCATGCCCCTATAAGAGGACCTATGTTAAATATAATTTAGGATTTGTTGTCCTGAAGTCCGAAACAGTCAACTCAGAAGCATGAATTAAATTTTTCCAAAGACCGACATCTGGAAACCCTGAGATTCTATAATTTGGGCCCTGGACCTAAAAAATGTTGATTGTGACCTAGGTCAAGGTCAAGGTCAACCTTGAACTTATGGCCAAAGTCCCAGTTTCTCAGTCTGGGTTCCTAGAAATAGGTTGGAAAGAGTGGAAATGGGGTAGAATAGGGGGATAAAGCCAGATCAAAGTAAGGAACCCATTCAAGGTGCTTGACATGACCCCAAACCACTTATCTAGAAGGCTAAAATAGTCTACCATGGAAGTACTTCCATTTTCCGACTATACATTTATCCCCCACTTTAGCAAGAGTATGGACTCAATACAAACTCTTGGTAAAGGAGATCATAAAGAATAGATAATCTTATTGGAATCAAAAGGGACAAAGAAATCCTCAATCCCCCAAGGGACTTAAGTCTTTATAAACCCTAAGATCATGATAAGAGATACATCACCAATCAAGGAGAGAGAGAGGGTATGGTTACCTTGACCAATGAGAACTTATGTCCCATTGTGAACCATACAAGGAAAAGGTATAATTGGAAAGATGGAGTTGAACCGCCTAGTGAATGTGGCTACTCACTAGTCAATCCATCAAGGAGATCCATTCTTAAGGGCACCTTTCAACCTTAAGGGATCAAACATTGTATATTGAAACTGGAGGGATCAAGAGATCCGTGTAAATTTAAACTGGAGGGATAAAGAGATCCTAAAAAAGTGAAATGTCCATGCTTTAAGGATTAGCCTTTAATCCATAAAGGGAAAAGGTTTTAAGTTTTGAAAATATTTTGAATGTGCATGTGTGTAAAAGGTGAGTAGAGTGTATGCCCCCATGTTAAAGTCATTGCTAACACTTTAACATGAGAAATGGCTTTGACAAAAACATAAACAACTCTACTGATTATGTTTCCACTACAAGATGCCCCTAACTGAAGAAAAATCAAGGGAAAAAATCACATAAACATACAAAGAACACAAAAGGGATCCACCCACTATGTGGTCAGTATGATCATAAGATAACATGTACATATAGATATGATTTTATTGCAAATGAATTGAAATCATTTCCCAAAGAAAGTAGAACCATGAAGGATAAGCTAATCAGGCGCATCACCTACTTTCCCCATCTTTATTTGTATCATTTAGGGAAGGTGGGAAACTCGCAAGAGGGACTATATCCAATACAGTAGGAATAATAGCAAGTTCCAAAAAAGGATCCTCTTGAGAATCACATTTCTTGATACTAGGTGTAATTGTCAATTGAGTTGAAAGGATATGAGGTAAATCAGTGTCAAGATCAATGGTCTCATATTTATCACTAAGATCAATAGGATCATCTAAAGTATCCTCCTCATCAAGATTAATTAAAATGGGATCTAAGATGTGAATAGGATCATCATACTCAGTCATTTTAATTTCATTGTGAATATTGACTTCTTCTAGCACATCAGGCATTGGTTGATCGAAAGAAGATAGAGAATTTTGAAGAAGAGAAGCATGGGTCCTAGCATTAGCTCTACACTTATTATGATGTTCATTAGAAGATTTATTACATTTTGATTTGTTTGATGCATGTGGAGAAATAGGAGGAATAACCAATGATTCCTTCACAGGTTCTATAGGAGGATTGGTTGGATTCACAGTAGGTTGAGAAGCAACACTGGGAGGTTGAGTAATAGAGTTAGCAGTAATGGATAAAGGAGGTATACAAGGAGTGGGAAAAAGACCATGGTTAAGATCTATCCGAGGCATGCTTCACTCGACAATCTTGCAATGTTTATAGGCTTGATATGAGCAAATTTTTTTTTCAGGGTGAGGAGGACATGAATTAGGTAATGAGGGCCAAAAGAAATCAAGAGTAGCACAATCTCTAGGCCTAGAAGGTTGATACAAACTGTGATTATTCATTTTTACTTCCCCATTATGAATGAACTTAAGACATTTATGAATAGGAGAAGCAATAGCATGCATAGAAGTTATCCAAGGAAAACCAAATTTGACTTGAAATTGATCAGATGTAGGAAAAATGATGAAGGTAGTATCTAAAACCTTGCCACAGAGTTCAACGGGCAAGTTAATAGAACCAAGTGTAGGATAGAGAAAACCATTACAAGTTTGGATCCATGCATCTGATGGATCATAAAAATCACATTGTAGGCCTTTCATAAAAAGATTTTCCTCAGTAATAACATTTATTAAAGATGTGGGATCAACAAGACAACCACACATAGGTATCTTAGAAATCCTAGCATAAATATAAAGGGGACCATCAGGATCCTTAATAGTCTCAGAGCCATTAAAGGTAATTGAAAGTTCCCGAGGTCGCTTATCCTTAGTTTGTTTTTGAGGTTTAGGTAGAACTAAAAGTTGAGGTGGAGGTGAAGGATATTGAACAATAGGTTTAGATACAACAATGATCTCTACATGATTAACAACATGATTAAGACCATCCATCATTGAATCATAAATGACATCCAGAGAAGATGGTTGAGCGATGGTATTAATATCATGTGTAGGTAGAGGATTCATGTAGATTTGAAGGTTTTGATTAGGAGGAGAGACATATTTTTTCCCATTACCATCAAAATTATTGACAGTTAAAGCATTGGTGTCAATTAAGTCTTGGACCTTATGCTTTAGAGAATAACATTTTTCAGTATCATGGCCATTTTGGCGATGGTATTAGCAAAAATCTTTAGAATCAAAGGATTTTGAAGCTATGGTAGTAGGAAGGAGAGGTCGAATAGGAGGAAAGGTAATAATATTAGCACTTAAAAACCTACTCATAATAGAATGTAAATATTCAGAGAGAGGAGTAAATGTATGATTCATTCAAAAAGCAATGGATGCAGAAGTGGCATTGTGTGATGCAACATCAACTTGATCAGCAACCACATTCGTCTGTTTATTAATCTTGATGTAGTTGTTAGGTTTCTAAAATTTATTAGGATTAGGAGCATTTTCAATCTTATCAACTGGAACAGGAGCCATTAGAGTACTTCTCTCAAATTGACTCACTTGTAATTGATAATGATGAAGTGCTGCACAAAGTTGTTGAAAAGAGGTAAATTCAGTAAGAAGAATCTTATCTCTAATATCCTTTTGTAAATTTGAAATAAACATGCATTGAATATCAATATTAGGAATAGGATAAGAAATCTGAGCATACAAATGCTTAAATCTACCTATGAAATCAGTCAATTTTTCCTTAATGTTTTGTTTACAATGTATTAAATCAGTTAAGGAAACTTGTGAACCAATGTTATTTTGAAACTATTGAATGAAGGTATTAACAATTTTAGGAAAAGAATCAATGGAATAAGGAGGTAAAGAAAAATACCATTGCAAAGCCTTATCACGAAAGGTTATAGCAAACAGTTTAGCTAAAATCCTATGGTCATGGGCATAATCACTACAAAGGATTTGAAATGTTTTAACATGAGTAACAATATCACCTTTACCATTGTAATTATCTAGACGAGGCATATTGGCTTGTTGAGGAACAATAGCACGGATAATGTCTAAAGATAAGGGACTAACCATGTTACATGTAGGAACGCTAAACTTGGATTGAGTTGAGGATGCAAGTTGTTGTTGTAAAGATGATACAGTCTGAGCCAAACTAATTATTGTGGAATCATTAGAAGACAAAGGTGACATAGAAACATTAGGAACACTAGGAAAAGTGTAGGAAGTAGCAGGAATAGAAGATACAATTGGTGGAACATTTGGAACCATGGTTGGAAGGGGATTAGTATAGGTAAAAGGTACACTATGATATGAGGGTTTTGAGTTAGGTAGAGATACCGATGGAACACTCATATGAATAGATGAAATTGGGAGAGATGTAGTCATCAAAGGAGAGTATAAGTAGGAATTCTATGTAAAGGAACAAAAGAAGGTCCTTGACTAATGATAGGAGGAGTATATCCTAGATCTTGAGCCTCTTGAACTAAAGGTTTAACATTTGAATGCACAAGATGAGTGATACCAAACAATAAATTAACACCTTGATCACTATCACGAAGGAATTTATTAAGAGCCTTTATAGCCTGAATGGAATTTTGATTATGGTTTTCTTGAATAAGCCAATTTCCCATTTTATCAAGCTCAGTTGAAAATTTTTTCACTTGTTCATGAGGAACTCTTAAAGTATCATCCTCATCATGAGATGAGTGAGAAGAGTTATGCTCCATAGAAGGATTGGAATCATGAGTATTCAAGTTATCATCCGGGATCCTACAGAAAGGAGAGGAAGATTTGGGATCAACGGAACCCATGAGTCTATGACTTCTTCTAACCAGGATACTATAAGTAGGACTAGAAGTGGTAAAGCTCATAGACTAATGAAATGCAAATGAAATAATTTAGAAAACAAAGAATTTGATTTTAATTTTTGAAAGGAAATGCAAGAACATACAAGAAATTTAATATGCATGCAAGATCTAACATAAAAGATTTAAATCTAACACCAAAAAGAAAGAGTTGTCTATCGCGGGTTCACCAAAATGTAACATAAGAAATGGTGTACACATGTCTATATATTTTACATTTGAATATTGTTATGGGAGTAAATAAGATGCTCTCCTTCTATCCTTAGATATGTAAATGAAAGATCCAAGTTGATTAACACAAAAGGAAGGATCAATGCATAAATGAATCAATCATTTGGAAATAAGAATGAGGAAGGAAGATCTTAAGTACCCGTGTTTGATTGATTAATTTGAAATTTATTTTAGATTTAGATAGATTGAAAACCTTAATTGAATTTAATAGGAGAAATTCACTAACCTTGAAATATTTTAGATCAAAGAATGCTATTTTCTGAAGCCTGTGTTGAGTTTCTGGAAAATCCAAGACCAGATCTGGAATAGAAACGTAGAGACAGACAAAACCCAAAATCTTTTTCCATTTTGAGATAGTTCCAATTTGTACCCTCAAGTCAATGTCACCATTTTCTAGAATTTTTGATTGTGCCCTAGGTCACAATCGACCTAAAAAGTCTCAGACTGAAATTCTATTTTTGGATCCCGAAAGTTTGCCAAAAAGGGTATTTGAATCTCTATCCCGATCTGTTGTTCTGAACCTATACATGCAAGAAAAAGGGGTTTGTTTGTTGGGGGAGGGGTTTTCCTTAGTCAAACCATAGTTTTGGAATTAACATCAAATATATAATTGAAATTTCTGGAATAAACAAATTAAATGAAACAATTCACCTTGCTCATGTAAAATTCCTTGTGGAGGATTCAAATCCTTGAATCCACAAGTATGAATGCACTAAAATGGATGTAGAATGTAGATTGTAGGATGTCTTCAATCAATTTCTTTGTAGATATTCAACACCAATATTGAATGGGTTCTTGAATTGGAAGAGGCTTGAAGGAATGTGGATGGAGAAATCTTCAACAAGAGGGCTCCATGGAGCTTGAATCCTTCAATGGCCACCAATGGATCTCCTTGATGAAAATGGATGCTTGAGAAGTGCTTGAGAATGGATGAATTCTTCAATGGCTACTTGGATTGCATCAAATCTTGCTTCTTCACCTTTGGATCTCACTCGTCAAGTCTTGAAATTTTTAGGATTCTTGATTATGCTTTTGCTTCTTGATGCTTGGTAATGATTAGAGAAAATGAGAGAGAAAAGCTTCATTTTATATGAAATTAGGGCACAATCTTCTAGAGAGGCCACCATAGGAGAATTAAATTCTAATTGGACCCATGCACCTAGAAGAGGACCTATGTTGATATAATTTAGAATTTGTTGTCCCGAAGTCTGAAACAGTCGACCCAGAAGTGGGAATTAACTTTTTCCAAAGACCGACATTCAGAAACCCTGAGATTATGGAATTTGGGCCCCAAACTTGAAAAAGGTTGATTGTGACCTAGGTCAAGGTCAAGATCAACCTTGACCTAGGTCAAGGTTGACCTTGACCCAAAAATTTTAACCTTGACCTTAAGGCCAAAGTCCCAGTTTCCCAGTTTGGGTTGCTAGAAATAGGCTGGAAAGAGTGGAAATGGGGCATAATAGGGGGATACAGCCAGATCAAAGTTAGGAACTGATTCAAGGTGCTTGAAAGGACCCCAAACTACTTACCTGGAAGGCTAAATCAGCCTATCATGGAAGTGCTTCCATTTTCTGACTATACATTTACATGAAATTATCTTACAATTTGTCCTTTACAATAACTCTTGTAAAACCTTTATATTCCAAACTTCCTACTATGTCATTATTTCTGATGCCTTATATCAATGAGGTCTAGGTGGTACCTTACTTAGATGTCTTGATCATGATGAGGCCTACATTGCCTTACAAGAAGTGCATGGGGGTATATTTGGGGCACATTCTAGCAGTCCTACCCCACCTAAGAAACTTTTGTGCACTAGTTACTACTGGCCTACCATGGAAAAAATGCTTATTAGTTTGTCAAGAAATGAAAGAAATAAAAAATACATGGAGAATTGATACATCCTCCTACACAATAATTACAACCTATTGCTACACCTTGGCCCTTCTGTCAGTGGAGAATAGACCTTGTAGGAAAAATCTATTGACCTTCCTCAAATTGTCATAAATTCATTATCACTACAACATAATATTCTATAGAATAGATTGAATTTGTTCCCTTAACAAATATCACCGACAAGAAAATTTCTACATTTATTCTTAATTACATTATATTTCGGTAGAGTGTTCCCATTTCTATCATTAATATAGATAATAATTTTCATTTTAAGAATCAAGATGTCTATGAGCTCTACGAGAAGTTCCAAATTCAATATTATTTTCCACACCTTATTACTCTCAAGATAATGGATAGGTTGAGACCTCTAATAAAACTAATCTAAAAATTCTTAAAAAGATGACCATTGAAGCTAGTTGTGACTAACATATCCAATTAAATCTTTCATTGTGGGCTTATTGCATAAGTGCCTACACTCCCATATGTGCCACTCCATACTCTATTTTCTATAATTTAAAATATATCCTACCTATAAAGGTCAAGTTATCGTATCCATGAGTCTCTTTGTGCTATCTGTCAATAATGAAGCTTACAGAGTCTCCCACTTGCATGAACTATAACTACTTAATGAATACAAAAAAATACCTTTAATCACCTGAGAGCATATCGACGGTGCATATACAAAAGTTATTATCATAGATTCAAACCAAGAACATTTGAAGTTGGTGATCTTAGTCTTAAATAAAATCCAAAGAATCAACAAGACAGAGAGAAAAAGGACAAGTTTGAACCTAAGTGGCTTCGTTTGTACATTATTACTATTTCCTATAGATTAAGAACATACAAATTGACTAATTTTGAGGGTTAACCGCTTGAAGATCCAATCAATAGCATTTATCTTCACAATTTTTATACTTGAGGATTTCATGGAATTTCTTTTAAAAAGTTCTAAAACAAATCACAAAAAAATCATAAAGAGAACTGAAAAAATTACAAAAAATCATAAAAAGTACTGAAAAAATGAAAAAAAAATTGTGCAAAAAAGTTAAAAGTAATAAAAATTTCATCCTCTTGTGAAAACCACTTCGATGGCACCTTATATAAGTACCGTGATGAAAATCAGGTAGCTAGTTCCATGTGTAATGACCTCAATCCTTCATTTATGATTCTACTTGATCTTTCATCTCACATCCATTTTCCTTTTGCATCATAATAACCTTTTCACCCTCATCATGGATTTTGGATTATTTCAGTTTGCTCACTTACCTACACACATTTTTATCCCTACACAATAAACCAATCATATTCTTTACTGGGGAAATCTCCTTATCTTTAGCAATAGGTTGGGATATTTGACATCTCATGATTGAAGGAACTATCAATTTTTGTCTATCTTTTTTCTCACAAACCATAATAAAATTTCACTTGCACCATCAACAATATAAATTCACCTTGATCCACAATAAAAGAATTTGGTTTGTAGATGTATTACACTTTAGACAAACATGAAACTTTGGACTTCAATATGATCATGACAGATCGAAACTAAGGTCAAGAAGACATAAAAACATCCTATCAACATATAAATTGTGAAAAGGATCATTTTTAAATGACACATAATTCCTTCTTGTTTGATTTAGGTATTCTATTTATTTTGTAATTTATCTTTGGTGATATTTCTTTTATGTTTTCTGGGATGTCTAGGGATTTTATCTTTGGGATGTCTTTGACTACAAGGGAAAGGATGGGGCATTTTCACTCATTTTGTACTTGTGGATTATTCCTTAGTAATATGATGACTTATCTTAGGACATGATTTTCTAATATAATCAAGGATGTATGAGTATCACGTGAACTAGGGAATTCCTTAACTACTTGATGTGTTTTCCTACATGCAAATAATATGTGAATTCATTCAGATCTAATCCATATCTAGATGAGTTTATCATTTTTTCAAAATAATCTCAATGATGATATAAAACACTTAAAAATACAAGAATTCTCATCACCTTCATTTAATTTCCTTCATCATTTAATTTTCTTCATCATTTCATTTCATTTTTTCCATTTTCTTCATCACTTCACTTCCTTCATCGGTCCATTTCATTCATCACTTTCATATTCCTTGTTCATCAACTATTGATTTTACCATCTTCCTTACCTTGGAGATCAATGACTTTATTTATCCAATTGAGACATGACTATTACTTTCAATTTCAAACCAAGCAACTTGCTTCTTAGCATGTGATTACTTTTCTCCCTGATCAATCAATCAATCATTGTACCAAATGATGTGCTAGCATCAATCTAGATTAGCTTAATTAGCTTATCAACTTGTCAATACTAATAATTTACATCAATTGTTTTGTTATGCTTATAAATTGTGCGTTTTCCTCAAACATAGATCTCACCCTAATCACTTGTGCAATATCAATCATCCAATCTTTTCCTCATGATCTATCAAGACATTCATTTTATAAAAATATATCTAATCAATCTCTTGGCGGGGCATATCATATTTATCATCATCCATACCAGGATATCCTTGGGGAATATATTAATTAATTATTTTTCTTTGAAACAAAGCGACATGTTGCATTGTCTCAAAGAGGGGAAAATGTAAACACATAAAATTATCTATAAATATTTTTATTTATTTATTTACTTTATTAATTAAAATGGAAATTATTATCTATTTAATTTATTTACTCATACATTCCTCCATTTAAATAATTCATTAAATTATTTTCATGAATTATTTAATTTAATCAATTCACTTATCTTCTTTTCATAAATCCATTTTTCTTTAATCCCTATGACTTCATAAACTATCCTATTTATCCCCTTACACCCCCACCAATCTCATCCACTTGAAGAATGTGGGATATATCCATCTCATCCTTTTAACCCACATTCATTCCTACATCAAGATTTCTTATGAGGATATCTATACAACCATTTACCCTCTCATTTCTAAATCTCTCTCTGGCTTTTTTCATTCATCATACTATTGTGAATATATATATTTTTTTTAATTTGATATTTTAAATCCTCTATTATATATAGTATCTTGTGCATTGTGTTTCTGAGAGCATCAAAATTTTATTTGCAAGATCTTGTAGATAGGAGGGAAATGGAGAGAGGTTTTCATTAGAATTCATTTATTTGTTTATTTAATATTTGCTTAGTATTTCTATTCATTGGAAGAACTCCATTTATATGATGTTGGAATAAACAAAATATCTTATTATTTATTCAATTTTCTCCGTCGAAGAGAAGCCTTGGACAATAAAATGGGGCCTAGCCAAGGACTAAAATTGTACATTACTACAATTTAAGATGCTAAATTTATCCCCCACTTTATAACGACTATGAACCTACATCATACTCATTATAAACTAGATCAACACATAGGGACAATCTCTTATCAAGGTAAAAGAGACAAGGAAAATACCAAGACCTCAAGTGAATTAGGTCCCTATCATTCTAAAACCAAGATAAAATAAAACATCCATATAAAGAGATAAAATAAAAGACATGATAAAAATATCCTGGTAATATTAAACATATTATGGGTTGAGAGAGAGAGAGAGAGAGAGAGAGAGAGAGAGAGAGAGAGAGAGAGAGATTATGCTACTCAACTCATCCCAACAATAACCAAGAAAAGAATTATATGCAATAAATCATGGAAAAAATAATAATGTAATAGGATTGCCCCAAGGAAAGCATTATTTTCAAGTAATTCCTCTAGGATAACGGTGCACAAATTTTTTCTGAAGGAAAGAATTGTCTCTAAAGGAATCCACTGAGGGGAGAATACAAAGAAAAAAGATAAAGTTTTCTAAGTAACTTCAAAAGAAAAGACTACAAATTTTAATTTTTGGTGTGAATAATGTGTAACAAAGAGTCGAGTGCATGCCACCTAAATATGATTCATATACATATAGATTATTATTTTTGAAAGTTATTTTTTTAAAAAAATGGGGTTCAAAAAAAAAAAAAAAAAAAAAAAATATATAAATCATATTTTCACACACTAAAACTAGTGAAACCAAGTGGAGTTGATGTCCAATACCTATAAACACTAAAACATTCACATGTTAGGTGTACATGTTCATACATGTCTAAAATAGCTAAATTGTATACATAAAATAATTGAAATAACAAAAGCTACTAAAGGGGAATTTTAACAGTATAATCTTTTTTATGTATTCAAATTCTACACTAATGTCCCTTTCATATTGACTCGCCATTTAAATCATCATAATATAATAATCTCATTTAATTCAATTCATTTAAATAACCTTCTGCTATAAAATGAGCATGTAATGAATCCCAAAACTAGATCAATATCAAAACATGATTAACAACACTATAACTCAACAAATAATCTCAACATCCTCAATGTATCAACATGAACCATATCAAGTCAATATAATTAAAGTATCCTTACATTATATAATCTAGATATGATTCGTTCTCAATAGGAAATTAATACTAGGAACATAATTAGTCCACATAAAATTTGATAATAACCTCAAATGGTCTAGCATCCAAAACTTGTATGAAACAAGAAACTACACAATGGTTCTGATAAAGATCCATAAGGAAATACACAACATGCTAATGCAACAACATAATCTAGATCACCAAGAAGGATCCCAATGTGTTACAAGTCAAAAATATTCATAAAAAATACATCAATCTAGAATAAGGTAAGCACCAATAATCACATATAGAAACAATAAAACATCCAAAACTAAATAAATGCACACAAAAGATCCATTTCCATATACCCAGAGGCACAACCATCAACATGATGTCGAATCCACATCCAAAAAAATGAATTGCAAAAATTAAAATGGAAGAGGCATTACATCCTTCCCCAAGGACTAGGCTTACTCTTTGAAGCCTAGAAATCAAGAAAAGGGAACAAAAAGTGCAAGATCTAGCAACCAAAGCTAGCATTCAAACATTCATTTGACACCTCCATGAGTCTAGGCCACACCACATCACTTCCTTACCAAGCAACATAAAAAATAGGGATAGAACCAACACATGTTGACAATCATATCATCAACTCTCTCAAGGTCCTATAAAGGAACTGATATCAATGAAAGGAAACTTTATCTAGCCATAATATTTACCAAGAAAGACACCTCACTAGGTGCTCTATCTCTTTAGGAGACATCCAACCATAAAATGATGCACTCTGAGGTCTCTTTTATGACCACTTGCGCAAAATGTCTTAGGACTACAACTCAAGTTCAAGGGGAAAATATCACCCCTCAAGATTAAAAATTAACACCATACTCATTTGGAGCATACTATATTCCAAAAAGAGTCTCACTCAATAGTTAAATTGTAAAAGCAAAGATTCTCTTACAAGATTCACTTCTCCTCCATATTACGAGTCTAACTTAGGGTTACCAAGAGACACAAGTGTTAGAAAGTAATCAATTTTTTGTAAACGTGATTTACTTTTTGGTTTTCATTTATGGAAACACATCTGGGTTTCAAATCAATTCTAGAAAAGATGAGTTTTGGTGATTCAAAAATTGACTAAGTGTAGAAGCAGAGATACAAAAGTGTTTTAGATGTCAAAGATCAAGATCGATGATTTAGGGCAAGCGAGCTTAGAGAAAGAAAGTATGGGGTATGTATGACCTCCACCTAAGATCTATTTTGTTTTGGTTGAGTCTATGGTGAGTTAGAAAAAATTGAAGACAAACAGACTATTGCAGAACAATGAAACAGAGCAGTTTGATAGTAGCAAAGATTGAGGGAGTATGACTTGGACTCCAGACAACCGAAGTTGTATTTTAGTTGTTGATAACCTCTAAATTGACTATGCAAGAGTTTCAACTATGAATTTAGTATTTACTATTGTATGCACCCTAAAATGGTCGCCTAGACTATGGGCCCCATTTATCATTTTATCAATTTCTTGAATCAATGCTTTGCAACATTTTCAGTTCAAATCAATTTCCTTGATCAAATCGTAATTAATTCAATTATTTCAATATTTCCTAAGGTTTGATCATTTTTATTTAATTAAAAAATTTAATCTCCCTTTTAATTAAATAAAATTCATCTTACTTAATTAAATTAAATTTCTCCCTTTTAATTAAATAAAATTCATCTTATTTAATTAAATTAAATTAAATTCCTCCTATTTAATTAAATAAAATTCTTCTAATTTATTTAATTAAAAGAAAATCCATCTTTTAATTAAATAAAACCCTCACTTAAATTCTTTTTTGTTGAAAAAGGAAATAAATTAAATAAAAATAAATAAAAATCCCTTTTTCTTCACGTCTTCCTAAGTGGTGGGCTTTTTGCCTCTTAATCATAGCCTTTTATTTTTGCCTCTTAATCTCTACCGTCCATTTCTCTTTAAAAGGAAACTTCTCCTTCTCATTCTCATATATAATTTTTAGGTATTGTTATGCTGCAGGTTTGGAGAGCAATTTTGGAGGAGATTTTGAGCACTCAAGCTTGGATATTGAAACTTCTCTCTTCTTGTCTTCTTCTTGCATCCATGGCTATTCATGTAGATTAGATTGATATTAGATTAAATTCATATTTT
>MU225240.1:4925819-4948213 GCA_018584345.1 Thuja plicata
TCAATTCAAATCAATTTCCTTGATCAAATCGTAATTAATTCAATTATTTCAATATTTCCTAAGGTTTGATCATTTTTATTTAATTAAAAGATTTAATCTCCCTTTTAATTAAATAAAATTTATCTTAATTAATTAAATTAAATTTCTCCCTTTTAATTAAATAAAATTCATCTTATTTAATTAAATTAAATTCCTCCCATTTAATTAAATAAAATTCTTCTAATTTATTTAATTAAAAGAAAAGCCATATTTTAATTAAATAAAACCCCCACTTAAATTTCTCTTTGTTGAAAAAGGAAATAAATTAAATAAAAATAAATAAAAATCCCTTTTTCTTCACATCTTCCTAAGTGGTGGGATTTTTGCCTCTTAATCATAGCCTTTGATTTTTGCCTCTTAATCTCTACCGTCCATTTCTCTTTAAAAGGAAACCTCTCCTTCTCATTCTCATATAGAATTTTTAGGTATTGTTATGCTGCAGGTTTAGAGAGCAATTTTGGAGGAGATTTTGAGCACTCAAGCTTGGATATTGAAACTTCTCTCTTCTTGTCTTCTTCTTGCATCCATGGCTATTCATGTAGATTAGATTGATATTAGATTAAATTCATATTTTCTTCCATAGATTAAGCTTGCATATTTTTTTTTATAGATTAATCATGCATTGTTATCATATAGATTAATTTCCTTTTATGCATTGCAATCATATAGAATAGATTTCATTTTCATGCATTAAATCTCTCATTTCATGGTGTACTTACATAGGCACAACTAGGTCAATTTGAGGGCCTCCATCACAAACCTTTGCACTCCATGACTAAGGAGCTATGAGTCGATATTTGAGGCCTCATTCTTGAGAAACCTTGAATGGAATGACTCATAGAAGTGTGGCACATTTTTAGCAGACAACTATATTAAATGTATTTTGTATCAAAGGCTGAATTAGTAATATTTGTAATATTCATATTGAGAGCCAACTTTGTAAAGTTGTGAGATATATATGTAATATCTTTTTGATAAAGATTGTGTGTATGTTAGTTGGACACTTGGATAAGTTATTGAGTGAATAGTAGAGCAGAGAATGAAAAAGGTCATTGAAGGACTATAAAGAAACTATCTAAGCACTAGTGTTGTTTATTTTTGTTCATGACTGAGAAAACTTTGTAACCTAAATTATATTGTAAGAGCTGTAAGCTTAGTTAGACCCTAACAGGGTGTTGTGAACCTTTAATAGGGTTGTTATTCCTTAAAAAAGGAAATGTGATATGTAATATTCAGCTCCTAATGGGGCTAGGTCTCCTTACAGGGACATTATACTTTAGTACATACTTGTGGGTACCATCTCCACTGGGGTTTTCCCTTGGCCAGGGTTTCCTTGAAAACAAAATATGGTGTTATGAGTATTGTGTCATTTTCTTATGTTCTTTTCTTTACTGCAAGTTTATGGTTGATATTTAAATGGTTGAAGAATTTAATTAAGTACTATAATACTGATTCACCCCCCTTCTCAGTATTATCCAATCCTAACAATTGGTATAAGAGCTTTTGTCCCTTAGAGAGAAAGTCTAATAGCTTGAGGGAGATCAGAATGGATTTGGATAGTTTGCAAGAAAAATTTGATGCTGCACTTGAAGACCTTGATAAAGCAAAAGCAGAGAATGGAGAATTGAGATTCAACATGCAAAGAGCTGAGAAATTCATAAAGAAACTCAAAGATCAACTTGAGCTTTCTAGAAATCAAAGACAAGATCTTGTGGTTCAGATAAAAGAGGATTCAGATGAAGACGGTTCAGATAAGGTGAAGCAACTAAAAGAAGAATAAAACTTTGAAATTGAAAATGAGACTATGGCCAAAGAAATACAGGTACAGAAGGATGCAAAGAGGAAAGTTGAAGAAGCTTTGAACAATGCATTAGATCAAATGAAGAATGAGGCTGACAACTACAAGAACAAGTATCTAGAAATGGAGAAATACAATCAGATTATAAAAGGTGAACTTTTTGAAGAAAAGAAACACATTGAAAAACTTCACACCAGTAGTGATTTGATTGATGAACAAAGAGACAAGCAAAAACCTAAAGGTGATATGACTGGTATTGGCTTCAATGAAGCTGAATGTTCAAAGAATCAGGAAGAGAAATCAAATGAGAAGATTGATACTGAGAAACTTTCTATTGAAGAGCCTAAAGAGTAGATCAGACCCTTCAGAGGTAGATGCTTTGGCTACAACAGATTTGGACACATGAAGAGAGACTGCAAAGGTAATGCTCCTTTTAGAACTTTTTCTGGTTATTGTTTTAACTGTAATGGATATGGGCACAAGAAAATAGAATGCAGAAAACCTAACCAATCAGGATATATACAAGACAATGGAAGAGAACCTATATGCTACAAATGTAATAACATTGGACACATTGCAAAGTACTATAAGCTGCAAGTCAATCAGGAAAGAAGACCTCCTATATATTACAAATGCAATAATCCAGGACATATAGCAAAATTTTTCAAGTATAATGGATCAAACAACAGAAGAGTACCACCTCCTATGAATTCACAGAAGAATGGAAATGATATTGGTAAGAGTGTTGTAGATGTGAAGAGTGATTTTGAAAGTTGTTTCAAGAAGGAAGAAGATATCAACAGTGGTAAGATATGGAAGATCAAAGAAACTAGTGAGACATCATTTTAGGGAGAGTCAGTAGAGGCTACTGGATCTTCTCCTGATGGTAGCAAGACATAATCGACCTAATTGGCCAATCATAGACTTAGGGGGAGCATTGGATACAAAAAATAGAATATATCCTGGCCCAAAATTTGTGGATTGAGCTCGTACGAGCTTGGGTATAAGCTTGGCCGACATCATGACTTACACATCTAAGAGTGCAATATCAGTCAACACACACATTTTGCTCGTGAGATCTAACAACCGACTAGACAATTTTAAGTGAAAGTGAAATTCATAAATTTACTTGTATAAAGCACCACTTAATGACTTATCTCTTTACCATTTGACAAAGAGTGAGCTAAGGAAATCAGAGAGCAGAGAAGTTTAGATTATTCTACATTGGCCGTGCGTGATTGATTGAAGGATAAACTCGAATTTTAGTGAAAGAAAGGTATTTTATATCATCTAGACATGGATGCACCTATTATTTTTGATGTTATAGATAGAACTAGGAATAAGTTTAAGAAACATCCATTCAAATCATGCAAAGAAGATCCAGAGGGAGCATTTTCCCAAACCCCATATGGCATGTTACATGTAGAAGATATTAGGGCTTACATACATTGTAAGTATGACATAATGGGAATTGATGATATATCAAATGAGATGGAGTATATGACTGACAATGGAGTCATGAGAGAAGAATACAAACATATTAATCAACTGAGCATAATGAAAACTTTGGAATTATGCGAATTCAATGAAGATGAATGGCTCAAAATACTATTAAGTAGGGTTCATGATTAGCTTATCTGGTTTGGTGATCAACCTATGAAGATTTGTAATGACCTAATCCATGAAATCACTGGGTTGGACAACACTGGAGTCATCCCTACTGCAGAGAAATATGTGAAGAAAGAAGTTGAAACCCTAACTCATTCCAAATGGGGAAAACAGACAATGACAGTAAATGACATCTTTTAGCAAGATGTAAGATTGATTGTGATGATACTTGGGTACAAGTTCTACTATAGTAGCATACCTAATTTAGTATCCGCTGGAGTCATCATGATGGCATGGAGAATGGTGAAAGAAAATGTACAGTATAATCTATGCAAAGTTCTGGCAAAACAATTCCTTGAGAATGTGAAGCTTGTGAAGAAGGAAAAATCAAAAACTTTTAGATTTGGTTCATTATTGATGCATATGTTCATTCATATTGAGCACAATTTTCGTGGTTTAAATCCTAGTGGTTGGAAGTCTGGAGTACCCACTGGCATATTGATTTCACAGAGCTACAAGAGATAGAATGCTACTTGGGTTGATGGTGAATTATTTGGTATGATCAAGATACTACAGAGACAGATGAAGACAAGGTACAGAATATATGAAGACATTGTTGAGAAATACAAAGATACAATCCATTTCATGGTTGAAATTGATTGTGTGTGCTTTGAAGAAGTCATACCTAGGAAGAAATGGTGTTATCCCATGGGTTATGAAGTGAGTTCTAAAGTACTTACCATGCAAGTAGAACATGTCCTTGTATAAGAGATTGATACAATAGAGGAAAGATGGGGAAATTATGAAGAAAAGTCAGCAAAAGTGAGAGAAGAATAGACTAGAGGTTTGAGGAAGAGAAAGATAGAAAATCTTGTACATGAATGCGGTGTTAAAGCAGGATTGATAGAAGAGGAACTTAAAGAAGTAAAAAATAAGATAGAAAATTCACTTGGACTTGCAAGTGGAAGTACTACATCCCCTCCCACTCCTGAGGTAATCATGGTAGACAGTCCACCTATTCCTCAACAACAAATAGAACAAGCTGAAAATATCACTTCTAGAGTAACAATATCAAGCATGCATACATCACCTAAAGAGCAGAGCACAACAGGAGAAGAGAAGAAAGTAGAAAAACACATTTGGAAACCTAAATTGAAGATGCTAGAGAAGAGAGCATTAGAGAAAGGCAAATTGGTTACAATTGATAAATATTATAACAGGTATGAAGAAGTAGACAAAATTAAAATTGAGGACATTGTGATAGAGCACCTACTTACTTTTAAGAAGACACGGTTAGAAATTAAATGAAGCATACCCATAGACCTTTATGGGAGATTGGAGATATGAAAACATGTTGCACAAATTGAAGATGATACAATTAGAAACCAAGAAATAGATAACATGCTGCCTATGATATCAGTTCAAGAAAGGGACAAAATATACAAGGAACTAAAACCTCTACTAAAGACCAAGATGAGATTATTGAAAATCATGGCGAGGAAATATGACGAGTCACTGAGGAAACTTAGAAGGCACTAGAGAAGATAATGATGAGTACTACTTCTAGCAATCCCTCACCTCCTAAGACCACATCGCCCACACAATTGGGAATGGGTTAGAGATATAAGGCAACCGAGACATCTACTAAGAAGAGTGAAGTAGATCCACCACCATATTTCTATGTTTCTAGTGTATTAGTAACTCTTGACACCTCCCAAGATGAGAAGGACCATTTTTCAGGAAATATGGATACTTCTGTGGCAGATGAGGTAGAACAAAAGAAGGAAGAGGAACAAAAAATGGAAGAGGAACAAAAGAAGGAAGACAAGCAGAAGGAAGATCAGAAAGAGGATGAAAAGAAAGAGGTAAACACATCATCCATTTCATTTTTGGCAAGCAATGATGTAAATTTTAATAGCATGGATGAAGTAGAACTAGTAAAATTGGCATTTACTGCTTTGAACAAAGAAAAGAAAGATCAGAACAAAAAGGAGACAAGAAGGCAAAAGTAATCACAAGAGAAATTGATACTGTAAACAAATTGCTTCCAACACCTATTGTTCTCCAAAATAAAGATGACATTGAGAATGTGAGAATCACACTTGATGAATTTGATGAGCACTATGAGAACCTACTGAAGATAGCAGAGGAAAAGGAAGAGAAGACTTACTCAGAAAAGAAGCTAATAGTAGTCTAAAAATCTATTACATGGGATTTAGGCATTATGAAGACTTGCTTGACAAATGAAAGAAGCTGCATTGGACATGAGAGAAAATTGTTCAGTTATTGCATGAATCCAATAAGGCATATTCATAATGTAGAAGACATTATTGCCAAAGAGAGGGAAAATATAAACAGTATAATGGATGGTTGTGAAAAATCTTCACAATCCACAACAGAGCTAGACAAAGAAGTCACAAGGATTTTTGCTAAACTCAATGCACTGGATAATGAGAAGGGCAGACTATTGACAAGATTCAATTTGCTGAAAAGATTTATCACTCCTAAGTTATCAATACTTGAGGTTCATCTCTCAGACTTGGACAAAGTGATAGATTCACTGGATAAATATTTGCCCACAGACTTGAAAGAAGCTGAGACCACATCATTTTCACTAAATGGCTTAATTCACATTAGCTAAATTTTGTTCAAAACATGGACTGTAGAAGTGAAGATCTTGGAAGATTCCTTTCGGGATATTTTGAAACTAGTGAGCAAGAATTAAAACCTTTTGTTGTATATGCACCTTTGTCATTGTTTTCAAAGGGGGAGAAGAGAAAAAAAAAAAAATTATATAGAGAAGAAAAGAGAAAAGAAAAAGAAAGATTATAGTGGAGATAGATTTGTTGGAACACTTATTCATTTTTTTTGACAAGTGTTGCCATCAATGCCAAAGGGAGAGATTGTTGGCAAGTAATCAATTTTGTGTAAATGTGATTTACTTTTTGGTTGTCATTTATGGAAACACATTTGGGATCAAATCAATTCTAGAAAAGATGATTTTTGGTGATTTAGAAATTGACTGTGTAGAAATAGAGATACATAAGTGTTTTGGATGTTGAAGATCGAGATCGATGATTTAGGGAAAGAGAGATTAGAGGAAGACAATATGGGGTATGTATGACCTCCACCTAAGACTAATTTTTTTTTGGTTGAGTCTACGGTGAGTTAGATAGAATTGAAGACAGACAGACAGCATCAGAACATCAAAATAGAGTAGTTTGATAGTAGTGAAGATTGAGGGAGTATGGATTGGACTCCAGACAATCAAAGTTGTATTTTGGTTTTTTATCACCTCCACATTGACTATGTAAGAGTGTTGACTATGCATTTAGTGTTTACTATATTAAATGTATTTTGTATTGAAGGCCAACTTAGTAATATTTGTAATATTCATATTGAGAGCTGACTTTGCAAAGTTGTGAGATATATATGTAATATATTTTTGATAAAGATTGTGTGTATGTTAGTTGGACATTTGGATAATTTATTGAGTGAATAATAGAGCATAGAATGGTAGAGATCATTGAAGAACTATAAAGGAACTATCTAAGCACCGGTGTTGCTTATTTTTGTTCATGACTGAGAACACTTTGTAACTTAAATTATATTGTAAGAGTTGTAAGCTCAGTTGGCCCCTAACAGGGTGTTGTGAACCTTTAACAGGGTTGTTATTCCTTTAACAAGGAAATGTGATATGTAATTATCAGCTCCTAATAGGGATAGGTCTCCTTACAGGGATATTATACTTTAGTACATGCTTGTGGGTACCATCCCCACTGGGGTTTTCCCTTGGACAGGGTTTTCTTGAAAATAAATATGGTGTTATGAGTATTGTGCCATTTTCTTATGTTATTTTCTTTACTACAAGTTTATGGTTTATATTTAAATGGTTTAATAGTTTAATTAAGTAATATAATACTGATTCACCTCCTCTCTTAGTATTATCCAATACTAACAATGAGTACAAAGGAATCACCTCTCATATCCAAGAGTACTCAAACTATGGAGGCTCAATAATCTCTGCTTCTATAAGAAGGGCCACATGGCTACCAACTAAACACTAGGAATATGAGAAAAAGAGGATTTCTCTAACATCAAGAGCTCAATTATAGCCAAAATAAGGGTTACCGAATAGAACTAGACCATTTTATTTCCCCATCAACAAGGTTACTATGGGTCATTTAAAAGGTTCACCATTGTACTCTCATAGCCACAACCAAGCTCAAGGTATCTAATTCTCTCCACTAGGACTACACCATCTTCTATCTCTAGACTAGGAACGATACAATTACTAAGAAACTCTTCTAACAAAAAACAATCTCCACAAGGAGTCTTGTGAAGGAATAACATAACCAACATAATATATTTTAGTATATAGCCAAGGGGATGTTAAATCACTACAAGGGGTACTTCATGTACCTACATTATGTCAACCATACATGTAGTTAGGGAGCTTGCAAAAATAGTGACTCAATGAGAACTTTCCAACAATAGAATGACCAATATATTGGTTCATGAAGCACCTCCATGGTTACTCCCAAAGGGACAAGCACTTAAAAAAACATGGTCTCAAGACCCCACAACAAGATAGGAATTATAGGTAGATGAAGTCCCACCCAACTATCCAATACCAATAAGGTCAAACAAGAAGAACACACATGATCATTTTATCACAAGAAAGAGAGAATACCAAAATCACCATAGGAACACTACAAGAATTCACTCACACTTCATACAAAATATTATATAGGAATCCAAACTCAATCATTACCATTCAAGATATGCATTAACACTTATTTAGAATACTATTTACATTATGATTGTAACTAATGCACAAAATGAGGTTCGCAAAAGACCAACCATTCATTTATTAACAATTAAAAAATATCATGTAGACTTTAGTCACATTTCATCATGGTAATAATCTTATAATTGATTGAACAATGCACCTACTAGCATCAACACATGAAGAATAATTATTTTGCAATGCAATCTGTAATCAATACAATTTTTATGTACATAATCATCATTAGCAATGCATTTCTCTATTTTAAAGGCACAATAAGAATGATCTCATAATTCAAATAAGAATATATATTTTGATCTAAACAATATTTTACTTAACAACCAACCCAGATATAGTATGTTCTCCATGTTTTTCTCACTTGCATATACTACTAGAGGTCTATAATGAACATGAAAGAGTCAATTATTAATACAAATAGGGCTAGTGGCATAAAATATTTGTAATAGTCACCATGAGATTTGGAAAAAATCTAAGTGGGGGAATTACCAAAATCAAAATTAAATCATAATAATACATGTGATTTCAAAAAGAAATTAATTGTGATGAATGTCACAAATAGATAACTAGAAGAGATTCGACGACTAATCCAAGTATAAGAATTTAAAAAAAAAATAATACTATCCCACTCATTACATGGAACAATTTATTAAATAACTAAATAAATCATAAAACATGGTGCACATTCACATAAAATTCTAATTAGTATTTGCCAAATTAGAGAGAGTGAGCACTACATGACATATAGGAATATAACATCCCAATAATGTTAGAGAACATACCCAAACACACCAATGAAATAATTATGTATAGTTCTAATCATATGCATTATTTAAACATTAGTCCATGTGAAAATATTTCCTCTCAATTCATAGCCATTTACAATTTCCATGCAATGCAAGCCATTTACTTAGGAGAAAGTTTTAGCAATGCCCACATGACATATATTTAATGAAAAAAATAAAATCAATATGAATACTCCATTCACAAGGATGATTACATATATAAGGTCTACTACACATGGTCATCTTTAGCTTATGCTCATGACACAATTTTGATATAAGACACTTTTGAATCTTCCAAAATGGTGATTTACATTCTTACTCTATAAGAAAGGATCATCTCAATCACATTAATTCCAGACCAAACTCAATTAGGATACATAATGGATTCCATATAAAGGTAACTCCTTAATTATAATAGAAATTTATGAACAAAATTAATCACTTAGGGTCTTCCACCTGAGGGGTGTGTACAAATTCACATCATGAGTCACTATTAGAGATTATAGTATGATGACATACACATACCTCACAAGAAAAATTTCATGACATAAACACCTTTCCCTATCACACAAGGCTATCATGATTAAAAATTTAGTTAACAACACAAATCATACATTATGAAAAGGTAGGATTACCAAAATATTATGACCACAATTTTCTATATTACACATGGGATCGCATACTTTCCAAGGAAACCTCATTCCACACAAGGTAGATACAATTAATTACATGATCAATAAATTATATAAATGATGCCAATAATTATACATGATATTGCATAGTAGTAAGACATATGATTTCTCAAAAGATGATGACAACAATGCAATTTGGGAACATACATTAATAACCCAAATGGTCTATTAAGATCTGATTTTACTACTCTTGAATCACAAACGTTTCCTTATATACATAAGATGATGCATTACTACCACTTTCCAATGCAAAATAGATTTCAATGCAAACACCACATTGACAACATATAAAAATAATGAATCAATTAAATTTCTTTCACATTTAATGTACACATAGCATAACAACACTCCATAAGGATGAAATTAATAGGCACTCATAGAAATACTAATATAATAATCAATCACTCTTTCCCAAAAGGAGATGCACAAGAAAATGGTAAACTTTAGGGATACTAAGCATCCTGAGAAAACAAGAACCAACATATGCTCATTAACTATTATGCTATGCCAAATAGGGCAATGCCACCACAATTGCCAAAACATCTACATATTCAAACTAGACAAGGGTCACCAAATTATCACAAACAAGGATTAGCACACCAAAAAACACTCTATATCCTTCTCAAGAGACTCTTTCCTAGGGTTAGTTATTCATCCCTAAGAGGTACAAAAACATTAGGAGGTATCCTTGCACCACCTCATGTTACTCTAGTTGGTTTCTTATAAACTCCTAGAAATACCACACCTAGGTACCTAATCAAAAAGCTACTACCAAATCACAACACAACACTCATGTGTTCATGTGTAAACAACATCAGATTCATGGGAAATGTGTAGCTAGAGATCCCAGTGTTGGAATAGGTCACTTTACAACCCTGCAATCATGGAAGAAAAATAATCCAAGAGAATTAAATGAACAAGGAAAGGGTCCTACAATCCCTTAAATATGGTACACAAGATATATAAATTCATTGAAGGATCTCCTTAGAGATGTAGCATTTAGATCCAACTCCAAGTATTTCTAGATTCATTCTATAAAACTCCTAAGGAATTTCCCCTATGAAACACCAAAGACATCTATTTTATTCTCCACATACCCATGACAAGTGATTGAGATTGGAGAACATGTGCACAAACCCTATGATCAACTATAAGCCAAATTTTATATCTCCCAGGACAAACCATGAATATATGTTAAATGACACATGGAGATACCAATATATAGTGTAGACACTAAAGGCTATGCCTAAATATTGTTAAACCAGAAGCATAGATTTTGTCCTTTAGAAATGACCCAGACATTGCCAAAAAATTTTAGACCAAAAACTCACATATGATAATTCCCAGTGGAGATGTAAATCTATACGAATGGTCCAGTCAAGTGAACATAAATTCTTAGTCTAGAGATGTGGAGATTTAAATCTATAGGAATGGTATAGTCAAGTGAACATAAATTATTAGTCTAGATATTTGGAGATGTTGGTTTCTAGGCAGAGACACCAATAAACACAAATGCTAATTGATAGCTCCATATGATGACTCATCAAAATTGGCTAGAAAAATAAGTTAAGGTCCACACCAAGGATGCCAATTGGGAAACTAAGGTAAAAGGATCTTAATTTCACCTAGGATCACCTAGAAAGAAAATTTGGGCTGCCTACATGGGCCCAAAAAGAGCATTTGTGTACAAGAATCATATCTAGAAACACTTGTAATCCTTTGAAATAATAAGAAAAAATTGATAGGGGGAAGAAGGAACCCTCAAAAGTCACTAGATAACTCAAACAAAACCTATATTTATTTTAACCACCAAATAAAATATTCCGCTAATGTACCTTGATACAACCATTATCATCAAAGAATAAAGATAACATGGGAGTAAGAAAAACCAACACTAGCAAACCTAACTCAATAATTGTACATTAAAATGTATCCAATTACAATGACATCCTCATGAATCATTCAATATTATAATTATAAATTAATGGTACATAAAATGATTATGATAGTTTCTTTATAGCATGAAATAAGAGAGCCAAAATCACAAGAGGAGGAGATGAGAAAAGAGAAATCTCATATCTGATCCACACATCCATGTCCATTAGTCCAAAATAGTGATTTAAATTTTACTTAATCATATGCTATCCTTTGTTAAACATATTGAGATATTGTACACATTGATTTCATTGATGTCAAGACCTTCATACCGGTTACTTGGTGGCATCGATTGGTTTTTGGAAGTGTCAGTTAGATAATTGTTGGCTCTTAGTGCGGTGATAGGTTTTGGTTATATATGCAAAAAAAATTCTATACATATAGTTTTGGTGTATGATGTTGGGTGTCATTGTTCCTACAAATAGAATATATCTTCTAGTACATCAACATGTTTTTTATGGCCAGAGTTTTGGATGGTATCCTAATGATTGTTGTGCTTACGAAGTTCTTCCAGGTGTTCCTACTTCTTGGACATTCTTGCAGTTCATTACAAGTTTTGGTAAAGTGATCATATTTTTTTCTGGATATGTTTTATCATTTCTCATGTATCTATTGGTTTAGAAGTTTTCCTGTCCAAGACTTGGTCTTGGTTGTTGCATTCTAATAGTTCCAAAATTTGACTATATTTTTAGTAAATGTAATATGAAGCGTGTGTATCTTAAGGGTAACCTTGTCATGCACAAAAATTTACGTCTAAAAATGCAAAAAATTTTTTTAATAGAAATAAATGTAGTGTTGGTTACAAATGTGAGTTTTCTAAAGTTTACTAACCGGTTATGATGTTTACATAGTGATGCGGAGGGTCTAGAGTTCTAGTGATTACTCTTCTCCAAGTTGTTAATCAACTTCCTTGAACCATCCAATGGTTCCAACCTCCTAAGTCTTCTTCACCAAGATTGGCCTCCTAGGATTTGATTTCAACTTTCCTCCTAGGTATAGTTGAAATTATGAAGAAACAATACAAAACCAACTTCAACTAGTCCAACTAGTCCTCCATTTACCTTGTTTTCACTTTAGATTTTACCTTAGAACTCTAGGCCCTTGCTTAGGATATTCAAAAACACCTCTTAGGCTCTATTCTATGTTCACAGGACCTTACATGTCCATTCTAGGTGTTTCAAACGCTTCTGGCCACTATAACAATCCTTTTGTTATCACTACTCACAAATAGGCCTAATTAGGCCTAATTGTATTAGGTCTATTTTCACTGTTTTTGACCAAATGATTCAAATTATTCCACACAACCCCATGGAAGACCATATGAATCTGAAATATATCATATAGCCATTCAAGAATCCAAAGGTATAGATATTCAAGACACCCACAACCCTAATTGCTTCCAGGCCCTAGTTTTTAGGCTATCTTTTAGGCCCCTGGACCAGTCTCTGCAAAATGTATCCTAATGGTCTTAAAAATTCATAAAAAATATTGAAACAATTTTATCCTTCAAGGGGACACTCTAGGGCTTCCATAAATTCCATCAAGTTTCCCATATCAGATCATGGGTGTGCTATTTCAATTCAATCTTTGCACTATCCCGACTCACCTACTCCAAGCAGTCAGCCTAGGGCATCACCCCAAAACTAGGAGTTTGGTTGAAATAAAAAAAAATAAAACCAAAACACTATTTATAGACCCTAACCTACCATTCCACAAGGTTTCATTCATTTTCGACCATGGATGCTTAGGTTAGAGCCATTTTTGTTCCTACAACCCTGCAAATGGAAATTGCAGACACAGTCACCTAAAACTAAGTGTAACTTTACAATACCTAAACTTGAAAATAAAATTGTATATGAAAAATAAATATAAAACAAAAATCTACACTCCCATGGAGTTAGATTGTACAATCCAATCCGTACACAACCATACAAGATTGCATAAACACTATATTTGCAAGGAAAACTCAGAAAATCATACGTACAGCTTGATCACACTTGTGGTCTGCAACTAAAAATTCATTAACAATTCAAAAATATTCATCCCAAGCTCAAATACCTGATCTAGGGTGGTTAAAACCATCCAAACCTCCATTTTCAACTTCTTGCAAAATTTGCAAAAAGTTGCTTGAGCAACTTTTGAAAGTTGCTAGCAACTTTTGAGCATCTCTTGCTTTTTGAACTTTTTGGTCAACTTGATGCTTCTTGAACCATCCTAGGACCTTAGTTAGGACACTTAGGACCCTAGATGATACCATGTCCCCTATTTTCTCCAAATTAGCAACTTTACAACTTTTAGACCAAGTTGACAACATTTTGACCCTAGGAGCTACTTGTGCTCTTACAAACCTAAATGAACAAGATTGGATCCAAAACTTGTGGATCTTATTAAAAACACATCAAAAAACCCTAAACAACCCTAAACATGAACTAACCAATCTTAAAGCCAAAATGGGAGGTTCTCTACACCATACTCCCCTGGGACAAAGAACTCAAGTCCCTTGAGTTTGGAGGTCTTCAATGGTGAATCTATGCTTTAATATGTCTGCTTCAGTCATCTAAGTGGCTTCAAAATCAGGTATCCCTTTCTGATTCACAAGATACTCCTTGTAAGTACCTTTCCTAGTCTTCTTGATTACCTTGGAGTCCAATACATTGTCCAACTACAAAGGTTGAAGAGTGGGCAAATCTCTGACCCAATCATCTTCTCCCAATATTGAAAGGGTTTTCTAACCAATGTCTGAAGGTAGTCCCTTATAAGGATACAAATCCCACAAATTGAAAATGGGTGAGATGCCCAAATCAGGAGGCAACTCCACCTCATATGCATTATTACCATACTTATGCAATATCTTTAATGGTCCTATCTTTTTAATTAGTAGCTTAGTTGGATTTAATTTTGGAAATCTCTCCTTCCTAAGGTAGGCAAGTACCAGATATCCCACCTTAAATTTCAAATCTCTCCTTGTCTTATCTTCCTTGGTCTTGTACTTGTCAACTTGTTGTTGTAAAGTCTTCTTGACTTGGTCATGTAGCTCTTTCATCTGCTCTACAAATAATTCTCCTTGATCACTCCTCTTATCCTATAACCTGAGATCCCTAAACTCCAAGATCCACCATGGATTATCCCCTTAAATTATCTCAAATAGGCTCTTACTAGTGCTCCTATTGATGGAGTCATTATAGGCATATTATTCCTATCCTATAATGTGATCCCATGACTGTCCATGCTACTTAGTCAAACATATTAATAGGTTGCCTAGAGACCTATTGACTACCTCATTTTCCCCATCTAACTAAGGGTGATAGGCTAAAGGTAAAGATAAGTTTGTACCTAACATTTTCCAAAGGATCCTCCAAAAGTGGCCAACAAAATTACTGTCCCTATCACTTACTATGTTTAGTGGATTCTCACAATGTCTCTGAAGAAAAGACCTACAATATGTGAAGCATCATTGGTTTGTTTGCAAGGAATGAAGTGTACCATCTTTCTAAATTTGTCCACCACTACAAACACACTCATATGTCCTCTTGGTGTCTTAGGAAGCCCCAAAACAAATTCCATACTCAAGCACTCCCAAGGTCTTTGAGGTATGGATAGAGGTTGATACAATCCAGTGTTGCTACTATGTTCTTTGGCTCTTTGGCATATCTGACATTGCTCCACAAAATTCCTGATATCTGACTGTAACTTAGGCCAGTAATAATAATGCCTATTAACTTGCTCAAGTGTCTTGTCCTCTCCAAAGTAGACTCCCAAACTACCTTGGTGTTTTTCCTTGACTATGTTCTCCCTCATTAAGCATTGAGGTATACACAACAAGTGTCCCTTGAACAATAATCCTTCCTGCAACATATAATCAGTAAAATCCACTTTGAATCCCTATTGAAACTTCTCACATGCTTCATAGACATCCTTGAAATCTTTGTCTTCTTTGTAGAGATCTTTGAGGTCACTCATCCCTACACTGTGCAATTATATCTCCTGGATAGTCAATACTCTCTTACTTAGAGCATCCACAACTTTGTTGCTAACACCTTTCTTGTGTTTTATAACAAAAGTATATGCTTGCAAATATTCTACCCATTTTAGGTGTCTTTGATTAAACTTCTCTTCCCCATTCAATAAGCTAAGGGTATGATTATCTATGTAAACTACAAATTCCATTTGTAGGAGACAATGTCTCCACTTTTTGAGTGCTTTCACCATTGCATACAACTCCAAATCATAGGTAGAGTACTTTTTTTGGCTTCATTCAACTTCTCTAAGAAGAATGCCATAGGGTGCCCCTCTTCACTCAACACTACCCCAATGGCTAGCTTACTAGCATCACACTCCACCACAAATAATTGATTGAAGTTAGGAAACCTAAGATTAGGTAGTTCTTCTATCTTTTTCTTCAACATTTCAAAGCCTTTATGTGCAGCTTCTGTCCACTTGAACTGGCATTTAACTCCTCCCTTTATGGCATTTAGTATTGGTGTACATACATGGCCAAAGTTTCTCGCAAACTTCCTATAGTAAGAAGCTAATCCATGAAAACTTGTAACATCCCCTATGGATCTAGGTGTTGGCCAATCCAGTATAGACTTGACTTTATCAAGATCCATCTTCATGCATCCATTAGAAACAGCAAAACCAAGGTATACTAATTCAGTTTTCAAAAAATCACATTTTTCTTGGTTGATCATCAAATTATTTTGGTGTAGCCTCCTTAAAACCATTTCCAAGTGCTTCATGTTCTCCTCCTTAGACCTACTATAGATAAAAATGTCATCTAGATAAATAATTACAAATTTACCTATAAAGTCTGCTAGCACTTCATTCATGAGCCTCATGAATGTGCTAGGTGCATTTGTCAGGCCAAAGGGCATTACTAGCCACTCATACAACCCTTCACTTGTCTTGAAGGTTGTCTTCCATTCATCACTAGACCTAACTCTGATTTGATGGTACCTTGATTTTAAATCCACCTTGGGGAAGTAGCAAGAACCCCCCAAATTGTCCAACAAATCCTCAATTTGAGGCATGGGAAATCTGTATCTGATTGTAATCTTGTTAATAGCCCTAAAGTTAGTACACATCCTCCATTTTATATCCTTCTTAGGTGCAAGGATATTTGGCACAACACAAGGACTTAAACTATTCCTTATAAGCCCTTTCTCCAGTAAATATTGAATTTATTTAGCAATCTTTGTATTCTGACTTGGAGTCATTTTATTTGCTTCCTTGTTAGGTAGATTATCTCCTGGTATTAGGTCTATCTGATGACTCACTTCCCTCATGGGTGACAAAGAACTAGTTAGTCCATTATCCACTATCTTACGATACTTCTCTAGTAATTGTTGCAGTTCTTGTGGCATATTGAATTTCTCTTTAGTCTCTTCTTTTGGTTTCACTATCACTACACAAGATACCCCTCTTTCCTTCTTCATGAATTTAAGAAACTCCTTTCCACTCAAGAGCATCACACTAGTATCCACATGCTTCTCTTCATTAGGCTCTGTCAAAGGATCCATTTGAAACTTCTTACCTTGCTTAGTAATCAAATAGTTTTTCTTTTCCCCATCATGAATGGCCTTCACATCATATTTCCATGGATTTCCTAGAAGGAGATGACATGCATCCATAGGAAATATGTCACATAACACTTTTTACTTGTACTCTCCTATTTCAAACTCCACTAAAGTTTGTTCATCAATCACTATATGTTGTCGTTTGTTTATCCATGAAACTTTGTAGGGTGTAGTATGGGGTATCCTCCTAAGCTTTAGCTTGTCCACCATATCAGTGTAAACTATGTTCTTTGTGGACCCTGAATCCACTATCACCTTCCAGATTTTCCCATGTGACCTATAAGTAGTTTTAAACAAAATTTTTATTTGTGGTTGCTCTGCAACACTATGAACTTTTAATAGTCTTTCTTGGCATAATATTTTCTCCATCCATCACTGGCCCTACCTTAGAGATTGGAGAAGTAGCACTTTGTGTGTCCTCTTCTTGTACTAACTTAGTCCTTCTTTCTCCCATAGATGATGTGGAAGATTTATCAGGAGACCTGCCCATTGTATGACCCACTTGGTTATAATTATAGCATCTGCCAATGAAGACATAATTATTCCTACCTTGTGAGTGAAATCTACCCCTTGGATGCACTCTTCCTCTATATCCTCCTCTCTGAAATGAACCCCTATACTGGTTGCCTCCATTATTGTCTGTGGACTGGGTTTCTTCTGGTCTACTTGGGCTTTGACCTCTTCCAAAGTTACCCCTGCCTTTGTATCCTCTATTGCCTCTTCCTCTTTGTTGGAAATCATTCCTCCTTCTAGCTTTCTCCTTTTCTCTTAATGCTAATTGAAAGCATTTATGCATACTATTAGGGGTCATCATACTGATCTCATCTTGGATTCCCTGTCTTAATCCGTTGAGATACCTTACTACCCTTTCTACTTCTTCCTCCTGTCTCCTTTCCCTTAGACTCAACTTATTTAATTATTCTATATAAGAACTTAGTGTTAGTTCTTTTTGCCTTAGGTTTTGTAACTTTTGATACATTTGTATCTCATAATCAGCGGGCAAGAATTGTGCCCTCAATCTGATTTTCATTCTATCCCAAGAGACTATTTTATTCTTCCCGGCTGTTACCCTATCATCTTGCATCATATTACACCAAACCAATGTTGATCCCTTGAGTCTAGCCTTGAAATAACTGACTCTCTTCTCCTCTGACACTTCTTTGTAATCAAATTGATTATCTATGGCATCTAGCCAATCCAAAAACTCTTCTCCATTCAAGCTGCCAGTATAGTAAGGAATGTGCTCCATACTATCTTTATTGATAGATTTAAAAGAATCCAAGAACACCTGATGGTCCTTATCCATCTCCACTTCTTTTCCTTTTCTAGATGTTTCTACTATCTGACTTTCATCCTCTTCCTCACTTTCATCTGCCCATTTAGTGACTCTTCTCTTACTCTTGGTTTCTGACAGATTGGCCTTTGCCAATAGATTTTGGACCAAGTCCACAATGGAATCCTTTCTCATTGCCCTTGGTGGCATGCTTTTGACCTCTTGGCTATCTTCCTCTTCAGACATACACCAAACTTACTGTAGTTCTAGCTCTGATACCACTCTGATGCAAAGGGTCTAGAGTTCTAGTGATTAATCTTCTCCAAGTTGTTAATCAACTTTCTTGAACCATCCAATGGTTCCAACCTCCTATGTCTTCTTCATCCAAATTGGCCTCCTAGGCTCTAATTTCAACTTTCCTCCTAGGTATAGTTGAAATGATGAAGAAACAATACAAAACCAACTTCAACAGTCCAACTAGTCCTCCATTTACCTTGTTTTCACTCTAGATTTCCCCTTAGAACTCTAAGCCCTTGCTTAGGATCTTCCCAAAAACCTCTTAGGATCTAGCCTATGTTCATGGGACCTTACATGTCCATTCTAGGTGTTTCAAACACTTCTATCCACTATAACAATCCTTTTGTTATCACTACTCATAGATAGGCCTAATTAGGCCTAATTGTATTAGGTCTATTTTTATTGTTTTTGACCAAACACTTCAAATTATTCCAAACAACCCCATGGAAGACCATATCATGAATCTAAAATATATCATATATCAACTCAATAATCCAAAGGTATAGATCTTCAAGACACCCACAACCCTAATTGCTTCCAGGCCCTAGTTTCTAGGCTATCTTTTAGGCCTCTGGACTAGTCTCTGCAAAATGTATCCAAATGGTCTTCAAACTTCATACCAAATATTGAAACCATTTTATCCTTCAAGGGGAAACTCTAGGGCTTCCATACATTCCATCAAGTTTCCCATATCAGATCATGGGTGTGCTATTTCAATTCAATATTCACATTGTCTGGGCTCATCTACTCCAAGCAGTCAACCTAGGGCATCACTCCAAAAATAGGAGTTCAGTTGAAAGAAAAAAATGAAACAAAAAAAATATGTATAGACCCTAACCTACCATCCCATAAGGTTTCATTCATTTTCCACCATGGATGCTTAGGTTAGAGCCATTTTTGTTCCTGCAACTCTGCAAATGGAAATTGCAAACACAGTCACCTAAAACTAAGTGTAACTTTACAATCCCTAAACTTGAAAATAAAATTGAATAGGAAAAATAAATCTAAAACAAAACTCTACAATCCCATGGAGTCATATTGTACAATCTAATCCGTACACAACCGTACAAGATTGTAGAAACACTGTATTTGCAAGGAAAACTCAGAAAATCATCTATACAGTTTGATCACACGTGTGGTATGCAACTAATACTTTATTAAACCTTCAAAAATATTCATCCCAAGCTCAAATACCCAAGCTAGGATGGTTACAACCATCCAAACCTCCATTTGCAACTTCTTGCAAAAGTTGCAAAAAGTTGCTTGAGCAACTTTTGAGCATCTCTTGCTTTTTGACCTTTTTGGTCAACTCAATGCTTCTTGACCCATCCTAGGACCCTACTTAGAACACTTAGGACCCTAAAGGAGACCATTTCCCCTAGTTGCTCAAAATTAGCAACTTTACAACTTTTAGACCAAGTTGACAATAATTTGACCCTAGGAGCAACTTGTGCTCTTACAAACATAAATGAACAAGCTTGGATCCAAAACTTGTGGATCTTATTACAAACAAATAAAAAACCCCTAAACAACCCTAAACACCAACTAACCAATATTCAAGCCAAAATGGGAGGTGCTCTACACCATATAGTTAGTGAGTTAGATTATGCTACTAATAAGAGTAGCTAATAGGGTTAAGGGGAATCAAGACCACATGTCAACATCCCTCAACCCATGAAATAAGTTTTATCATTTAATACAAAGTCACTTTCTTAACTTCCTAATTACATTTTATTGAAGGGAATTAAATTAACAAAATAATTACATTAATTCCCTAGTATATTTTAGATTTAAAATTCCAACTAAAATGATTACTATATTCTCAAAACAATAATGTAGGTCTCATCATTTAAAAGTGTTTCACTAACCCTTGTTTAAAGAAACCCTATTAAAAGGTTATATTTAATTAAAATCAAATCATTTAATAATCCTTAGTATTAATAACTAATAAATGTCACTAATAATAAAAATATAATTGATTATCTAAATAAGAATTCAATAAACTTAATTACTTCCCAGTCCTTAAATTCTTATCATTATAGGGCCCCTTTAAAAACTACTTTGAATTGGACAAGAGTTAGATTATTTATTTTAATACACTTACATGTGTGTGATAAAATAACTCAAATTATTAGATTATTAAGCTCCTCAATAGACAAGCTTAGCATTTAAACTACTTATTCGATTTTTAAATCCAAGTTCACCCATTAATCTACAACATATTAAAACCTTCAAAAACCACTCATAATTTAATTTAAGGTGAAAGAATAATTAATTTATTATACTTATTCAATTAATGTTGCACCCTAGATAGATTTCCACGTTCCAATAATAATTATATAAAAAAAGTCTAAACATCATTGATAAATTCAACTATAAGAAATTTTTAATATTTATTTAAATCATCCATTAAATCCAAGAGTTAATTAATACAATGATATTATTCATCTTTTAACTATGTTTACTATCTCAAACCAAATTTCACTTAATTAAATCTCACTCTAAACTTACTGACCACAATCATATAACATAAACATCTATATATAATATTATTCATTTAAATGCATTTTACATATTTTATTAAAATCTTTAATTAAATTATATCCCACAATTTTAAAATCATACATATTAAATAAGGCTCTTCCCACGAATGGAACTAAGTTGCATACTTTGGTCCGTTTAAATTACTTGATAATCTAATTTAAAATGTTCCACTTTGTAAGATTATTATTTAAACACAAAAAATTAATTAATTAATTAAAATTACTACGATATACATCTAAATCATTAATTAAATTGTGATGCTTTAAAATTACCTAATTTGAAATTTGAAATTTATTTTATATCTAATCATAGTTTTAATTAAGACCAAATGTGGATTCGAAAAAAAAGTTTTATTATTCTAATGAGTTAAATAAAATTCCCTCCTAAAAAGTAGATTTTAAACTTCCCACCAAAAAAAGAAAAAATACATTAATTAAGTCTAAAAGTCAACTTCTCTATGCTCAACCCTAAGATATTTTAAATTAAACAAATAAAAGAGTCAAAAATCAAATCTAAATGGGAAAAAAGAATTCCCTCTTATCCAAAAATCAAATCATGTATATATATTCATTTATATTTAAAATTTACCACTAATACAAGCTAGACGAATCCCTGCAAATTTGGTTACAGGTATTTGAGATCTTTTTCTTAATCTCTATTATTTTTTTTTCACTCCTTTTTTTGGCAGCGCAGGGTGCGAAATCTCAATGGGTAGGGGTTCTATTTTTTTTTTTTTAAATAATGGAGTGGGGGCGTGGGGTTTGGTGGGGCCTCGGCCGCCGTGGCAAGCCGCGGCCGCCACGACCCCCATAGTCCACATCACTGCCGTGTCTATGGTGGCGTGGGGGCCTTGGCCGCCAAGGGGGGAGCCATACCTCCCCTCCCAACCACCTTACTAGAAGGGTGGACAGTGGTGGCGGGGGATGGCCTCCCTGTCGTCGCCCTCTCACAGTTTTACACCACTATTTTTTTTATTTTTATTTTTAAAGTAACAACATTTTTTTATGTGTTATTTTTTTTCAATTGTAGAACATTATATA
>MU225240.1:4959691-4972518 GCA_018584345.1 Thuja plicata
TTTAATCTTCATATTTAACTTGCTTATGCTATTTTGAGATTAACCAATACTACTCTTCCTACTTTCAAAACTTTCATTAAAGATTTGTGTAGTGGACTCATTACTCTTTTGGATTATGTGAAGAATTGGATAGATGATACCTCACCTCCTAATCTTCCTACTCCTATTATGCCTAATCTAGCTCCTAATATTCCTAACCCTAATCCTATCAATCCTAATGTAATTCCAAATATTCCTATTTCTATTTCTCCACCTTCAATCCCTAGTTCTTCCCACACTTATGATGGGGATGAAGCTAGGATCCATGATAAATGATGTTCAAGAATTCTTTCATTTACCTTCACCTCCCTATCCAATCCATGATGATGATAAAGGAAAAAAAAAGGAAACCTCTTCTAATCCTACCATTCCACCATACACAATATTTTCTCATTAGCACCATAATCAATCTCCTCCTATTGAAGCTTTGCAAGATAGGTACACTACCGGATATACTATGGTGGATAAAAAAGGCTATAAAGGTTTAGGGATTGGTATCAATGAACAAGGCATTAAAAAACCAATCCATTCATCTCCTAAACATGATATGCATGGTATAGGTTTCCCACCTCCTCTAATCAAGGTAGTGGATGTTAACCATCGTCCCCCTCTTCATGTTCTTCTCCCAACACCTTCTTTAGATCACTATGATACTCCTCAAGATGTGGCTAAGAAAGTGTATGTCAAATTAATGAATTCCAAGAAATGCTCTCTCTAAATACAAATGTCATTTTCATTATAGTAATAAACATTTACTTTCTAATTGTGTGCATTTCAAGCCATATGTTAGAGAAAGAGCTACTTTGGTAATTATATCTCATTCCCGTGCAATATTAAAATTTCTTCATAATTTTGATATAGGGCGTTCCCCTCATTCTTCTACAAGTTATATTGCATTTCTCCTCTTCTCTATTCATTGGGGGGCAAGAGGTATTTTATTCCAGTCTTCTAGGATCCATTTTACTCTTAGCATGTATTTTGTTTTGAGTTTAATTCGTTATTCTTTCTAGATTCTATCCCTATAAAATCATTCTTGATATCTTTTCTAGGACATATGTTTTGTAAAAGATATCTCTTTGCTATAAAATCTCTTGATATAATTTGATATATCCCTTGCCTTCACACCTAGGGGGCAAGGTATTTCCCTCCTTCCTCTATCTAAGGATTTACTTTCCTTAGCATAGTGGCAATTTTTTATCATATAACATTATTTCTTTATAAATATGTATGTTTTTGACTATGGATACCCTCTTATATAAGAGGTGATTGTCCTAGGTCTCACCTCTTCTTTATTTTGCAAATTATGTTCTTTATAAACTCTTTCTCTTGCTTTGGGTTAGAGTTTGATGCCTTTATCCTAAGATTCCTCTTCCTCTTGATTATAGGGGCTTGATGATTGAATCTTTGGTCCCTCTTTTCTTTAGAAGATGACATTTTATCCTAAGCACTCCTCTATGGTGAGGGTTTTGTTGATAAGATCTCTTCCCTTTTTGAGGATCCTTTTTCCATAAGTGACATATCCATTTCACTATTAGCTATGTTCTTGGATGTAAAGGTCAAGGCTCTTCACTAAGAATATGGTATACATTGTTGTTAAGCTTGATATCTCCTTACCTTGTGATGATATCTCCTTACCTTGTGAAGTAGGTATTCTCTTTTCTCTTCCTTATCCTACCTAGTGGGTAGTCATGATAAGGAGGGGGGAATATATAGGGTCTCCCTTGTACTATTGTTTACATTAATTTACATTATATAGCATGCTAAGTCCTTGAAAGATAACACACATAAGTTGCTAAATCCTGAAGGGACACAAATTTTTACTTTTATTTTTGCTAAATCATCGGAAGGTAACGCACATAAGTTGCTAAATCTTGAAGAGATACGCCCCCCTTTTTACAATTTTCAATATGCTAAATCCTTGGAAGGTAACACACATAAGTTGCTAAATCCTAAAAAGACACGCATTTTATATTCATAGTGATACGAGAATGCGGATCTATAGATATTTTCAAAAAGCCATCAGAAGATGCATTACAATTAAAAACATAGTTTTTGGGTGAGCTTGTTGGGCTCTCCCTCCTTGGTGATTCACAGTAAGGTGGACATCTTACTAGGTGAGATAATCACTTTCCCTTCTCTCTCTTTCACTTTCATGCTAGTAGGATTAAATCATGAAGCTATGTTATCTATAGTGTTGCTTTTGTCCTGCTTATGTAGTCATGTATGTTTCTATGATTGATTGATCTTTATTTTTCATATCTTTTATGCAGGTATGTTGAGTTAGAATCCTTGGTCTAAGGACTTATGTCCTTGACTTAGTGATGTTCTACCTTGTTGGGATCCACCAAAGTCTTTCTCCTAACTTTACCGAAAGCATGTTTGATTTCCATACTTTCGCTAAAGTGGGGGCTTAATGTATCATCTTAAAATGGAAGCACTTCCATGATAAGAATGTTTATCCCATCTCAGGGATTTTTTTAACCACCATAATACTTTCCCCTCATTTATGCATCATCTCCTGCTTCTGTGCCTATTTAGGACCCTGATTGGGCCTCTCCGGGCACCTTCTATCCCACCTAGCACTTCTTCCAGGTGTTCTGACCCCCTTGGTCAAGGTTGACCTTGACTTTGACCTAGGTCATGGTTGACCTCAACCTTGACCTAGGTCAGGGTTGACCTCAACCTTGACCTAGTTCCCCCTTCTAAAATTGGAAGCTTGTCGGCTCCTGGAGGTCATCAAAAATTCATTTTTCCCGCTTCCAGGTCAGCTCTCGGAGGTCATCAAAAATTTATTTTTCCCGCTTCTGGGTCAGCTATTTTGGGTTTTGAAGAGGAAAATTCTAAATTGTATTTAATATAGGTCCTCTTCTAGGGGCATGGGTCTAATTGGAATTTAATTCCCGTATTTTGGCCTCCTTAGAAGATTGTGCCCTAGTTTTATATAAAAGGAAGTTTTCTCCTCCCATTTTCTCTAAGCGATATTGAGCAAAAAGAAGTCTTCTAAGTGCAAAAGGCTCTAACCAATATTTTGTCAAGAAGAAAAAGGTTCAAGAATCTATTTTTCTACATGTTCTCAAGCTTTCAAGGTGTTCAAGTCTTCCTGTCAAGCATTCAAGTCCTCCATTGAAGATCAAGGATTTAAGCTCTCAAGCCTTTGAAGGGATTTGGTTCCAACATTCAAGATTCATCATTCAAACCCTAGGTCTAGCCATCATGGTGGTGTGATATTTCTTCAAGATCCTTTGTGCATCCTCAACACTCATTCAATCTCTTCAAGGTGGATTCCAAGCATACAATTATGGAGGTTTATGGTTTCTATTGAGTCCAAGCTTTCATATTTACATACTTGCTACATTTGAATTACAATTGCATATCTATTCAATATCATAGCTTTATTCTTAGATTCAATTCTACTACTTGCTAGCATTCTATACTTTATTGATTTCAAGGTTAATTCCTAAATCAAGGTTTGGCTAAGGCAAACCCCTCCCCCAACAAACAAATCACTTTTTCTTGTAGGTACAAGTTCAAGATTGAAGATTTGAACTCAGATCTGGATACCATTTTCAAAGAACTATTGAGATCTGTGAATAGATTTTCTGTCGGACTTGTGTAGGTCAGGGTCAAGATTATTGGGTCAGGGGTGAGATTAGTAGGTCAAGGTTGACCTTTTTCATAAGATGATGTCAGATTGGAAAAATATTTTTGGGTTTTTTCTGTCTCTACATTCTAGTTCTGGATCATACTTTAGATTTTCTAGAAATAGAGTACAAACCTTAGAAAACAACATTCTTTGATATGTAATTCTTTAAGGTTGGTAGTTCCTCTCATTCTTTTCACTTACTATTATATATCATATCTACTTAATAATAAAACATAATTTAAGATCTTCTTCCTTACTCTCATTTCTAAATGGTTGATTCATTTGTGCATTAATCCTTCTTTAGGGTTAATCAATTTGGATCTTTCATTTGTGCATTTGGGGATAAAAGAGGAACATCTTATCTTGCTTCCCCCTATATGCTTAATCAACATTACAATATCACATCCATTGAAAATAAAAAATTAAATGTAAAGGTTAAGGAAATACAACACCCCTAATCAAACAAAACGAAATCAATTTTCTTCCTTTATATTAACAAACAATACTGTTACTCTAGATAGTCTAATTGGTAGACTGATTTCATTTAAGATGAATAACTTTGATAATAGTGTCTTACCATCTATAAAGTCAGCATTCAAATCTTCTTTGAAAATAAGTAAGTCAATTCCTAAACACACTATGAGGAATGATAGTGAAAGTGATAGTGATGATCAAGATCTTGATGAGATTGAAGCACTAATGGCTATAAGATTTCAGAGAGGCAAAGGTAGATACAAAGGTAAATTACCACTTGTATGTTTTAATTGTAAATAGGTTGGACACTTTGCTGCAAGATGTCCTAACAAAAGAAAAGATGACAAAAGTAATGACATAACATATGAAAAGAAGTTTGACCTGTTAGGATTGCTAAACTATAATCTTCCCAAGAACACCTGCATGCATAGCTATTACATAAATAGAAGTAAAAGACAGAAGATAGAAGGATCTATGGCGGCCAATAGGCCAGAGACAGGAAAATCATTGTGCAAGAAAAAAGCTTCTATTAACACTAATGAAATTACAATACAATCTCCTTGATGAAAAAATAAGAGGTGAATCCTTATAAAGGAATCATGAAACCCTAAAAGGGAAACTACTAGGAAATGGAAACTTTCCTAAGTCTAACTTAAGCTAAGAGTAGATAAACTAATAATTAACTAATTTAATTATTAGTAATACTCGACTACTCTAACACCCCCCCTTAAGTGTAACTTAGGGAGAAGCAAAAAAAGCTAAACTACTGCAGAAAGCAGGAAAGATGGGTCCTGACAACTAGGCCTGATTAGGTACCCAAAACATAAAGGAAAAAAATGTCCCAGAGAAAGGAACAAGAAGAGAGCAAGAAGCATCTCCGAAGCATGTATGAAAACTCTGTCAGAAGATACTGCTGGAACCCCCACTGAAGTGCATGACCAGGTAGAGAAGACAAGTGTCTGAAGAGCTGATCAATCAAACCAGAAAGCAATAGAACCAACAGGTGAACCCCCCCATAATGCTGAACTAGGAGAGGTGACAGGAACACTGAAATGCAGTACCAGAAACAGTTGCAGAAGAAGAACTAGGAACACCAACAGTGCAACAGAAGCACACACACAGGATAAAGGGCAGTGTCACAGACACACTACATGGGCTAATGTCATGGAAGGTACGCTCACTTGACAAGAGTTGATGCGCCTAAAGCGGCATAAACATCATAACCCCCCATGACACTTTATAACAGAGTGCGAGTACATCAACCAAACCAGGTGTAAAAGATCCAAAAATGCAGAAGAAGGCACTTTATCTCAGTGCATTTATAGAATACAAATGCATCAGAAAGAGCATGCAAGCTCAGAAGTCAGAAAGAAGAGTGAGCTATGAACTCAGAAGAAGAGATCCCCGGACCTGTAGAACCAAACACACCACCAGAGTGCATAAACTAAAAAAATCAGAGGAGTGAAAACCCAGAGTAGAATCTAGAGAAAAAACTTCTACTACTGAATAGAACACTGAACCAGCTTTCCGACGATATCTCGTTTGTCGAAAAAGGAGTCCGGATGAGCCAGATATGACTCCTGGAAGGCAAAACAAAATATCAGACTTCAACAGAAAAAAATGCTATCGAAATGATGGAACCAAAAACCCTAACCTCCACCATCGGAAAGTTCTCAGAAAGAGCTTTCCAACAGTATATGGAAGTCAGAAAAAGACCCCCGTATGCTCCCTGTAGAGCGAAAACAGACAGGTAGGGTCAGAAAAGCCCTCAGAGAAAAAAAATAAGCCCCTGGGGCTAAAAACAGTCCAGCCCCTGGTCGCATGTGCGCTCAGAGGGCTGGGCCGAAGCCCCCAGACCCTCATGTGACCTCGCGCATAGGGTAAAAGCCTGCGGGGGCTGTCAAAACCGCGCAACCCGTCGGAGCAGAGCTGGGGCGGAGAACAGGGTGGCGGTGCCGCGGGGGCGGCGCTACCGGAGCGGCGCAAACAGGTGCCAGGGGAGAGCCACCGTGGGTGGTGCGAACACAGGAGTGGTGGGGGCCACGGCGGCGGGGGCCGCAGGACAAATGAGTGGCGCGGGCCGCGGAACAGGCCGGAGGCGGCGGGGCCCGGGAGGGGCATGGCGGGGACGCGCAGCCGGGGGCCGGGCCGCGGTGGTGCGGCGGCGGCGCCCAGACAAATGCACTGATCACGTTGATTTAACGCAAAAAAACCTTAAAAAACAAAGGTTTTTTAATTTTTTTTTCTCGAACCACGTGCCGTACGGCCCTCGAAGGTCATGAAAAAACTCTCAGAGGCCCCGGTAACCAAAATGGTCAAAATTTATATGTATTTCGACTCTCCCGGGCCTTCTGGACGCAATGGTGGAGTCCGTTTTGGCTCAAACAGCTCCAAAAAATAAAGACCCCCCCAGAATCACAGAAAAACTGCTAGAAAAGCCTCTGAAGACTTCAAACCCTCTGTGCTTCAACAGAGAATGAAAATCCAGCAGCAAGAGTGGCTCTGATACCATGTTAGGATTACTAAACTGCAATCTTCCCAAGAACACCTGCATGCATAGCTATTACATAAACAGAAGCAAAAGACAGAAGATAGAAGGATCTATGGCGGCCAATAGGCCAGAGACAGGAAAATCATTGTACAAGAAAAAAGCTTCTATTAACACTAATGAAATTATAATACAATCTCCTTGATGAAAAACTAAGAGGTGAATCCTTATAAAGGAATCACGAAACCCTAAAAGGGAAACTACTAGGAAATGGAAACTTTCCTAAGTCTAACTTAAGCTAAGAGTAGATAAACTAATAATTAACTAATTTAATTATTAGTAATACTCGACTACTCTAACATGAACAAGGTGATAACATAGATTACCAAAGGAATCGACAATTTGACAAAAGAGATACTTGAGACTACAAGGACAAATGAAAGAAAGCTTGTTACCTGGCTGAGAATAGAGTTGATGATATTAACACCAAATCTAATGAAGACATTGAGATGGTATTTGTAGCCATGAAGGATGATTCAAACAAAGAAGAAGAAAGGTATGTTGAGACTGCAATCATATCTAAGGTTAGTAAGAATGATTTTTGGATTAGCTAAACTGACCACATGACCGGTGATAAAAAAAAGTTTGAAACTTTTGAATACTATAATGGTGGATTAGTAAGAATGGGTAATGACACACCCTGTCTAGTTGAAGGTAAAGGAACCATAATGTTGAATAACCTGATCAAATGTGTAAAAGGAATTAATTAAAATCTATTGAGTGTTTCACAGGTGAGTAACACAGGTCACTGACTGCCATTTGAAAATAAGAAGGCAAAGATCTTCAATGAATTAGGAAGGTTGATCAGAACTGGTGAACAGACAAAAGGTAACATTTTCTATCTTGATGACATTAACACCACTTATTTAATGGCTAGAAACAAAGACATATGGTTGTGACATAAAAGACTATGCCATGTGAATTTTGACAACATGATAAAGATAAGCAATAAAAGGAAAGTAAGAGGCTTAACGAGCATATCAAAAGCTGAACATATCATGTGCAAGAATTGTCAAAAAGGTAAAGTGACAAAGTATAGTTTCAAGAGTAAAGCCCATACATCTAATGCAATTATAGAATTATTCCATACTGATTTATGTGGACCTGTGAGGACAAAGAGTTACTATGGTGATAGGAATTTCATTCTCTTTGTAGATGATTATTCTAGAATGATGATAGTTATGTTCTTAAAAGATAAATCAAAAGAATTCAAGATGTTTAAATGGTATAAGGCTATGGTAGAAAAACAAAGTGGTAAGGAATTGAAATTCTTAAGATCAGATAGAGGAGGGGAATTTATTTCAGATGAATTCACCACCTTCTGTAATTAGCATGGAATTAAAAGATATGTTTCTACACCAAGAACACCACAAAAAAATGGAATTGCAGAAAGGAGAAACAAATCCATTGTTGATTGTGCAAGAACACTGATGATTGAGAAAAGCATTACTCAAAATTTCTGGAGGGAAGCTATCAGTACTTTTGTCTACACATTAAACAAAGTGAAATTGAAGAAGGACATAAAAAATACACCCTATGAGCTATGGTATGGTTACACACCCAATGTAAGTTGCTTTAGAGTTTCTAGAAGTTAATGTTATATTTTGAAAGATGATAGAAATGGAAATCTTGACTCCAAAAGTGAAGAAGGTATCTTCCTAGGTTATTCCACCAAAAAAAAGGCTTATAAGTGTCTTAACAAGTCCTCTAACAAGATCATTGAAAGTGCAAATGTCAGAATAGATGAATATGCAGAGAAGAATGATAAGGAAAGAATAAAAGAACCAAAAGACTACAAAATTTTTGTTTACACTAAAGAACCTGAAACTCTACCTAGCAATAAAGTATCACTCCTGAGAAACATAACATTGCACCCGAGCATCAGGTTGCAAACACCAAAAATTAGGAAAATACTCAAAATTATGTTCCAAGCGATGGAGATAAGAATGAAGGTCAAGATGATGATAAAAATGATGGACACAGAGCTGAACCAAAAATTTCCAAGTATGTCAGAAGATATCATCCACAGAATCAAATCATAGGAGACAAGAAGGCTAGAATGAGAACAAGAAGTAAGTCACTAAACACTAGATGTTTAATTTGTGTTTTTGAGCCTAAATCTGTTAATACTACACTTGAAATGAAGAATGGGTAAGTGCTATGAATGAAGAAATATAACATATTAAGAAGAACAAGACATGGACACTAGTACTGAGACCATATGACAAGAATGTCATCGGTACCAAATGGATATTTAAAAACAAGTTGAATGAGAATGAAGAAGTCACTAGAAACAAAGAAAGGTTAGTATGCAAGGGATATGCACAAGAAGAAGGTATTGATTATGGAGAAACCTTTGCACCCATTGCTAGACTAGAAGGAGTCAGAATACTACTTGTTTATGTTGCATTCAAAGGATTCAAGGTATACCAGATGGATGTCAAATCTACATTCCTAAATGGAATACTGGAAGAAGAGGTATACATTGAACAACCAGAAGGGTTTTTTGATCCAAACAAGAGAAACATGGTATGTAGACTACATAAAGCTTTGTATGGATTGAAACAAGCACCTAGAGCCTGGTATGAAAGACATCACTCCTATCTCATAAGTATTGAATTTGTAAGAAAAAATACAAATAACAATCTATACTTAAAAGAAGACACCGATGGTAATATTCTAATTGCTAAAATATTTTTTGATGATATGATATTTGGGGGTAATGATATGTTATGTAAATCATTTTCTAATGAAATGAGCAAAGAGTTTGAAATGTCTATGTTTGGGGAGATCAAATATTTTCTTGGTCTATAGATTCTTCAACAAGATGTAGGCATATATATCACACAATCCAAATACATCAAGGAAGTATTGAAGATATTCAAGATGAAAGATTCCAAGACACTTGGAAAACCTATGGAAACCAGATGTAAGTTGATAAAGGAAGATAAATTAAATGAGGTAAATCAAACCCTATATAGATCAATGATTGTAAAACTAATGCATGTTGTTCATACCAGACCAGATATTGCACATGCAGTTGGAATAGTTGCAAGATTCTTTGCTAATCCCAAAGAATCACATATGACTTCTATCAAGAGATTTCTGAGATATCTAAAGAACACTAAGGACTATGGCTTATGGTATAACAAAAAGGGTAAATTTGAGCTTCAAGTCTATACAGATGCTGATTGGGCTGGAAACTTAGATGATGAGAAGAGCACAATTGAAGGAGCATTCTTCATGGGTGACATACTTGTCACATGGATCAACAAGAAGAAAGGATGCATCTCATAGTCTATTATAGAAGTAGAATATGTAGCTGTTTCTGCAAACTTCTCAAATATTGCATAGATCAAACAATTACTGGAAGGTATGAATATGAAGATTCTTGAAACACTGATTATCTATTGTGATAATACCAGTGCAATTAACATATCAAATAATCCATTCATGCATGCTAATACCAAGCATATAAAAATCAAGTATCATTACTTAAGAGAACAAGTGCAAGAAAAAGAAGTGATACTTGAATATGTTTAATCAAAGGAACAATTAGCTGACATATTCACCAAGCCATTACCAAAAGATATATTTGAGTACCTAAGATAAAGACTAGGGGTCTGACCCTTGTCTATCGATGAGTAAGTTGACTAGGAGATTGCATCATCCTATACATAAATCATAAGATCATTCATGTTGATGCAAGCAAAGAAATGAACTACAAAGATACATATGTACATAACAATGTACAAATCTGCACCAAACACCAGATATCATTTTGGCTAATAAAGAGCTATGTTGTTGATGAAAGGGGAATTCAAGGAGTATATTATAAAAAGGAGAAAGGATATAACTTTGGAATGTTTACTTTGGCATTGTTGTCAAAGGGAGAGAGATTCAAAGGGAGAGATTATCCTAAGAAGATCCAAAGGATAAATATTATATATATACATATGAAATATCCATCAAAGGGAGAGGAATATCAAAAGGGAGAGAAGTATCAAAAGGGAGAGATGAATTATTGTTGTCAAAAGAAAAAGAGATCATCAAGGAGAGGAACAGTCAATGGAAAATACAAAACAGAGACAGAAGCTTCTACATCTATCCAATAAAGGGATTGAAGATTGAAGACATGCACTCTGCAAGAAACAAATCTAAGCTATATGAGCTTATCGAGACCCAGCCATTTGTATTGGTTATAGAACAATAAGTTTGGTAGTTTGATGAACTAAAATTGATGTATGTCATATTGTATTAGTAATAATATAGTATGATAATGTTGTGTGTTGCCATCAATGGAAAAGGGAGAGATTGATGAACATAACTAATTGAATGTTTGAAGATGTTAAGTTGATGATCACTGAAATGTAGAAAGATAATGAAAGACATTAAATCAGTTAATGGATTGTATTGTCATTGATGTCAACTTGATATAATCTAATTGGCCATATACAAAGTGTCAAAGACTTCAAAGAACTAGAGAGATAAAGGTTATGCCATCAGTAAATGCATAAAAGTCTAGTATTCACAAAGTGACAACATACATCGACAGATAGTGCACATCGATAGATAGAGAAACCCGAGAAGGAAAGTCATAGTGATGCCTAAAAAAGAAAACCAAAAAGAATTACCGATGAGGAAAAACACAAGCATTACCAATGGACAGAACAATAGTGTTACCCGATGGATAGACAACCCCGATGGAGATACCCAAGGAGAACTGAAGTGTTGACCAAAGCTAACAAAGAGTTAAAACACAAAAAAGAAATGAAGTTCAGAAACAACAAAAGACTTAGATGGAAAGAGATAAAGAAGGAGTTAACTAGTTGTTAACTTTGTTTTCATCGACAAGCTAGAAGCCAAAGATAAGTGAAAGCTTTAAAGTAGTTTTGTTCCAATTGTCAAAGAGAAATCTACGGGATAAAATTGAAGTAAAGATTTAAAGCAAGATTGGCTAAGATTGTGGATCACGCCAAGAATAAGAAAGTCAAGAACTTAGAAATGGTGAAATCATGTCTATAAAGAGACAATATAATTCATTATGAATTAGGGGAGTGAATAGAGAAAGAGGATGCTAAAGAGAAATTGATGAAGAACAACTTCAATCACACCTGATCAATCAAGCTGAAGAACAAAGCTAATTCTGTGGACACTGAGAAATAGAGCACAACATCACCAAGAAGAAAGAAGTGGAGCAAAGGTATTGAAAATATACATTGATCAAAAAGGTATAATGAGCTTACAATAGATCTCAAAAAATGCAAGTCTATAGCTGCATATGTGAACAGATCATTTACTGTTTCAATTTAACCATTGGATTAGAAAGTCTCTTAACCGAGCAGGACTTAACAATCCTTTCTATATTGAGATACATCCCAAGGAGTATCAAAAGTTTGATCATGAAGATAACATGAGATGCCAGATACCATTTGACAAACTACACTAGGTTTGGTCATAGAAGGTAGCATAGAGATTCTAGATATCAAGTGACAAACTATTCTATTTAAATCCTCTAACAAGGTCACACCTAATAGTGTGTTTCTAACCTTTAATAGGGTTGTCTCTTCACTGATCTCACTTTAGAAGAGTGAAAATTTTGGGTTACCGGTCACAAGTGGTTTTTCCCTTTATAGGGTTTCCACGTTAAAAATCCATGTGTCAATGTGTCTATGAGTCATTACTTTAGTGTTTTGCATTACACATAACTAAATATGGATTGATCAGTATACACTAAGTCATTTACTGTATTTCGATAAATGAAAGACTGCTAATCAGTAAACAGTAAGAATAAGGTTTAAAAGTAAACTTTGAGCAGTAGTTATTTGTTGAGATTATTTCAGGGCATTCATCTTGTAGGAATGAAGATAACTAGAGGCTTAATATTGTGGTACTAAGTTTTTGGGTCTTTTTATTGGAATATTTTTGAGGCCACTGATTCACTTCCCCCTCTCAGTTATTCTAACACACACACACACACATATAAATATATATATATATATATAAATATATATATATATAAATAAATATATATATATAAATATATATATATATATACATACATACATATATATATAGGTATATATATATATACCTATATATATACATATATATATATACATA
>MU225240.1:4972807-5030268 GCA_018584345.1 Thuja plicata
CTAATATCTCCAAGAGTGATGTTGATTGAAACAATTCCATTCCATTGGATAAGAATATTTCCACAACCTGTGATGGGTAAAAGAGTTGCTTTGTCTGGGGTGATGGTATTTCCATTATTATTATTATTATTATTATTATTATTATGGACATTTACAGGTTATATGTTTTCAGTCTGTGCTCAAATCAACAAGAACATGGATGTATGTATTTTCAACAATAGAGTTATATTTATTTTTGTAATATTTGTAAATACACATATAAGTATACAATGCTACTCTACATCTCCAAATATTTGAGATTTCATCATAACAATATGCAACTTATATCAAAGTATAAACAGGTAAATATGAAAAGTATAAATGGGGGTTGGTAAATAGAACCCAAATGTACCTAATCACGCTTTTACCAAACTATCATAATATAATTTATTGCAAACCTTTTTTTTTGAAGGCAACTAAATAATTTATAAATTAGAAAATTTAAGCTACAACTTTCATAATACAATAATTCTTTTCTTTTGTTCATACTAAATGTACAAGGAAATTTACAACTGCTTATTTTTTGTTTGCACACAAATTAACAGCTAGCATTATCTCTTCAAGGAAATTACTAATTTTTCTAAAATTTCCTATCACATAATAATATGCACAATATTTTCCTTTCAAGAAGAATGCAAATTTTACAACATGGAGGATTCCAAATTCTTACAACATAGTTTAAGAAAGTAACTCCACACATAACTCATGTCAAGTTTTCTCTTTTTCATTGAAACACCATTTTCATAATACTTATTTTCCATGTACATACCTGCAATAAAATTTATATCTTGACCATGTGAGCTCACCTCCCAACCTAGGTCTCTAAGAGACCACCCCCATGCTTGGAGAACCAAGGATAGACAAGTTACACTCATGCAAAACCAAAAACTACAAACAAGTAACATTTTTAATAGTATACTCCCTCCCAAGGCTTAACACAAGAATCTTAAACAAGCTTCCCAAGGGTGAAGGTGGACCAAGTACCCCAAAGGGAGAAAAAATAAATTAAAATAATAAGCCTTCAACAAGGCAATCTTCTGGAATTTTCACAATGTGACATAACATCATTTCTCCCACATTATGCATAATGATATGGCCAAAACCCTTATGACCCCCATAGCACAAATGTTTCAAGCCTACCATGGACCCCATAATATATGGTGCACCCCTCTCTCCCCAGGAGAGAGACTCTACACCAAGAGGGCTATCCTATTTCCCTTCACCTACAAGACTACTCTTCCATCCCAAGGGTGAGTTTGTCCTTGCACAATCCCATTTACACAACAACTTCAATAACATTCACATATTGCAAAATTTATCATCACAAACATGTATTACAACACCAAGTAGGGAAACCATAACATTATTCAAACAAGCACATAACTAAATGAAATACAAAAAAAATCCTTCTCCTCCCATTTATGGAAGCCATATGCAAGAAAACATGAATGAGAGATTGAGAGCTTGAGAACCACCAACCTTGGATTAGAAGTTATGGAAAATGAATTAATTAAGATCCAGCTTTCTCCCTCTTTTTCTATCCTTCCATCCTTTTCTAGTTGTCTCTAAAGTTAAACAGTGGGTGAATGACCTCCAAGTCTTGGAAGATCCCACTAAAAGGCTCTATACACTTCCCACAACCCTCTTGGAAGGATACATGGATTTCTATTGGTTGGTCTTCCCAACCTCTTACAAGATTGTCTTCCCCAAGTCATGCTTCCAAAAGTTGATTTTCGGTCATCTTGGAAAATCAACTTTTTGGAGGCTTCCCATGGTAAAAATATGATTTCCTATGGCTTAAAAATCCCTTTAACCATAGGTATATAAAGTGGAATAGTAAAAATGGGATTAAAGTTAATCTTGCATGGCCAAATGACTCGTCAAAAACCACTCTTAAAATCACCTACGAATTCCAAGTGAATTGACCTCACTTTGGGCTCATAATTCAAGTGTCCCTTATGGGAAACACAACTAGGTACCAAGTGGATAAGGTGGACACTCAAGATATCAAAGTGGACATTCCATTCCAAATCATGTTCACAAAACATGTGTCAATTGAAACTACATAACACATCACAATACACTTAGCACCTCCACTTGTAATTACACACAAATAAAGATTACAATTTACTAAATAACAATTTACCATTAACATCCATTAAAGCATACACAATTATGAAACAAAACACATTACAACAAGATTTTGTCTCTCATTTGATGCAATCTTGGCTTTAACCAAATTCACAATTGTCTATCCTTGGTTCCCTGATTTATTTCCATGGTTAATTTCTTGCACAACTAGATCCAAATATCAATAGTCCAAGGAAAAACCACACATATAATCAATGTAAATAATTGACAACATTCAAGCATATATCATTTTCAACTACATACACATATTTCACCAATTATCCAAAATAATATTCTCACATCAATTTCCTCATGAAAAACATAGGTACACATCAAATCAGCATACAACACCCATTTGACATCAATTTTACTTTAGAACACAATTCACATTCCAATATGGTTTAATCCATTTGTGTCCTCATAAAAATAATCTAATTTGACTAACCAAAATACATATAATAATAATCCATCATAACATTGTCATAATAACCATGTAATTTAACCAATCTAATATTAAATTGTATTTTCCTAATATTTGTTTGATGAACATCTCTACATACACAACCACTACTCAAATCTATTGATCCATTTACGTTCACATTCAAAGAACCTTTAAGTACCTAACATTTATTAGATCATAACTCATCCTATTGTGAATACACTTTCCTTATTCCAATTCAATCCACACAAATCAAACACTTAACAACATTGTCATAATAATCTATAAATTAATTAGCCATAATGCAACATTATATTTTGTAAAATCATCCAGATGAGTAAGAAAGCAATAGAGTGCAACAAAATCCAATCTGATCCAAATAAATATAAACTCAACATAAGAATACACATACTAGGTCCAACATAAGGATAAATGAATTGTTATGACAACCTGAGTAGGGTCTCACCAAATACCAAACACAAATAAAGTGGTAGCCTCAAAATTACCACAAGGATAGATTAAACCAAGTGGGTCACATAAAATCCTTTCATAATAATATCACAATATCACAAGATCATCTCAATTCAGTCATATAAGAATGTAACAAGACCTCACCTTGCATCTCAAGTCCAAGGTGGGTCTCGTAGTCGACAAGACAATATTTTACCCCAAGGATAGAATCTCTCAAGGGTTCAAAAAGGGTCATGAATACAAGAATAAATCCAATCCTCACCCCTCAGGATGCAAAGTATTGAAGGAGTACAACCCCCGCAAGCACTAGGCTTAATCTTGAAAGCTGATGCATCAAACCAAAGATAGTACACCAAGGTGTGGGATTAATATCTAATCCAAATATGAGTACACATACTAGGGTTTCCTTAACATTAACTCAAAACATATCCATTCCTTACCACTCAGCTTAATTTCAGCTGGAGGAATCTATCATGCACCAAAAGAGCACCAATACTCTGACAAAGTAAATTAATAACGGATATCGTGCAATATAGAAGACACCTTCACTAAGGTCTTAGACATCCATGACATAACACAAACCCCACTACTCCATAAAGGGCATCCAATAGAGAACCTTTCCCGCCAAGTTCTTTCTATGTTCGCAGTGCTAAGAACTTCCAAGTTATCAACTTGGAAAATATGTACAAAATTATCTTGATTAATAATAAAGAACTACCATGCTTTCTTGGAGTACTCCTTACATCCAATTAGAATCTCATAAAATCACCCCAAACCTTTGAAAAGAAGGTGAAGATCCTCTACCCAAATTTCACTCTTAAAGGGATACCATCCCCAACTCAAGCGTACTGAGACAATACACACACATAAGGTTTCTTCTAGAGAGAAAGAATGCTTACCAAATTAAAGGTCAAATGCACTCCTTCCATGTGATGGGATAAATAGGATACAACTGAATTTTCCTAACATGGGAGTAATATAATCTTATGACGATGAGATATCATTCATTCTAGGGAAACATGATCACTTACCTATTGGACCTCAATCTTACCTATCACCAGGTGACAATGGATCCATAGAGAGATCATCCTCTTACTCCCATATTTGCATTAGTTCACTAGAGGGTAAATTTATTCCAATTTTTTTTGTGTTCCACCATCCCATAGCTAGAAATTTTTTTTAACAATCCATCTTCTCGTAACTGTCAAATCTCTATCACAGAGTCTCACCAAGAGGGGAAACCCTAACCAACACTCAATCTTAACCAAGTAAGAAGATAAAGATGTAATTTTTACATCATTAAAGGATCATGGAGGCCCACAACATGGACCAAAATTCGCAAGCAGACTAAATCATTCTCAACTATTCATCATAACATGGTTAAGAAAAAGGATCATCACAAGTCCCAACTCACATCAAGGCAAGAAGGAATTCCACTAAGCATGAACGCTAGAGCTGAAAGCCATATTTCAATACTTGACTAATACCAAATAATATATGCAAGGTCAACAATTGGCATAGCATCTATGTATCGATTCTAATTTTTACATCAAAAGAGGTTGTTGAAATATCCAATTATCCTTTAACTATAATTAATCATGCCACTAGAGTTCTCCTTTCATGATACATACTTACCAAAAGTCACATGATGTGGTATGCACACTCATACATGGACAAATTAAATTCATATGTTAGGAATATCTTATGTCACTATGAATTACATTATCATCGGTCAACACTCGCTTTCAGGTTAAAAAGAAATTACAACCCTGCTACACCTCTAAAATATAGTTGAGACCCTATCTCACAAATATAGCATTACCCAAAAAATATACAAAGGTTGGTGGCCAATTCCAATCATAATAAATACCCAAAAGATGCTATCCCACACAACAAGTGGAAAGTTCGACCAAGAAAATATATAAGTCAAGAAAGTCTTTCACAGAAAAATGTGACTGAAATTATTCACATAAGACAGAGTATCCACCAAGGATTATGAGGGTGACAATACTTAATAACCTCAAGGCACATTCTCAATACTCACCTATCAAGTAGCGTACCTCACCTATGCATCCCTATACTTTCAGTAACTGAAGTAATATAAATTGTTAGAATAAATGAGAGGGGGGGGGGGGGAATTAGNCTATACTTTCAGTAACTGAAGTAATATAAATTGTTAGAATAAATGAGAGGGGGGGGGGGTGAATTAGTGGCCTCAAAAATTAATCCAATAAACCAACTAAAACTTTATATCTCAAATATAAACCTCTAGTTATCTTTAGTCCTACAAGATGTATGAATTTAAACAATCTTATCCAATAAATATTTCTCGGAGTTCACTGTTTAATCCTTTTTCTTAAGCTTTACTGAATACCAGTCTTAGCCTTTACCAAAATACAATAAATAACTTAGTGTTTACCGATTATCCTATTTTAGTAATGTGTAAATCAAAACATTAAAGAAATGAACCATATACACATTTGACGCATGGATTTTTAATGGGGAAACCTTGTTAAGGGAAAAATCACTTGGGACCGGTAACCCAAAATTTTCACTCTTCTAAAGTGAGCTCGGTGAAGAGCCAACCCTGTTAAAGGTTACAAACACACTATAAAGTGCGACCTTATTAGAGGATTTTAATATAATAGTTTATCACTTGATATCTGGAATTCACTATTCTATCTTCATGAATAAAATTTTTGATACTCCTTGGGATGATCTCAATATATAAAGGATGGTTAAATCCTGCTTGGTTAAGAGACTTTATGATCCAATGGTTAAACTAAAACAATAAATGATCTGTTCATAAATACAACTTAGAATTTGCAGATGTTCAGATATATTGTAAGCTCATAATACCTTTCTTGTCAATGTTTCCATTCTTTTCCTTTGCTCCACTTCTTTCTACTTGGTGATGTTGTTGCTTCTCTATTGCTGGGTGTCCACAAAAATATTAGCTCTGTCCTTCAGCTTGTTTGATCATGTCTGTATGAAGACTTCTTATCTTCATTAGTATTCTCTTTCAACATCCTCTTCTCTATTCACCCCTAATTCACAATGAATTAGCTTGTCTCTTTTATAGACATGATTTTGACCGTTTCTAAGTCCTTGTCTTTCTTGTTCTTGATGTGATCCATAAATCTCACCATTCTTGCTTTAAATCATGCTTTAGTTTTATCCTGTAGATTTCTCCTTGACAACTTGAATAAAAATAGATTAATCTCTAGTTTATCTATAGATTTTAACTTGTCGAGGAAAAAAATGTAATCAACCAGTTAACTCCATGTTTAGCTCTTTCCAGCTAAGTCTTTTTTTGTTTCTGAACTTTAGTTCTGATCGGTGTTTAACTCCTTATTTTCCTGGTCTTGACTTCAGTTGTCATCAAGCATCTCTGTCCGTCGGGGTTGTCTATCTGTTGGGGTTGTCTATCCATCGGGAAACACTATGTCTTTTAGTTATGGTCATGTATCACTTAGGTTGTTCTCGGTAATGCTTGCTTGGGTAAATTTCTCGGGTATCACTCTGACTCTTCTCTTGGGGTTCTCTATCTATCGGTGTGCACTATCCGTCAGTGTTTGTTGTCACTTGGTGAATACTGAACTTTTATGCATTACTGATAACATAACCTTTATTTCTTTGGTTCTTTGAAGTCTTAGACAATATGTATATAACCAATCAGATTATATCAATTTGACATCAATGATAATACAATACATTAACTGATTTAATGTCTTGCATTAAATTTTTGCATTTCAGTGATCATGAACTTAACAAATTTAAATATTTAATTAGTTATAGTTCATCAATCTCTCCATTTGGCATTGATGGAAACACACTACATTCTACTAATTCATTATGAAATATACCAGTTGTAGTTCATCAATATCTACCAAACTTATTGTTCTATAACCAATACAAATGTCTAACTTTCGGTAAGCTCTTCTATCTTAGATTTGATTCTTGTAGATTACTTTCTTCAATTTTCATTCCCTTTAATGGATGGATGTAGAAACTTATGATTTTATCTCTCCCTTTGTTTTAGAATCTTCTCTCCCTTAGAGGGATTTTATTTGAATCTTTCTCTGATGTTTTCTCTCCCTTTAACTGTTCCTCTCCTTGATGGATATCTCTTTTTCCTTTGAATACTTCTGATAGATATTTCATATTTAAGTCATCTCTCCCTTTGGATACTTTTCTCCCTTTGACAACAATGCCAAACTAATTTTTTTTTTTAATATATTCCTTGAATTTCCTCTTTCCATCAGCAATACAACAAATATGGTGTTCGATGCAGATAAGTACCTTTCTGTGTACTGATAGATCTTTGTAGTCCATCTCTTTGCTTGCATCAACATGAATGATCTTTTGATAATGTGTAGGCTAATGTAGCCTCCTAGTCAACTTAGTGACCAGTAGACAAGGGTCAGAACCCTAGTCTCTTTCTCAGGTACTCAAATGTATCTTTAGGCAATGGCTTTGTGAATATGTATGGTAATTGTTCCTTGTATTAAACATATTCTAGTATCACCTTTTTCTCTTGCACTTTTTCTCTTAAGTAATTATAATTGATAGCAATATGATTTATCTTAGCATGCATGACATGGTTCTTTGATATGTTTATTGCAGTAGTATTATCACAATAGATAATCACTGGTTCAAGAATTTTCATATTCATACCTTCTAGTAATTGCTTGATCCATGTAATGTTAGAGCAGTTTGCAGAAACAACCACACATTTTTCTTCTGCAATAGATTGTGTGATGTATCCTTGCTTGTTACTTATCCATGTGAAAATTTTGTCACCCATAAAGAATGCTCCTCCAGTTGTGCTCTTCCTGTCATCTAAGTTTCCAGCCAATCAACATCTATATAGACTTGAAGCTCAAATTTGCCTTCTCTTTTATACCATAAGCCATATTCATCTATATTCTTTAGATATCTCAGAATTATTTTGAAAACAATCATGTGTGATTCTTTGGGATTAGCAGAGAATCTTACAACTATTCCAAATGCATGTGCTATATATGGTCTAGTATGAACAACATACATGAGTTTGACAATCATTGATCTATATAGGGTCTAATTTACCTCATTTGGCTTATCTTCCTTTGTCAATTTGCATCCAGTTTCCATAGGGGTTCCAACTGGCTTGGAATCTTCCATCTTGAATATCTTCAACACTTCCTTGATGTATTTGGATTGTGTAATATAGATGCCTGCACCCTGTTGAAGAATCTGAAGACCAAGAAAGAATTTAATCTCCCCAAACATTGATATTTCAAACTCTTTGCTCATTTCATTAGAAAATTATTTTCATAACATATCATTACCACCAAATATGATATCATCAAAACAATTTCAGCAATCAAAATGTTATCATCAGTATCTTCTTTTAAATACAGATTACTATTTTCACTTTTTCTTAAAAATCCAATGCTTAGGAGATAGGAGTCAATTCTTTCATACCATGCTCTTAGTGCTTGATTCAATCCATATAAGGCTTTGTGTAGTCTATAGACCATTTTTCTCTTGTTAGGATCAACAAACCCTTCTGGTTGTTTAATGTATACCTCTTCTTCTAGTATTCCATTTAGGAATGCAGATTTGACATCCATTTGATATACCTTGAATCCTTTGTATGCAACATAAGAAAGTAAAATTATGACTCCTATTCTAGCAATGGGTGCAAAGGTTTCTCCATAATCAATACCTTCTTCTTATGCATACCACTTGCATACTAATCTTGCTTTGTTCCTTGTGACTTCGCCATTCTCACTCAGCTTATTTCTGAATGTCCATTTGGTACCAATGACATTTTTGTCATCTGGTCTAGGTACTAATATCTATGTTTTGTTCTTCTCAATTTTTTCTATCTCTTCATTCATAGCACTGACCTATTCTTCATTTTCAAGTGTAGTATTAATAGATTTAGGCTCAAAATCACAAATTAGACATCTAGTGTTCAGTGACGTACTTCTTGTTCTCATTCCAACCTTTTTGTCTCCTATGATCTAGTTTTGTGGATGGTGTCTTCTGACATACTTGGAAAGTATCGGTTCACCTCTTTTTTCATCATTCTGATCATCATCTTAACCTTCATTCTGATCTCCATCACTTGGTACATCATTTTGAGTAATTTCCCAATTTTAGGTGTTTGTAGCTTGATGCTCGGGTGCATTGTTCTATCGCTCAGGAGCGATACATTGTTGCTCAGGAAGAATTTCAGGTTGTTCACTATAGACAAATATGTTGTAGTCTTTCAGTTCCTTTATGCTTTCCTCATCATTTTTCTCAACAAATGCATCTATTTTGACATTTGCACTTTCAATTATTTTGTTAGAGGATCTCTTAAGACATTTATAAGCCTTGCTTTTGGTAGAATACCATAGAAATATTCCTTCTTCACCTTTGGAGTCAAGCTTTCCATTTCTATCATCTTTCAAAATATAACATTGACTTCAAAAATTTCTGAAGTAACTTACATTGGGTTTATGTCCATACCATAGCTCATAGGGTGTCTTATTTATGTCCTTCTTCAATTGAACTTTGTGCAATGTGTAGACAACAATGTTGACAGCTTCCCTCTAGAATGTTTGAGTGATGCCTTTCTCAATCATCAGTGTTATGACACAATCAACAATAGATCTATTCCTTCTTTCAACAATCCCATTTTGCTGTGGTGTTCTTGGTACAGAAACCTGTCTTTGAATTCCATGCTTATTACAAAAGTTAGTGAATTCATCTAAAATAAATTGTCCTCCTCTATCCGATCTTATGCATTTCAGTTCCTTACCACTTTTTTTTTCTACAATAGCTTTATACCATTTAAAATTCTTGAATGCTTCTGATTTTTCTTTTAAGAACATAACTGTCATCATTCTAGAATAATCATCAACAAAGAGAATGAAGTATCTATCACCATAGTAACTCTTTGTTCTCATTGGTCCACATAGGTCAGTATGGACTAATTATAAAATGGAATTATATGTGTAGGTCTTGATTTTGAAACTAGACTTTGTCATTTTACCTTTTTGACAATTCTTACATAGGACATGGGTGGGCTTTGACATTCTCGGTAAGCCTCTTACTTTCCTTTTATTTCTTATCCTAACCATGTTGTAAAAATTCACATGAAATAAAATTTTATGCCACAACCATATGTCTTCATTTCTATCCATTAAAAAAGTGGTGTTTATATCATCAATATAGAATAGGTTACCTTTTGTCTATTCATCGGTTTTGATCAACCTTCCTAATTCATTAAAGATATTTACCTTTTTGTTCTCAAATGCAACTCAGTGACCTGTGTTATTCAGCTATGAAACACTCAATATATTATAGTTAAGTCCTTTTACCTAGTATGCTTTTTCACATCTGATCAGATTATTCAACATTATAGTTCCTTTACCTTCAACTAGACAGGGTGAGTCATTACCCATTCTTACTGATCCACCATTATAGTATTAAAAAGTTTCAAAATTTTCTTTATCACAATTCATGTGGTGAGTACAACCACTATCAACAATCTAGACATCATTCTTACTAACCTTAGATATGAGTGCAATCTCAACATACCTTTCCTCTTCGTCTGAATCATCTTTCATAGAAACAAATACCACCTCAATATCTTCATTAGATTCGGTGTTAGTATTCTCAGCTAGGTAACAAGCTTTCTTTCCTTTTTCCTTTTAGTCTCAGTTGTCTCTTCTGTCATATTTTTGGTTGCTTCAATAATCTCTATAATCCCTTTTGTCAAAATTCATTTCATATGATCTATCACTATTTCTGTCTTCTTTTTCTTTTGTTAGGACATCTAGAAGTAAAGTGTCCAATCTCTTTACAGTTAAAACATACAAGTGGTAATTTAACTTTGTATATACCTTTGCCTCTTTGTAATATTATAGCCATTAGTGCTTCAATCTCATCAAGTTCTTGGTCATCACTATCACTTTCACTGTCATTTCTCATAGTGTGTGTATGAATTGATTTACTTATTTTCAAAGAAGATTTGAATGCAGACTCAATAGATGGTAAGACATCATTGTCAAAGTTATTCATCTCAAATGAAATAACTCTACCAACCAAACTGTCTAGAGTGAAATTATTATTTTCTATTGCTCTCATTTCTTGTATAGAAGATACTCTAATAGCATAAATAGGCAGTAAGGTTCTTAGGATTTTACTTACCACTATTTCTTCTTCAAGTACACCTCCTATTCCTTGGATAGCATTGACTACCTCTTTGATTCTACAACTATACTGAGTGATGTTTTCTCCTTCTTTCATTCTTAGGTCATCGAACCTTCCTCTTAGGATTTTTGCCATTTCTCTTAGTACATTTGCATCTCCTCCATGTACTAGCTTCAATTTATCCCACATTTTCTTTGGAGAGGTGCATGTTTTGACATCTTCAAATTCAGCATCAGAGAGTGAGGAAGCAAATTCTATCATCATAGAATTGTTTTCTTGCCTTTCTCTCAATTGATCAAGTGTGTGAGGTCCTATAGGAAACACATATTCAGTATCCAAGTATTGAGTAACATCATTTCCAATACTTGATAGGTGGAGTCTTATCATGCTTTTCCATGATGCAAAGTTGTCTTTGTTCAACTTAGGAACATCCCTTTTTCTCATCTTGTGATCTCTTTCTTAGGTCTTGAAACCTTATTTTCTAAGCACACAAGCTCTGATACCAATTGTTAGAATAACTGAGGGGGGGGGGGGGGAATCAGTGGCCTCAAAAATTAATCCAATAAACTAACCAAAACTTTATATCTTAGATATAAACCTCTTGTTATCTTTAGTCCTACAATATGTATGCCTTTAAACAATCTTATCAAATAACTACTACTTAGAGTTCACTGTTTAATCCTTTTTCTTAAGCTTTACCGAATAGCAGTCTTAGCCTTTACTAAAATACAGTAAATAACTTAGTGTTTACCGATCATCCTATTTTAGTAATGTGTAAAGAAAAACATTAAAGAAATGAACCACATAAACATTTGACACTTGGATTTTTAATGTGGAAACACTGTTAAGGGAAAAATCACTTGGGACTGGTAACCCAAAATTTTCACACTTCTGAAGTGAGCTTAGTTAAGAGCTAACCTTGTTAAAGGTTACAAACACACTGTTAAGTGAAACCTTGCTAGAGGATTTGAATAAAATAGTTTATCACTTGATATCTGGAATTCACTATGCTATCTTCATGAATAAACTTTTTGATACTCCTTCAGATGTATCTCAATATATAAAGGATGGTTAAATCCTGCTCAGTTAAGAGACTTTATGATCCAATGGTTAAACTGAAATAGTAAATGATCTGTTCATAAATAAAACTTAGATTTTGCATATGTTCAGATCTATTGTAAGCTCATAATACCTTTCTGATCAATGTTTCCCTTCTATTCCTTTACTCAACTTCTTTCTTCTTAGTGATTTTGTTGCTTCTCTATTACTTGATGTCCAAAGATATATTAGCTCTATCCTTTAGCTTGTTTGATTAGGTCTGTATGAAGACTTCTTATCTTCACCAGCATTCTCTTTCAACATCCTCTTCTCTATCCACACCTAATTCACAATGAATTATCTTGTCTCTTTTATAGACATGATTTTGAATATTTCTAAGTCCTTGTCTTTCTTGTTCTTGACGTGATCCTGAAATCTCGCCATTCTTGCTTTAAAGCACGCTTTAGTTTTATCTCGCAAATTTCTCCTTGAAAAATGGAATAAAAATAGATTTAATCTCTATTTTATCTCTATCTTTTAACTTATCGATGAAAAAAATGTAATAAACCAATTAACTCCATGTTTAACTCCTGCCAGCTAAGTCTTTTGTCATTTCTGAACTTCAGTTTTGATCAATGTTTAACTCCTTGTTTTCTTGGTCTTGACTTTAGTTGTCCTCAGGCATCTCTATCTGTCGGGGTTGTCTATCCATCAGGCAACACTGTGACTTTCAGTTCCACTCGAGTATCACTTAGTTTATTCTTGGTAATGCTTGCTCAGGTATCATTGTGACTCTTCTCTCAGGGTTCTCTATCTTTCAGTGTGCACTTTCTGTTGGTGTTTTTTGTCACTTGGTGAATAGTGAAGTTTTATGCATTACTGCTAACATAAACTTTATTTCTTTGGTTCTTTGAAGTCTTAGAAAATATGTGTATAACCAATCAGATTTTATCAAGTTGACGTCATTGAAAATATAATACATTAACTGATTTAATGTCTTACATTGACATTCTTCATTTTGGTGAACATCAACTTAATAAATTTAAACATTCAATCAGTTATATTTCATCATAAAGACCAGTACAAGTTCCCTTTTTCCTGTACTCGCATGAAATTCTTTCCATTCGGCAATTTATTACCAGATCAACCCTAAGCCAAAGGATTATCACTAGTTTGCAATCATAATTCACAAATTCTTAGAGGAGGTAATTTTTGCTCCAGAGAAAGGTCAATTAACAATCTCAAGTGTTCTTCCCACTACTAGGGTACAACTAGCTATACAAGCCCCAATTCATTTCTCAATGGTTTTCCACCATGTAGAAATCTAGGGTTTTAGGTAGCAAACTCTACTCCACACAATGAAGGATATCTCTAACTTACACAAGGGCCTCCTTGCACATAGTGCATGATAAAAATGAGGTTTCAAGAAAAGGGTGCTAGACACCCATGATGTCACAAATAATAGTGACCCAAAAGGATGTCGCACATCTGCAATAATAGAATGCCCCCTTTCCAAGGAAAAATCCTACTAAGTAATCTAGGGAAAATAATCATTAAGCCAATGAATTACCACCATAGGTGAACATTTATCCATCATTAATAGGTACCCATTCCTATTATTTCCTGAAGTGTACACACACCGCTCTATAAGTGGAAAGCATAATGATGAAGAAATCTAAGGTACCCAAGCACAACTTGGTTTCACCTTATACCACTGAAACTGAGGTGTTCATGTAGTAGGTGTAGTTCATCACCATCCCATTAAGATTTAAATCAGTAGGCCCTCCAGCCATGTAGGGACACCAATAAGAAATACTAAGCACACACAGACACATAAGAAAGAAACCTACTCATAGGCTTCTAAACACTACAACCAATAAGGGGTCAACAAGTGGCATCACTTCCACAATCATTGACACACTCATTCTATTTATCATGAAGGGGTTAACTAACTCAAAAACACCTATAATAATGAAATAAACAAGCAATCTAAGGGACTTGGAAGAGGCGCTCACATCGGGGACTCATCCAACCCAAAAACATGCTACCTAGTTTGGTTCCATAAGGGAATTCAAATTTTCTAGAATAGGGCACCCAAACATTAGATCATCTCAAGTTCACAATATAGTACAATGTGGTCATTCATATCAACATCATTCTATATTCGGGTAACATATGGTTGCGATCCCAACATATGAAAGATCTGTCAATTATATGTCATTGGAAAAGCTGTCTCTGAAACTCAGGATGGGGGTAGAAGGTTGTTCAAGAGGGGTTCCTTGATCTCCTTTGAAAAACTTTGCATCTTGCTTTATAGCCTCTCATGTCACAAGGACACATCCTCATTCTTGTTCCCTTTTTGCATGTTATTCACATAACTAGGGGTTTCCTACCCAAGTGTGAAATACTTCTAAGTGAAGCGTAATGGTTTTAAGGTTCCTAGTGTTAAAACCTAACCTTGATACCAAAATTTCATGCCCAAAATTTAGGGAAAAAGTACACCAACAATTTTTTTTTGAAACATCTTAATTAACTATTGTTTGCAGTTGAAAGTGTCCAAGTACTCAATTACGCCCACTCCAGATTAGCGTCTTAATAATATTCCTAAAGGTGACTAGTGAGTAATTGATTGAGATTGAGGGGTATCATGATAATGTCAATGTCCCTTGACACGATTACATAAAAGAGTCAACTAAGTATCTATGCTTAAATTGGTTTAATTACCAAAATTGGATTCATAACTCTTAATCAACTTGGTTAACGAGGTTCAATGCTTTAACTATCCCAATTACTTTAATTGAATCATCCCCTCTTCTAGAATTTAATGCTTAATCTAGACTTAGGTATCGTCTATCATAACATTAATATTATTATAGCTCATTTATTTTAATTAAAATAATATTGTAGTTTATTTGACCCCTAACATTTTTTCGTATCATAAATACATCTCCTTATTAGTCAAAATAATAATTAAATATTTAAAATCAACTAAAGTTTTATATAAATTAATTGTCATAAATGATTCATCTTAAATAACCTCATTTAGTTATAACATTATCCAAAACTTCTGATAATTCAACCCTATATAGTATGCTTCTTTTTAATTCCTTTATTATAAAATCAATTGATTTAAGTCTATAGTTTACCTTTAATGATCGTTAAAATAATTAACCACAATTCTCCAAGAGTCACATTGAAATATAATATGAGGAAGAAAATAGAATTTATGTGATTCTCTAATCCCACCTTATCTAATTAAATTAAACTGAATCCCTTAGGTTAAAATCATCATTTAAACTTATCGAACAATTTGACTATACGTTTGAAATTAAGTAATGAATTTATTATCACTTTAATTTAATTTATCCATTTAATATATTGTCATAAATTACTTAATATATATTTAAATTAATTGGGATATTTCCTGATAATTATCATATTAAGTTATTACCTTAGGTTATCCAATAAGTTTTACACTATATGAAAAGCCTCTTAAAATAACATTATTATTCAAGATAATTAAACTACACATATATATTTTTATACTTAAATTTATCTTATTATATATTAATCATTATCTAAAAAATAAAAGTCACATTCAATTAAGGAAGGAGGGAAAAATAATTTCCCACAAAAATTTGTCCCTCTCACATTTTGAATTTCATATACACTAATATTATAATATTATTTTATATTACTAACCCTAAAAGGGTTTACCATCAAGACAAGAGAGATGAACCTTTGTTTCTCATTTCTCATTTCCTCCTTTCTCTTCTTCTCCATTTCTTCATTCCTAACAGTAATTTTTAGATTAGGGTCAGTCCACAAATCTTTTATTTCCAAAGTTATGCAACCCCTTTATTTTTCTTTTCTGGTAGTTTGTGTGCAGGTCTAATAGGGAGGCTCTTTGATTCTTGAATTAAATCTAGTTCTTCTCAAGTTCTTCAAGGAATTCCTAGGGCTTCTTGATCACTTATGATCCTAGGAGATATTCAATTCAATCCTCCTATCCACTCTTGAACGCCCCTACCAATTTCAAGTTCACACACTACTCACTCTTCAATTGAGCTCACCAGGGTAAGCTCACACATCAACACACCAGCCCTATAGTATGAAATTGCAAGAGTCTAGGGTTTGTTCTTATCTCATTTTAAACCACAAATACAACCATAACAATTATTTAGGGTTCATCCTTCCATAGCTTCTCAAACTTCCTATAAACAGGGGTTACTAGCTTGTAGGTCTCTATTAGCCCTATTTTGTAGGGTTTTGGATTTATTTCTTAAAAATTCAACCAAAATCCATGAAAAAAGATGTGGTCCAGACACCCTTTGAAAAAACATAAGACATTTTCTTGGTCTTGGTCTCTGAAACCTTCCTTACACCATCAAACCCTAACTGAGCTAATTTTCTAGGAAATGAACCAGTATTTGCACATTGCTTTCAAAATCCATTCAATTGGATTCAAAACACCTCCAGATAGTTCACCAAGGTCTATAAGGGTCTTATTATCACCACAAAGGTATTGTATTTCTCTTTTCAAACCACTCCTGCAAGTTTAACCACACTGTCACTCTTCTTTCCCTAGCCGGGCTATGGAGGAGCTCGCCTAGGGAAAGAGGTTAAAATTCTTTGCTGATATTTATAGCTCTCTAAAAAAAAGGAAAAATATGTACATAGACCCCATTTCCATTCCCCCAAGGTTCAGGTGATTACCACTATGGGAACTTCACTATGGAGTCATTTCTTATTTACAAACCCTAACTGGTCTAGTGAACCAAGAACATGGACAAAATTAACTTTACACTTGAAAAATCAAATCAAAAGACTAAAATACTCCACAAAATATTACAAAAAAACAAAAATTTTATAATTAAATTAAAAATAAGATGGATTCAATCCATTCAATACTCCTGCAACTTGAAAGCAAGAAATTACAATCGTCTCAAAAAACTATCTAATTGTCCTTCTTGAAAATTGTGTCCAGAAGTTATCTAAACTTTGTACAAGGAATGAAAAATTCTTAAGTAGGTCCCCTTGACCTATCCCAACTATCCAAACTAGCCCATAACTTCCTTAAGGAAATTTGCAATTTTTTGTCAAAATGTTGTCGAGCAACTTTTCAAAGTTGCAAAAGTTGCTCGACAAGTTTTACATCTTTTGATATTTCACTTATTAGATTGCTTTGACCAAATTTATGGGTTCTAATTGCCCAAAAAATAAATTCTAAGCCTAAATACAACTCAAATAGACCAATACACTAAGTTTCATTTCACCTATTTTCCCTATTTGGTTTACAATCACAACATTAGGGTCTCGTGACACAACTTACCACAACAAAACACACAACATTGAAAAACTAAACAATATTACTCTAAAACATCCCTATAAAAAACTCAACTTAACACAAGCCTTGAGAAGTCTTTCCAAAACAAAATGTGATGGTTAAATAAGTCCAACCCATAGGTACAGGAGCACCATTCTCCCCTTGATGAGAAGAGCTCAAGTTACCTTAGTAGATATAATTGAAAGATTAATTCCTAACTTCTTCAATTCACCTTTAGGTATCCAGGTAGGCTCTACTTTTGGAAATTTTCCCCACTTGATTAGGTATTCCATATAGTTCTTCTTTCTAGTCTTCTTAGCAATCCTTTTGTGTAGGACCATCTCTGTTGCAGGCTTGTATGGTGAATGCAGTGTTACATCCTTGATCATTTCTTTCACATCAACTTCCTTATCTCCTTCCTCAGGACTATGACCCTTATACTAAACCAAATATTCTATATTAAATACATGAGACAATGCTACATCCTTAGGAAAATATATCCTTTAGGCAATGTTCCCATACTTTTCCATGATCTCACAAGGACCAATTTTTCTCATTTGCAATTTTCTTGGTACCCATTTCTAAATTCTATCCTTGTTCAAATGAAACATGACCCAATCTCCTACTGTAAATTGGACATACTTTCTTCTAACACCATCTTTGTCTTTGATCTTCAAAGTGTTCTCAATCAGATTCTTTTTCACTTGCTCATGCACTTTATTCATGGACTGTGCAAAGTCTTATGTATGAAACTTCTTTATTCTATGTCTCTAAGATATCTCAACTCATATACACCCGTGGGATGCATTCCATAGACTACTTCAAAAGGAATTTTCCCTGTGGTCCTAAGCACTTTATCATTATAGGAAAATTTAGTTTGATGGAGGACTTGATCCCAAGCTTTCTCATATTCTTTGGTCGGACATCTCAAGAGGTTTCCAAGTGTTCTATTTACCACCTTATTCTGACCATTAGTCTATGGATTGGGAGCCCATGAATCCTGATTACTTCTTTGAAGAACACATGTGCTATATGATTGGCATCATGAGTCACTTTACATGGAATGAAATGACTCATCTTGCTAAATCTATCAACAACAACATATATGCTATCATAACCAGTCCTAGTCTTAGGTAAACCAACAAAAAAATCCATACTCACACATTCCAATGTCCTATTGGGAATAAAAAATGGTTGATATAATCCAGTATTTGAGGATGTACCCTTATCTCTTTGGCATATTATGCATTTCTCCACATATCTCCTTATATCTTTGTGCATCTTGGGCCAATAATATAACCTCTGTATTAGCTCTAGAGTCTTATTCATTCCAAAACGACCACTTAGACTACCATTATGCTTCTCCCGTATAAGAGTTTCCCTCATTAACCCCTTTGGTACACATAATTGTCTCCCCTTGAATAAGAGTCCATTCTGCAATGTTTATATGAATACTCATTGTGAAAATGGTTGTTGAACTCTTGGCATACTTTGTAGGCATCCCCAAAATCTTCATCCTCCTTATAAATATCTTTAAAACACTCCACCCCAATACTTTTCAATTGCACTTCCTGAACTGTGAGTATCCTTCTACTCAAAGCATCAACAATCTTATTTAACTATTCTTTCTTATGTTTAATATTGAATGTGTAGGACTGCAAGTACTCTATCTATTTAATATGTCTATGACTTAGCATGTCTTTGGAGTTGATGAAACTCAATGCTTGATTGTTTATATATACTACAAACTCCTTGGGAAGGAGGTAGGGTCTACATTTCCTAAGTGATTGGATAAGAGCATAAAGTTCTAGGTCATAAGAGGAATACATTTTCTTAGATTTATTAATCTTTTCACTAAATAATTCCATTAGTTTATTCCCCCGACTCAAAACTGCACCTGTTGCAATAATATTGGTATCACACTCTAAGGTGAAGGGTTTCTCAAAACTTGGTAGCACTAATACTCGTTGTGTTTACACCTCCTTCTTCAATAATTCAAAACCTCTATCTGCTTCTTTTGTCCATTTAAACTTAGTTTCAATCCCCCTTTAATAGTATCAAGCATAGGAGCACAAATTGCACTAAAGTGCCTTATAAATTTCCTATAGAATTGAGGTAATCCATGGAAACTTCTCACCCCACTTGATGTTTTGGGAGTTGGCCAACTAATTATAGCTGAGACCTTTGAAGTATCCATCTTTAAATCTCCTTTAGACACCACAAAGTCAAGGTAAACCAATTCTTGCTTCATAAATTCACCTTTCTTCAAGTTTATGGTTAGTTGTGTTAGTGATAATTGAGAGGAGGAAGGGGTGAATCAGTGGCCTCAAAAATTAATCCTTAAATCAACCCTTAAAAATTGTAACCACAAATTATGCCTCTAGTTATCTTCTATCCTACAAGATGAATTCCTTGAAATACTTATATCAATTTTCTACTTGTCGGATTGCTTTGTAAAACTTTCTTTTGTATGTTTACCGATAAACAGTCAACTATTTACCGAAACACAGTAAATATGCAAAGTATACTGATCAATCCAGAATTGCATATGTGAAATGTAAAACAGTAAAGTAATGAAACATTAACACATAACACATGAATTTTTAATGTGGAAACCCTGTTAAGGGAAAAACCACTGGGACCGATACCCCAAATTTTCACTCTTCTGAAGTGAGCTTTGTTAGGAGCTAACCCTGTTAAAGGTTACAAGCACACTGTTAGGTGTGACCTTGTTAGAGGATTTAAAAGATAGTTTGTCACCTAGTATGTGGCATCTAATGCTACCATCCTTGATCAAACACTCACTTGGCCTTCAATAGGTATCAGGTACATATCCAATGCTACTTTCTATGATGAAACTTTTTGATACTCCTTGGGATGTATCTCAATTGTAGAAGACTTTTAAGTCCTGATAGGTTAAGAGACTTGATGCTTCAATGGTTAAACTAAAAAATTAATGATCTATTCATACATACAACTTAATTGAATATTTTCAAATCTATTGTAAGTGCATTACCTCTCTGATCAATATAATCAATTATGTACCTTTTCTCCACACTATTCTACTCTGTGATGTTGTCTCACTATTCATTGGTGTCTACAGAATCTAGCTCTTTCCTCAGCTTGATTGATCAGGACTGAATGAAGACTTTCTTCTCCTTTAGATTTTGTTTAGCATCTTTCCTCTTCTCTTTTTCACCCCACACTCCAATTCATACTGAATTGGGTTTGTCTCTTTATAGACACGATTTACCTTTTCTTGGCTTTCTTGATTCTTGGTGTGATCCACAATTATTGCCAATTAGATTTAAAGAAAACTCCAGTTTTATCTCAAAGAGATCTTCTTTCCATCTGGACAAATCAGCTTTAAATCAATTACTTATCTCTGACTTTATCTGGATGATTAAAACAATGATAAGTATCCGTTAAGTCTATCTTTAGATCTTGACAGCTAAGCATTTTGTCATTTTATGAACTCTCTATTCTGTCAATTAACACTTTAATTAGTCATTGGTGATAACTAACTATTCCATTAGTGTGAATTCAGTTGTCATTGGGATCTCTGTCCTTTTCTTTTCTGTCAGGCAACACTATAATTCTTTCCATTGGGTTACTTTGTGCTTTGCTCATCGGGCAACACTGTGACTTTGCTTATCGATAATGCTGTGCATTTTCTTGTTGGGTAACACTGTGACTTTTCTCTTTTACTCTGTCCATCGGTGTGCACTCCATCTGTGTATATAGTCACTTAGTGAATACTTGACTTATATGCATTACTGATAGCATAACCTTTGATTCATTGGTTCTTTGAATTCTTTGGCAGTATTTCCATGATCATACAGATTATATCAAGTTGACATCAATGACAATACAATGCATTAACTGATTTAATGCCTTGCATGATCATCAACTTAACATGTTGAAACATTCAATCAGTTACATGTCATCAATCTCTCCCTTTGGCATTGATGACAACATACTACATTATTATACTATACTATTACTAATACAATATGAAATATACAGTTTCATCAAGCTTTCCTAATGTAACTATTACAAATGTATGGCTTTCGGTAATCTCAAATAGCTTTGATTTGATTCTTGTAGATTTCTGTCTATCTTCAATCCCTTCATTGGATAGATGTAGAATCTTTCTTTCTCTGATGTGATGTGTTTTTCTTCTATGTCAAACTCTCTCCCTTTGACTATTCTCCTTTCTTTTGATGTCTCTTGTCAGAAATTATTTTCCTTTGTGTGTAATCTCCCTTTCTAATTACATCTCTCCCTTTGGATACTTTGATGTATATAATCTCTCCCTAAGATGATAATAGATATAATCTCTCTCTTTATCAATATAATAATGAGATATCTCTCTCCCTTTGACAGCAATGCCAAACAAACATTTTGCCAAACAAAATTTTGATAGTAATGCCAAAGGGATCCTTTCTATCCATAGTATATTCCTTGAATTTTCCAATCCATTGGTAATAACTCTAGTGCTTGGAGTAGATAAATACCTTGCTTTGTATAGATGTATCTTTGAAGTCCATCTCTTTGCTTGCATCAACATGAATGATATTCTGATAATATGTAGGCTGATGCATCCTTCTAGTCATCTTACTAACCAGTAGACAAGGGTCTGACCCCTAGTATCTTTCTCAAGTATTCAAATGCATATTTGGGTAGTGGCTTGGTGAAGATATCAGCCAATTGTTCTTTAGATTGCACATACTCAAGTATCACCTCTTTTTCTTGAACTTGTTCTCTTAAATAATGATACTTGATGGAAATATGCTTTGTTTTAGCATGCATTACTGGATTCTTGGGAATGTTTATTGGACTTGTATTATCACAGTAGATAATTACTGGTTCAAGAATTTTCATATGCATACCTTCCAATAACTGTTTGATCCATGCAATATTTGTGTAGTTTGCAGTAGCAACAACATACTCTACTTCTACACTAGATTGAGATCGATGCATCCTTGCTTCTTGCTGATCCATGTGAAAAGTCTTTCACCCATAAAGAATGCTCCTCCAGCTCTGCTCTTCTGGTCATCAATATTTCTAACCCAATCAGCATTGGTAAAATCCTTAAGTTCAAATTTGCCTTCTCTTCTATACCATAAGCCATATTCCTCAGTATTCTTTAGATATCTTAGAATTATTTTCATAGTAGTCATATGTGATTCCCTAGGATTACTAGAAAATATTGCAACTATTCCTACTGCATGTGCAATATCTGGTCTAGTATTTACAAGATACATGAGTTTTCCGATCATTTATCTACAAAAACTCTAATTTACCTCTGATGACTTGTCTTCCTTTGTCATCTTACATCTATTTTCCATTGGTGTTTCAACTGGTTTGGACTCTTCCATCTTGAATATTTTTAGTACTTCCTTGATGTATTTGGATTGTGTAATGAAAATACCTTCATCTTGTTGCATGATCTATATACCAAGAAATAACTTGATCTCTCCAAACATAGACATCTCAAATTATTTGCTTATTTCATTTGAAAATGATTTGCATAGCATATCATTGCCTCCAAATATGATGTCATCAACAAATATATCAGCAATCAAAATGTTAGCATCAATATCTTCCTTCAAATAAATATTATTGTTTTCACTAGTCCTTACAAATCCAATAATTATAAGATAGGAATGAAGTCTTTCATACCAGGCTCGGGGTGCTTGTTTTAATCCATATAGGGCTTTGTGTAGTCTACATACCATGTTCCTCTTGTATGGTTCAACAAACCCTTCTGGTTGTTCAATGTATACCTCTTCTTCAAGTATTCCATATAGGAATGCAGAGTTGACATCCATTTGATATACCTTGAATCCTTTACATGCAGCATAAGAAAGTAATATTCTCACTCCTTCTAGCCTAGCAATGGGTGCAAAGGTCTCTCCATATTCAATCCCTTCTTCTTGTGCATACCCCTTGCATACTACTCTTGCTTTATTTCTGGTGACTTCTCCATTCTCATTCAGTTTATTCCTGAATATCCATTTTGTACCAATGACATTCTTATCATCTGGTCTTGGTACAAGTGTCCATGTCTTTTTTTTCTCTATCTGCTCAATCTCTTCATTCATAGCACTAATCCATTCATCATTATCAAGTGCAACATTGACAAATTTTGGCTCATAATCACAAATAAGACATCTTGTATTTAGAGACTTACTTTTGGTTCTCATACATACCTTCTTGTCTCCAATGATTTGGTTCTGTGGATGGTTCCTTCTGATATATCTTGCAAGTACAGGTTCAACTTTTTGTCTATTAGCTTGATCATAATGTTGTCCTTCATTTTGTTCTCCATCACTTTGTGCATTATCTTGAGCAATATCCTAATCCTCCATATTTTCAACCTAAAGATCAGGTGTAATGATCTATTTCTCAAGAGCTCTACATTGTTGGTCGGGTAGAGTGTTAGGTTCTTCATTGTAAACAAATCTATTGTAGTCCTCTGGTTCTTTAGTGCTTTCCTTTTCATTCTTCTCTGCAAATTCATCTATCTTTAGATTTGCACTTTCAACAATTTTGTTAGAGGCCTTATTTAGACATTTATAAGCCTTGATCTTGGTAGAATACCCTAGAAAGATTCCTTCATCTCTCTTGGAGTTAATTTTTCCATTTCTATAATCTTTTAAGATATAACATTGACTGTCAAAATTTTTGAAATAACTCACATTGGGTGTGTAACCATACCAAAGCTCATAAGGTGTCTTTCTTCAATTGTACTCTATTCAATGTGTAAACAATAGTACTGACAACTTCTCTCTAGAATATTTTGGTGATGCCTTTCTCTATCATCAGTTTCCTTGCGCAATAAACTATGGATCTATTCCTTCTTTCAATAATTCCATTTTACTGTGGTGTTCTCAGTGCAAAGACCTGTCTTTTGATTCCATGCTCATTACAAAAGTTAGGGAATTCATCTAAAATAAATTCCCCTCATCTATCTGATCTTAAGCATTTCAATTCTTTACCACTTTTTTTCTCAACCATTGGTTTGTACCATTTAAACATCTTAAATGCTTCTGATTTATCTTTTAAAAACATGACTGTCATTATTCTAGAGTAATCATCAACAAAGGGAATAAAATATCTATCTCTATAATAACTCTTTGTCCTCATAGGTCCACATAGATTAGTATGGACTAATTCTAGAATCACATCAGATTTATGGGTTTTTCTTTTGAAAATAGACTTTGTCATCTTACCTCTTTGACAATTCTTACACATGATATTGTCGGGCTTAACCATTGTCAGTAAACCTCTTACATTTCTTTTTCTACTTATTTTTATCATGTTGTCAAAGTTCACATGAAACAATCTTTTGTGCCACAACCATATGTCTTAATTTCTATCCATTAAGAAAGTGGTGTCAGTATCATTTAGATAGAATAAGTTACCTTTTGTCTACTCACTGGTACCAATCAGATTTCCTGATTTATTGAAGATCTTTGCCTTCTTATTTTCAAATGCTACTCTGTGACCTAAGTTATTCAATTGAGAAACACTCAATAGATTATAATTCAATCCATTTACCCAATAAGCATTTTCACATTTTATCTGGTTATTCAACATTATGGTTCCTCTACCTTCAACTAGACAAGGTGTGTCACTACCATTCTTACTAAACCACCTTTATAGTATTCAAAAGTCTCAAACTTTTCCTTATCACCGGTCATATGATGAGTGCACCCACTATCTGTGATCCAGACATCATTTTTACTATCTTTAGATATGAGTGCAGTTTCTACATACCTTTCTTCATCATCATCTAAATCATCTTTTACTTCCACAAACACTATCTCAATTTCTTCATCAGACTCGGTGTCAGTATCATCATCTTTTCATTTAGCTAGGTAACTGGCCTTCTTTCCTTTGTCCTTGTAGTCTTGGGAATCTCTTCTTTCTGATTGTTGGTAGCTTCTATAATCACCTCTATTAGACTTCTTTTCAAATGATCTATCATTACTTTTGTCATCTTTTCTCCTATTAGGACATCTTGCATCAAAGTGTCCAGTCTATTTACAATTAAAAAAAACAAGTGGTAATTTACCTTTGTATTTACCTTTGCCTCTCTGCATTCTTCTTTCCACAAGTGCTTAAATTTCATCAAGATCTTCTTCTTCACTTTCACTATCACTATTTTTTCTCATAGTGTGTTTATGACTTGATTTACTTATTCTCAAAGAAGATTTGAATGCAGACTCTATGTTTGGTAAGACACTATTATCAAATTTATTCATCTCAAATAAAATTAGTCTTCCAATCAAACTATCTAGAGTAACATTTCTATTTTCTATTGCTCTCATTTCTTGAATGACAAATACTCTAATAGCATAAGTAGGCAGTTAGGTTCTTATAATTTTACTTACCACTATATATTATTCTAGTACACCTCCAACTCCTCGGATAGCATTGAATACCTTTTTGATTCTTGTGCTATATTGTGTGATGTTTTCACCTCATTTCATTTTGAGATCATCAAAATTTCCTCTAAGGCTTTCTGCCTTGGCTCTCAAAACATTTTTGTCACCACCATGTACAGGCATCAATTTTTCCCACATCTTCTTCATAGTCTTGTAGGTTTTGACATCTTCAAATTTAGCATCGAAGAGTGAGGAATCAATCTCTATCATCATGCAATTGTGTTCATGCTTCTCTCTCATTTGTTCAACTATGGGTGCTCCTATGGGAAACACATATCTAGTATCTAAGTATTGAGTAACATCATTTCCAATACCTGATAAGTGGAGTCTTATTCTGCTTTGCCATGAAGGAAAATTATCTTTGTTCAACTTGGGCACATCTTGTCTGTTCATCTTGTGATCTTTAGCTTAGGACTTGAAACCTTCCTTCTAAGCACACAATCTCTAATACCAATTGTTAGTAATAAATGAGGGGGCGGTGGTGAATCAGTGGCCTAAAAAATTAATCCTTAAATCAACCCTTAAAACTTATAACCACAAATTATGCCTCTAGTTATCTTCTGTCCTACAAGATGAATGCCTTGAAATACTTATATCAATTTTCTACTTGTCGGATTGCTTTGTAAAACCTTCTTCTGTATAATTACCGATAAGCAGTCAACTATTTACCGAAACACAGTAAATATGTAGAGTGTATCGATCAATCCAGAATTGTATATGTGAAATGTAAAATAGTAAAGTAATGAAACATTAACACATAACAAATGGATTTTTAACATGGAAAACCTGTTAAGGGAAAAACCACTGGGATTGGTATCCCAAATTTTCACTCTTCTAAAGTGAGCTCTGTTAGGAGCCAACCCTGTTAAAGGTTAGAAACACACTTTTAGGTGTGACCTTGTTAGAAGATTTAAAAGATAGTTTATCACCTAGTATGTGGCATCTAATGCTACCATCCTTGATCAAACACTCACTTGGCCTATCAATAGGTATCGGACATATCCAATGCTACTTTCTATGATCAAACTTTTTGATACTCCTTGGGATGTATCTCAATTGTAGAAGACTTTTAAGTCCTGCCTAGTTAAGAGACTTGATGCTTCAATGGTTAGACTGAAACATTAATGATCTGTTCATACATACAACTTAATTACAGATTTTTAGATCTATTGTAAGTGCATTACCTCTCTAATCAATATAATCAATTATGTACCTTTGCTCCACACTTTTCTACTCTGTGAGGCTGTCTCACTATTTGTTGGTGTGTGCAGAATCTAGCTCTTTCCTCAGCTTGATTGATCAGGACTGAATGAAGACTTTCTTCTCCTTCTGATTTTCTTTAGCATCTTTCCTCTTCTCTTTTTCACCCCGCACTCTAATTCTTAATGAATTGGGTTTGTCTCTTTATAGACATGATTTACCTTTTCTTGGCTTTCTTGATTCTTGGTGTGATCCACAATTATTGCCAATTAGATTTAAAGAAAACTCTAGTTTTATCTCAAAGAGATCTTCTTGCCAACTGGAAAAATCAACTTTAAATCAATTACTTATCTCTGGCTTTATTTGGATGATTAAAACAATGATAAGTATCCATTAAGTCTATCTTTAGCTCTTGACAGCTAAGCATTTTGTCATTTCCTGAACTCTCTATTTTGTCATTCAACACTTTAGTTAGTCATCGGTGATAACTGACTATTTTGTCAGTGTGACTTTAGTTGTAATTGGGATCTTTGTCCTTGTCTTTTCTGTCGGGAAACACTGTAATTCTTTCCGTCGGGTTACTCTATGCTTTGCTCGTCAAGAAACACTGTGACTTTTCTCATCGATAATGGTGTGCATTTTCTTTTCGGGTAACACTGTGACTTTTCTCTTTTACTCTATCCATCGGTGTGCACTCCGTTAGTGTATACAGTCACTTAGAGAATACTTGACTTATATGCATTACTGATAGCATAGCCTTTGATTCATCAGTTCTTTGAAGTCTTTGGAAGTATTTCCATGACCATATAGATTATATCAAGTTGACATCAATGAAAATACAATGCATTAACTGATTTAATACCTTGCATGATCATCAACATAACATCTTCAAACATTCAATTAGTTACATGTCATCAAGTTGTTCATCTTGCATCTTTTTAAAAAAATCTCAACTTGTTTAAGATGCTCTTCCTTAGTTTTACTAAATATTAATATGTCATATAGATAAGCAACTAAAAATTTACCAGTAAAGTCTTTTAGGACTTCATTCATGATCCTCATGAATGTGATAGGAGCATTAGTGAGTACAAATGGCATAAAATCCATTCATAGATCCCTTCAGTGGTTTTGAAGGAAATTTTTCATTCATCTCCCTCCTTTATTCTTATCTAATGGTAGCCACTCTTTAGGTCTATCTTAGTGATGTATTGTGCCCCTCCAAAATAATCCATAAGATCTTTAATTCTAGGTATAGGGAACCTATACCTAATGGTAATCCTATTTATGGCTCTAGAGTATGTACATAACCTCCATGTACCTCCTTTCTTAGGTTCTAGTACTATTGGGATTGCACAAGGATTTATGCTCTTTCTAATCAAACCACTTTCTAGAAGCTCTTGCACTTGTTTGGATATCTCCTCAGGTTGTTGGGGTTTCATTTTGTAAGGATCCTTATTTTGAAAATATCCTCCTTGAACAAATTCAATCTGATGACTTACTGTCCTATGTAGTGGTAAGGTAGCAAGAGTTCCATCATTGATAATACTTGTGTACTTATCCAAGAAACACTTTATCTCTACAGGTATGTATTCTTTTCTAGTCTTTGCTTCTTCCTTAGGCTTCACAACAATAGAAAATCCATATCCTTCTTCCTCTTTAAGATTCTTAAAGAACTCTTTTCCACTAACCAATAACACATTGGGACCCACGGTCTTATCATATTTTCCATCCACAAAAGATTGAATCTTATAAGTAACTCCATTCTTCTAAAAAGAGTAAGAGTTCTTTTCACCATCATGTACAGATTTTCTATCAAACTTCCATGGTCTTCCCAATAGTTTATGGCATTTATCCATGGGTAAAATATCACATAGAATCTTTTCTTTGTATCCTCCTCTATAAAACTCTACCATTCTTGTTCATTCACCAACACATGTTGCCCCTTATTAAGCCATGCAACTCTATATGAGATGCTATGATATATTTTAGTCAACTTAAACTTATTGGTTGCTTCCTCTAAGATGATACTATCAGTGGAACTAGAGTCTATAATGAATTTACACACTTTACCCAAATTTTTTTATTTTACCTTGAATAGAGACCTCCATTGTTTAGGTTCTTCTCTGACAGGCTCTTTGATTAGGATTCTTCTAATCGTTAAGTTTTATCCAACCTCTAAATCTAGGCTCACCTTAGGAGACTTGACACTTTCAATTTCCTCTTGTACAAAATTAACCCTCCTATCCCCTTGAGAAGATGAGTTCTTCTCAAGACATCTATAAGCTGGGTGTCCTAGTTGATGATAGTGGTAACTTTTCATGTTAGCAAAATTAGATCTTCTACCTCCACTAGATCTGCCTCCGTTGTTTCTATTTCTAGGACCTCTTCCTCTACCATAACTTATCCTTCCACTTCTTTCTCCACTCTAATATGTAAGCTTAGATTCTCATTTGGTCCTTTGGTCTATACTTTTTCCACCAAAACTACCTCTATGGTCTCTATTATCTCTTCCTTTTCCCCTACCTCTATTTCTTGATTCTTGTTTCTTGTTTCCTTTTTCCTCCAACTTAAGTGCCAATTGGTAACACTTGTGGACTATTGTAGAGCTTACAAAAGTTATTTCCTCCCAGATGTTTTATCTCAAACCATTGAGACACCCTTCCACTCTGATACTTTCATCTTCTTGGACCTTGGACCTTAAACACAATTTTTGAAACTCCTCAGTATAAGAGTTCACATCAAGTTCTCTTTGTTTCAAGTTCCATTTTTATTGTGCTTTTAGATTTCATAATACTCTGACATATAAGATTCTTTGATCTTTTCCACCATTTATTTCCAAGTTGCTATGGGAAGATTACCTTCTTTCTCCCTTTCTTCTTGAATAAATTTCCACCAAGTTAAGGCAGATCCCCTTAATCTTGATTTGGCTACTCTAAATTTTTGGGCTTCACTCACACCATCACATTCAAAGTGATTTTATAGCCCCTCCATCCATTCCATTACTAATTATGGATCCACCTTTCCACTAAAAAGAGGTATTCCCTCTAAATATTTTCCACTCATAGCCCTCAAGGCTTTTAGGAAGGGTTCTTCTTGAATGACATGGTCATGCTCAGGGATCTCATCTTCAACTTCCACTGCTTTTCCTTTTCTTTCTTTCTCATCTATCTTTCAACTAACTTCTTCTATTTTTACTTCTACTTCATTCACTTTATATTTTAATTGGGTTATCCTTTCTCTAAGAAATCTATTATCTACCTCTTGATCATCCACCTTCTTAGCTAACTCTGGATTAGTCACCATTCTTAATTATCCTACTGATTCAAAATTAGACATATACACTCTTGCCCAAATCTTTTAGGGCTCTAATACCAATTTGATAGGGAGGATCTTTGATTATTGAACTAACTCTAGTTCTTTTCAAGTCTTTCAAGGATTTCCTAGGGCTTCTTGATGACTTATGATCCTAGGAGAGATTCACTTCAATCCTCCTATCCACTCTTGAACTCCCCTACCAATTTCAAGTTCACACACTAATCACTCTTCAATTGAGCTCACCAGGGTAAGCTCACACATCAACACACGGACCCTATAGTATGACCTTGTAAGAGTCTAGGGTATGTTCTTATCTCATTTTCAACCACAAATGCATCCATAACAATGATTTAAGGTTCATCCTTCCATCACTGCTCAAACTTCCTATAAGAAAGGGCTACTAGCTTGTAGGTCTCTATTAGCCCTATTTTGTAGGATTTTGTATTTATTTCTTAAAACTTAAACACAACCTCATTAACAAGATGTGATCTAGACATCGTTTGAGAAAACACAAGAGATTTTCTTTGTCTTGGTCTCTAAAACCTTTCGTACACCATCAAACCCTAACTGGGCTAATTTGTTAGGAAATGAACTAGTCTTGGCATATTGCTTTCAAAATCCATTAAATTGGATTCAAATAACCTCTAGCTTTTTCACCAAGCTCTACAAGGGTCTTATTGTCACCACTAAGGTATTATATTTCTCTTTTCAATCCACTCCTGCAAGTTTAACCACACTGTCACTCTTGTTTCCTTAGCCAGGTTATGGAGGAGATTTCCTAGGGTAAGAGGTTAAAATTATTTGCTGCAACTTCTAGCTCTCTACCAAAAAGGAAAACTATTTACATAGGCCCCATTTCCATTCCCCAAAGGTTCAAGTGATTACCATAGTGGGAACTTCACTATAGAATTATTTCTTATTTACAAACCCTGACTGGTCTAATGAACCAAGAACAGGGACAAAATTAACTTTACACTTGAAAAATCAAACCAAAAGACTAAATTACTCCACACAATATTACAAAAAAATTAAAATTTTATAATTACATTGAAAATAATATGGATTCAATCCATTCAATACTCTTACAACTTGAAATCAAGAAATTACAACTGTCTCAGAAAATTGTCTGATTGTCCTTCTTGAAAGTTATGTCTAGAAGTTATCCAACCTTCGTACAAGGCATGAAAAATGATTAAGTAAGTCCCCTTGAACTATCCTAATTGTCCAAAATGACCCATAACTACCTTAAGAAAGTTTGCAACTTTGTTTCAAAATGTTGGCGAGCAACTTTTTAAAGTTGCAAAAGTTGCTCGACAACTTTTACATCTTTTGACATTTCACCTATTACATTGATCTAACCCAATGAATGGGTTCTAATTGATAAAAAAGTAAATTATAAGCCTAAATTAAAATCAAATAAACCAATTTGTGCACACTAAGTTCTATTTCACATATTTTCCCTATTTCGCTTACAATCACAAAATTAGGGTCTTGTGATACAATAAAACAATAAAACACACAACATTTAAAAACTAAACAAGTTTACTCTAAAACATCCCTAGAAAAAAAATCAACTTAATACAAGCCTTGAGAAGTCTTTCCAAACCAAAATGTGATGCTTGAATAATTCCAACCCATAGGTGCTCCTACACCAAGGTCTAATGGTGGGAGCAAGGAGTTGGGATCTATATACATCTTTACACACACACACATGTGTATATATAGAAATGTATATTTATTTGTCTTCATTTTCACCGTGCAGTTTTTTGAATGGGAAGCATAGGCCAAATTTTATTACCAAGGGTTGAGACTTCCCTCTATTTATTTTGTGTTTCATAGGGATAACAAAAATAAAATGTATAAATGAAGGGGGGAGAGAAGGGCTTGACCGCCACCATGGCAGGCCTCTTTACCCTACGGCCACACCACAAACAGTAGCTGCGATTGCTATTGTGTCGGTGCGGTAGGGTGCGGCCGCCACGGAAGGTGAGGTTAACCCTCCCTAGGCCTACCTTTGAAAGGGAGGGCAGTGAGGGAATGGACTTGGCCCTTCCTCGCCCCATTCAAAATTTTAACATCTTTTTTTTTGTTAATTTTTTTTCAACAATATTTTTTAAAAAATTGCTATATAAATAAATAAATAAATAAATAAATATATATATATATATATCCATCCTTTTTATATTTTTAAAAGATATTAATACAATAATGCAAATAAATATATATAAAACCCTTTTTTTATAAAATATATTAACATAGGCATATACATTATTATTATTATTTGCACATATATAGGTTATATGTTTTCAGTCTGTGCTCAAATCAGCAAGAACATGGATATATGAATTTTCAACAATAGGGTTATATTTCTTTTTGTACTATTTGTACATACACATATTAGTATACAATGCTACTCCAGCTCTCCAAATATTTGAGATTTCATCATAACAATATGCAACTTATATCAAAGTATAAATAGGTAATCATGAAAAGTATAAATGGGGGTTGGTAAATATCTCAAAACGCACCTAATCATGCTTTCACCAAATTGTCATAATATAATTTACTGTAAAACTTTTTTTTGGAAGGCAACTAAATCATTTATAAATCAACAAATTGAAGCTATGACTTTCATGATATAATAATTTTGTTCTTTTGTTCATACTAAATGTGCAAGGAAATTTATAGATGATTATGTTTTTTTTTGCACACAAATTGACATCTAGCATTATCTCTTCAAGGAAATTACTAAACTTTCTAAAATTTCCTATCACATAATAATATGCACAATCTTTTCTTTTCAAGAAGAATGCAACTTTTACAACATGGAGGATTACAACTTCTTACAACATGGTTTAACAAAGTAACTCCACACATAACTCATGTAAAGTTTTCTCTTTTCCATTGAAACAAAATCTTCATAATCTTTATTTTCCATGTACATACCTGCAATAAAATTTACATCTTGACCATGGGAGCTCACCTCCCAACCTAGGTATTTAAGAGACCATCCCTGAAATTGGGGAACAAAGGATAGACAAGTTACACAAATGCAAAACCAGAAACTACAAACAAGTAACATTTTTAATAGTATACTCCCTCCCAAGGCTTAACACAAGAAGCTTAAACAAGCTTCCCAAAGGTGAAGGTGGACCAAGTACCCCAATGGGAGAAAAAGGAAATAAAAATAACAAGCCTTCAATAAGGGATTCTTCTCACATTTTAACAATGTGACATAACAACATTTCTCCCACAGTATGCATAATCATATGGCCAAAACCCTTATGACCCCCAAAGCACAAATGCATCAAGCCTACCATGGACCCCATAATCTATGGTGCATCCCTCTCTCCCCAAGAGAGAGACCCTACACCAAGAGGGATGACATATTTCTCTTCATCCACAAGGCTAATCTGGCCACCCAAGGGTGAGTTTTGCCTTGTACACTTACATTTACACAACACCTTCAATAACATTCACATAATACAATATTTATCATCATAGACATGTAGTACAACACCAAGTAGGGAAACCACAACATGATTCAAACAAGCACATAACTAAATGAAATACAAAAAAAATCCTTCTCCTCCCATTCATGGAAGCAATATGCAAGATACCATGAATGAGAGATTGATAGCTTGAGAACCACCAACCTTGGAATAGAAGTTATGGAAAATTAGTTGATGAATAACTTTCTCCCTCTTTGTCTATCCCTCCATCTTTCCTAGTTGTCTCTAAATTTAGAGAGTTGGTGAATGACATCCATGTCTTGGAAGATCCCACTAAAAGGCTCTACACACTTCCCACCACCCTCTTGGAAGGATACATGGATTTATATTAGTTGGTCTTCCCAACCTCTTACAAAGTTGTCTTCCCCAAGTCATGCTTTCAAAATTTGATTTTATTTCATCTTGGAAAATCAAATTTTTGGAGGCTTTCACAAATCAAAATATGATTTCCTATGGCTAAAAACTCCCTTTACCCATAGGTATATAAAGTGGACTAGTCAAAAGGGGATTAAAATTAACCATGGGTGACTAAATAACCCCTCTTAAACTCACCTACAAATTCCAAGTGAGTTGACATTACTTTGTGCTCACAATCCAAGTGGTTCTTATGGGAAACACAACTAGGAACCAAGTGGGGAAGGTGGACACTCAATCTCTCCAAGTGTACATGCCATGCCACGCCATTTTCACAAAACATGTGTCAATTGACACTACATAACACATAACAATATACTTGGCACCTCTACTTGTAATTACACACATATAAAGATTACAATTTACTGAATAATAATTTGTCATTAACATCCATTCAAGCATATGCAATTACGAAACAAAATACATTACAATGAGCTTTCGTCTCTCATTAGATGCAACCTTGGCTTTAACCGAATTTGCAATGGTCTAACTTTGGTTCCTCGATTTATTTCAATGGTCAATTTCCTGCACAACTAGATCCAAATATCAATAGTCTGAGGGAAAACCACACATATAATTAATGTAAATAATTGACAATATTCAAGCATATATCCTTTACAAATTCATACACATAATTCACTAACTATCTAAAACAATATTCAAAAATGAATTTCCTCATGAAAAACATAGGTCCACATCAAATCATCATACACCACCAATTTGACATCAATTTTACTTTAGAACACAATTCACATTCCAATGTGGTTTAATCTAATTGCATCCTCATAAAAATAATCTAATTTTACTAACCACAATGCATATAATAATAATCCATCATAAATTATCATAATAACCATCTAATTTAACCAATCCAATATTAAATTGTATTTTCCTAATAGTCATTTAATGAACATCTCTACATACACAACCACTGCTCAAATCGATTGATCTATTTACATTCACATTCAAACAACCTTTAAGCACCTAACATTTATTAGAATCATAACTCATCCTATTGTGAATACATTGTACTTATTCCAATTCAATCCACACATATCAAACACTTAACTGCATTTTCATAATAATATGTAAATCAATTAGCCCTAATGCAACATTATGTTTAATAGAATCATCCACATGAGTAAGAAAGCAATAGAGTGCAAAAAAATCCAGTTTGATCCAAATAAATATAAACCAATAATACATCAACATAGGAATACACATACTAGGTCCAGCATAAGGATAAATGAATTGTTATGACAACCCGAGTAGGGTTTCACCAAATACTAAGCACAAATAAAGTGGTAGCCTCAAAATGACCACAAGGCTAGATCAAACTCAGTGGGTCACATAAAATCCTTTCATAATTAAATATCACAATATCACAAGATCATCTCAATTTAGTCATATAAGAACCTAACAAGACCTCACCTCACACCTCAAGTCCAAGGTGGGTCTTGTAGTTGACAAGACAAAGGTTTACCCCAAGGCTAGAATCTCTCAAGGGCTCAAATAGGGTCATGAATACAAGCATAAATCCAATCCTCACCCCTCACGATGTCAAGTATAGAAGGGGAATGAGAGAGGCTCTACAATAAGTTATAGTGAGGAGGATTCCTCCTCTGGTCAGAAGAGTACATATGTTGCAATTGATGGCTCACCTAAAAAACCTAAATGGAGAAAATCTAGTGTAAAAGGAAAATAAATTGTTACTATCATGGAGGATGATGAAGAAGAGGAAAAGGAAAAAGAAGAGGAGATTAAGAAAGATGTGATTTCTCTCTGAGAATATGATTCTGTGGATTCTGATATGGTTCAAATTTGGTTAAAATATGGTGAGTTTGGGAGAGTTGGTGAATTATGGTGAGGTTTCTCTCTAGTGGATAGAATAGAGATAGAGGAATTGTTGACTAACCACCTAATTAGTAAGGAGATCATTATTTGTAGTGTGTTTGGTGTGCTACCAGTTGAGTTGGTCATTATTGTTGAGAATATATTTTTTCAGAGTTTAGATGATTGCAGAAAGTCCAGGGAATCTATTGAGAAAAAGTGTATAGATGAAAAATAGAAAGTTATCTATATTAATCAGTGAGACCAAGGAATATATAAAGAAAATTTAAGATATGTACAAGTATTATCTTCGATGGCCTACTATTGTTGATAATTTTATAGGAAAAATTAAATCTATTGAGATAGAATTGAATGAGTTGGGAAAAACATATGACTATTTCAAAGTCAGAGAAGGAAAACATAGGATAATAGTTGGTAAATTACAAGAAGAAATGTTGTAGTTGTGGAGATAAAGAGAAGATCTAGTGAAGACATCTTGGCTAGTAAAGGACTTGGTCAAGGTTCGGTTGGAGCATGTATCTATTATCCTTTCTAATGTAGAGAGTTATGAATGACAATTTTGTTAGCATAAATAATGCAGAGATAAAGTTGAGTATTTTATGGTTTGTGTTTGATGTAGATTTGATGATAGGTTGATCAATTATGATGTTGTCATTGATGTCAACTTAATGTTTGTTGGTTGACCATATGCATGTTATACTGATGTATTCTCAAGAGGTTGAATCAAGAGTTGTGGTACGAGTTGGTGTGTGTGATCATAGGGGAATACTAAGTGATGTCTCTAGATGATGTATCTATGATCACACAAGTTTATCATATGTATGGCGTGAGTTATAATCAGTTGAAGGTTCACTGGTCAACATGAAGAATGGGTTAAATCCAAGGAGGAATGATTTGATGATTGTATCAAATAGGTTTTGATTTAGATGTTGTGGTTCAGGATTTGTTATCTTGAATATGTTATGAGGTTATTGTTGCAACCGCATCATGTTTTGGTGATCATAAGACCAAGTTTCAATGAATAGAAGATCATTCATTGAAAAGTAAAATAATTTATTAGAACAATCAGTCAGATCTTTAATTGATGATGATGCATCATGTTCTCATAAGTGGTTATGTGTTCCAGGGATTGTACTGACATTGTAGAATGACATGGATTAATGAGTTGGAATTTCTATGATGATAATGATCAAATTTGTCAGAGGTTGTGCAAGAACATTGGAAAGTGTTTTTTGGTATGAATTTTCTTTATCAAATTGATATGCAATGGATTTGAAGGACAACTTGAGTTTTTTAGAGAGTTCTATATATTATTAACATGTTTTAGGGTTTTTTCTTTGAGTGGTAAAGATTGTAAAACATTTTTTAAGGTGGTTAATTTACCTAATGAACTTGTAATGTATAAATATGTAAAATGATAAAAATTACAAGTGTAGATCATGGATGCAGAGGTGTGATTGAGAGAAGAGAGAATATTATATGTACATGAAGCATAGATTGAGATTGATCTAGACCTGTATTATCAGAGAGGGATACTTTCTCATATCATTTACTTGTTGATTCCTAACAACTTCATCAAGTTCAATCCCTTAACTGGGTAGATTCTAAAATGTCTAAATTGTAAATCCTTTAACCAAGTGACTCTGAAATTAGGGTTTGAAATACTTTAACTAGGTAACTCCTAACAAAGTAAATCTCCTAATAGGCCTAGAGGTAAATCCCTTGACCTGGTGACTCCTAAAGAGGTCTTACTCTTAATTGGGGACTCTCTAAGCTTTTAATAGGGCTAAGATCTTAATTGCGCATACTTCAGAATAGTGCAGATTTTTGTGGGTGACATCCCCACATGTGGTTTTTCCCAGTTGGGTTTCCATGAGAAAAAAATGGTGTTATTGTGTTTCATGGTTATGGATGTTTATTGTTTAGTTTTTCATGCAATGGATGTCTATTGATGCAAGTGGTTGAATGGTTAATGAAAAGTTTGAATTGTTAGATTACTTATTCACCCCCCATTCTCATTAATCTTGGACCAATTAATACTAACAATTGGTGATGGGGCATATTAATGCCATATTTTCAATGCCCTAGGATAGCTTTTGCTAGGACCTTTTCCCTATTTTATCATACTTTCTCAAATACTTTATACTCAAATTTTCTATTATGTGGCATGTTGCCACTAGACCTATTCTATGGTTAAAACACACTTACTATGCTATGCTTGGATGAATATGCTATGTTATTTACTTTAGAATTATGATTATGTCTCTATGAATGAATTATCTGTTTGAACATAAATGATGCATGTGTATTTTTGTGTTGATTACCATAAATTTCTCTATCCTAACATATGAAGTGAAAAACATCAATGTAGAAACCATCATCTTGACCAGGTAAAACATGCCCATGTGATGGATGCCTGACCTGATCTTACATCAGGTTCATACAGAGAAACATTAAGTGCAACACCAACAAGTGGATCCAACATGATCAAGGTGGAAGAAATTGAGCAAAGACTGAGGTAGAATAATGAATTCTTTGAAGAAATCTAGTAGAGAGTGGGAAGTTAGATTTGTTGTCAAAAGCAACTCTTTCCTCTTTCCTGGACCTATTCTATTTCTAGCTTTATAGTTTCCCTTTATGTTTGATAGGATTGCAATAAATATTTTCCTATTTCTATGGTGTGATAATTTAAGAAATTAGATGTTTTCCTTCTTTAAATAAAGCCCCATTCCTATGTGAGAAGGAGGGTGTTATCAAATATAGTTTCCATTCTGTTGTTTTACAGTTGTTATGAATCTTGTAATTCACTCTTTCAATCAATACTAGATGAAGTGTTGATCTTTAGTTCAGTGTAATTTAGTTTGGATACTCACTTAAGGGAGGCCACTTGGTGAGGAATCTATGTTATTTATTTAGAATCATTTTCATGTAGTTTAGGTTTCCTGCATATTGGTATCATAATTCTGGTGTTAACACGGTTCCTGCAGCCAACATGGCAGAACTGTTGAAGCATCATAGTTGTGTTTTCAAGACTTTGTGTTTCCACGTTGTAGTATTCCTTCAACATTTTCACTTCCACATTTCCTTTCCAGCATTCTTTCCAAGATTAATTTCCTTTCCAACATTTATTTCCTGCAGCAATAGACTAGTTTCCTTTCAAAGCAATTTGTTTGCTATGACCATAGCGTGGTCTGAGTAAGAATCCTTGGTGCATATATTTTGCTGGCCCATTTCAAGTAATACATTCCTGGGTTGATAAATTAAATGATTTTTTGTAAAGGAGGATAGCTTCTTGGTAGGATGTCCAATCCTTGAGTCATGGTAATTGCCTAGTTTTTAATCTCTTAATAGAACCAATCAATTGGTATCATATCCTTGGTCCTCTTTGTGGTAAGCCTAACATCTTGAGGAAAAGATCCAATGATGAGGATGAAACCTCCCAAGTTATCTAAAGATAACTACTTACTATGGAGTGACATAATGAATTTATATCTAAAAGGTATGGGATAACAATACTAGATGCATTTCACAAGAAGGTATATCACCCCTGATGGAACTCTTACTACAGATGAACTTAAGGAATAATAGGAGAATAATCAAGCACATGAAACTATTGTAAGTACCCTATATGGTATTTAATATGTTGATTTTCATGGACTTGATACTACCTATGATGTTTGGAAAATGTTGAAACTAATCTATGGAGGATATATTCATGTGCAAAAAGCTAAGGAAGACAGTCTTAGAAGATAGTATGTGATGCAGAGCCCTTAATTCTCTACTCTTTAACCTTATGATAGGTTCCAAAATTGAAGGACCAAGCCCAAGACCCTAACATCTTAATAATGACTTCACAGGGTGATCTACACTTTTCTTATTGGGTTCTATATCCCCTTCAGACTATTGCTTCCAAAACCTATTCAAATCAGTAGGTTTTCCTTCTGAACTCCAAGTGAAAGTTTAAGGATGAAATGGTTTACTTAGGCTTGTTGTTTTTCCAAAGATCCAACAGGCCTAAATGGTCTTTAAAATTGGTTTTTTCTAGGGAAATAGGACAATAATAAAACACTCATTCTACACTCTTAATCCACGGGTGAACACTTCTTCACAAAAGACCCCAAATCCTTGTAGCCCTTCCTGGATTGTTTTTCCTACTTCACTCCTTATTCCTCAAAAGGACCCAACCAACCAATAGGTGATTATGACACCCTTTATAAAGTTATAAAACCCTACCAAAAGGTTTAGTCTACTTCATTAAACAAGGTTCTCAACCCCTCCTAAGACTAGGAGACATAACTGTCCTGAATAGGCTTATTTTCCAAAGGAAGTACTTCTCAATGATGTTGCCTTATCAATCCAACCAATTGGTAATATTTTAGGAATTAATTATCATCAAATCCAAAGGAATGGACTTCATTAAATCACCCAACTCCAGATATGGAACCTTCTTTGTTCTTCACTTTGGTGGCCACATAGAGATGTCCACCTAAGGCATCAACTTTCTTCCTGCTCCTAATAGGAACCTACAAAAAACCACTGGATTCCTAATATACATTGACCACACTTTAATTTCCTCTAGGTTTTTTAGTAACCAAGAGTGGAATTGAAAGATATGTTCAATTGTTTCACAATCCCTAGGAATGTCATCTACACAGATCACCAGTCAATAATTTTGTATTTTCTCCCTCCTAACAACAAATTAGCACTTCAAATCTATTGCATATGAAAGATAAAAGAAAAAAATACCATCCCCAATTGGATTTGAAACATCTACACATCATACATAACCATACATGATCTTAGAACATGATAAATGCAAGAATTTCATAGTTTTTTTCAAATCTCCAAATGCAAAATCATTACAATCTCTCCTCTTGACTTGGAAAGGTTTGTTTCATCATTTGTATGTGTTTCCAAATGGTCTCTAACCAATTTTTGAACCATGGTTACCATTAGATGAAAAATTTAAATTCTTTCAAAAATCTTTGTTAGCAACATTGACAACTTTTAACTATCGGCAAGAAGTTAGACTTATCGGTATACAAAAATTAGCTATTGAAAGCTGACAGCCAAAAACTATCGGTTAACAAAACCAAAAAGAAAATAAAATCTTAAAACACCTAAAAAATTATAAGACTCTTTTACATGCCCCCAAAACCATATGTCTATGGTAGTTTATAAATCACCATTCCATGACATTAGTTTACATTGTGGGGTTCTTTATTACAAACATAAAAAACACTGAAAGAAAACAAAATATCTTGAAGGAACACAACTTGGGTGTCATTAGGTATTTTCTTATCCATGTTGGTGTCCCCCTAAACCATACTCCCGAGGTGAATTTTTCTCACGTACCCTTGAGATAAGCTCTTCAAGACAGGTAACATGATTCTTCATGTCAACTTCATCCATCCGCATAGATTCTTCTTTAGGTAATCCTTTCCACTTAACAAGATACTTCTTGTATGTGTTCTTCCTGGTCTTATTGATGACCTTTGTATCCAAGATCTTCTTAAGTGTTCTTGGTTCAAGGTGAGGAATGTATGCAATGAATTCTTCTAATTCTATAACTTGTACATCTGTTCCTGTATGTACATCTCTCTTATAGGGTGTTAGATAAGATATATTAAAAATTGGAGAAATTCCAAGGTCTGGGGGAAGTTCAATCTCATATGCATTCAAACCATGTTTCTTTAACACTTTGTAAGGGCCTACTTTCCTCCTTATCAATTTGGAGTACTTACCCTTGGGTAATCTTTCTTTCTTGAGGCATGGCCATACCAAATCTCCTACCTATAACTGAACATCTCACCTTCTTTTAGCTGCTATCTCCTTGTACTTCTTAGAAGTATTTTGAATTTTCTATTTGACCTATTCATGAATCTCCCTTATACTATCTACAAATTATTCCCCCTTAGCACTTATGCGTCCATCTTGAGGAAGGTCTCTCAACTCTAATACCCCCCTAAGATTCTGTCCATACACTATTTGGAAAGGTCTCTTACTAGTACTCATGTTTACTGAATCATTGTAGGAATTTTTTTCCTATGGTAAGATAGATTCCCATTTCTCTCCATGTTGTTTGGTTAAACATCTCAATAGGCTCCCTAATGACCTATTCACTACTTCAGTTTTCCCATCTATCTATGGATGGTAGGAAGATCTAAAGTTTAGATTGGTATCCAATCTCTTCCATAGTGTCTCCAGAAGTGGCCAATGAATTTCATATCTCTATCAAATACAATGGTCTAAGGAAATCCATGGATCCTCACTATCTCTTAAAAAAACAATTTTTCTATTTATGTGGCATCACTTGTACTTTTATAGGGTAGGAAATGGGCTATCTTATTGAACCTATCCAAAATTACATAAATACTATCAAATCCTCTCCGATTCCTACGTAGACCCATGAAAAAGTCCATACAAAAAATCTCCCATGGCCTTGTAGGAATAGGGAGTGGTTGATACAAACCTGCATTGGTGGATGTGCCCTTTTCCCTTTGATAGATAATACATGTTTCTACAAACCTTCTGACATCACTTTGCACCTTAGACCAGAAGTAGAACCTCTTCACCTATTCTAGGGTCTTGTCTAGCCCAAAATGTCCACTCATAGTACCACAATGCTTTTCTCTAATGATATTTTCCCTCATTGAGCACCCAGGGATACAAAAATGGCTACCTTTGAATAATAAATCATCTTTTATAATAAAATAAGGGTATTCAACATGATAAGAATCAAAAAATTTAGTGCAAACCTTGTATATGTCATAGAAGTCTTCATCTCCATCATACACGTTCTTTAAGGAATCAATTCCCACACTCTGCAACTTTAGTTCTTGTACAGTTAGACCCCTTCTTCTTAGAGCATATGCCACTTTGTTGACTATACCTATTTTGTATTTAATGGTAAAAGTATAGGCTTAAATGGACTCCACCCATTTCATGTGCCTATGACTTAGATTTTCCTGGCAATTTAGAAAACTTAGAGCTTGGTTGTTCACGAAAACAACAAACTCCTTGGGCAAGAGGTAATTGTTAGAGTAAGCACTTATTAATTGAATCATGTTGATTTAATTAGTTAAGTTGTTTTATTACTCTTTTGTGCTTAAGCTTTCTCTTAGGTGCATTAATAATTAATTCTTTTATTAATTATTAATTTGCAACCTAGCTTTTTTAGTTTTTAGGGTTTTGTTCACCTTTATAGGTTGAACTTTGTAATTTTTTTTAAATAAGTTGAAATACAATTTTTTATCTCACATTCTGGAGTAATTCTGAGTTCTATTTTTTCTTCCTTTCTGTTTCTATCCTCTGACAGGTTATTTGCATTTAGGTGTTCTTTGGGTTCTGTGGATTTGTATTTCTCAAATCCTACATGTTATTAGAGTCAAACTACTGCTGCCTATTTGGGTATTTTCTAAAGCAGTGATTCACAAAAATCTTAGTTCTTTTGGGGTTTATGTCATCAATATGGAGGTGAAGGTTTTTTTGGATCATTTTGGGCCCAAACGGATCTCACCATCATGCTCAGATGGCCCGAGAAACCATATTTTTATATAAAGTTTATCCATTTTGGCTACAGTGACCTCTGGAAATTATTTTGGCCTCAGGCGCTATTTGGGGATGCTTTTTGAGGAAAAAAAAAAAAACAAAAACAAAAAAAAAAAAAAAACCAAACAAAACTTGGTTTTTGGCACATCCAGCCCACAGCCAATGCATAACCATAGCCCGGCCCACCCGTGGCCAGCGCGCTGCCCCAACACCACTGTGGTTGGCATGCCACCAGCCCGCCACTGGCATTCCGCCCATGGGCCACCACCACCGCAGTGCCGAGAGCCACTATCCTGCCACCACATCGCCACCTGTGCACCACCCTGCAGCCCACGTGCCACTAGCAGCGTGTGATGCCCGCTTTTTGACTGCTCATGTCATATTCTGATGATCGGATTTCTTTTCCAGCAGCCAAAATATTTTTCTGGTGTGACGGCCTGGTGACGATCAGACAACCATCAATTTTTTTACCGTGCACGTGTGATGGCCATTTGGACATCAATTTTTTGTAGTAATTTTTTTTTTCCAGTGAGCTACTCATTCTAACCTCCTATAAGTCTTTTGTCCATAACTTGAGCATACAATATCATTTTTCAGAAAATGAGATATTGCTAGAAATATCTTTTTGAGCTAGAGACCACCATGCAGGTTTTGGATGCACACTCAGCCATTTCAGTAAATATTTTCATCTTCAATGTTACAGCTTCCATTTCCCTCCTCACTGCACCAGGTTTTGATCTAAATGCAGTAAGGTTAGATTTCTCAAATTTTTTTAAAAAAGAGTTATCATGGGTTTTTCTACTCACCCTTCTGTTGTTTTCTGGAATGGGTAATTACGAGTCATGGGAAAAGGGTATACTTACACATTGCAGGTGGCTTAATTTTTTGCCTTATTTGTATGATCTCATACCTAAACCAACCACTTTAGAGGGAAAATTAGCATGAGATATTATTAGAGATCACATAGTAAGACTTATACTGTCTAGTGTTGATCATGACACTGTGTTGGATATATCAAACATTGATTGTCCTCATCCACTTTGGACATGTCTTTGGGAGATCTATGGAGACCCTAATCTCTCTCCATTCTTAGAGGATCATTCTTTAGATTATCTCTTACCCATTTCTTGGAGAAAGAATACACCCTTTGATCATGATACTTTAGAGGGGCTTGAGTATTTAGAAACCCTTACATCTTCTGATGGATCAGAGGCTTGTCTCACAGTTCCTACTCTTCAGACTAAGATTTCTCCAACATCTCTTATTTTTCTTGATTTAGTGCAATAGGGAATCATTCACCTTCCAAAAATAGCTACTTTGGACTCTTATCTTGCAAACATATCCTTCTTGTTTGTTGAGTCTTATATTTTAGATTTGGAGGATTATTTTGAGGACATTCATCTCCTATACCTTGATAGTTAGGTTATCACTATTTTCCCACCATTATTAGTGCATTCAACGGTTGCATTTCAGGATTCTCCACATCAGTTTGGATTTGACATCATTTGTTTCAATTCAGATAGGGAGATTATTCAACATCTGATCATGGCACACATCTTGAGTTAGATTGGTTCATCACTCTTCACAGGGTTTCTTCAACATTGTCCTTTGGATCCGTTTCTTCCCAAGGGGAGGAATATCATTTTCTGCTTTAGGATCTCCTTTTGGATTCCACATCAGGAATCTACCATTGTGATAGAAGTTTCTTCATTCTGGGGGGGCTTTGGTGTCTCATCCCTCTCTCATAAGGGATGGTTGTACTTATGGTCTTGAGAGAGTCTCTTGAGACATTTCTTTTCTACATTTTTCTATCTTTTTTTGGAGAGGGGTATTTCCCACTGGGTTTTCTCCTTTGTCTCCAATTTATAGAGATTTCCTTGTATTGGGCACCTAATCAGGCCTTGTTACCAGGACCCATTTCCTTCCTTCATAGCTGTGCTAGGTTAGCTTACCCCTTTCACTTAGCTTAAGGGGTGGTGTTAGAGTAATCACTTATTAATTAAATAATGTTGATTTAATTAGTCAAGTTGTTTTATTACTCTTTAGTGCTTAAGATTTCTCTTAGGTGCATTAATAATTAATTCTTTTATTAATTATTAATGTGCAACCTATATTTTTTAGTTTTTAGGGTTTTGTTCACCTTTATAGGTTAAAATTTGTAATTCTTCTTTAAAAACTTGGAATAAACTTTTTTCTCTCACATTCTGGAGTAATTCTGAGTTATTCTTTTTCCTCCTTTCTTCTTCTCTCCTGTGACATGTTATTTGCATGCAGGTGTTCTTTGGGTTTTATGGATTTGTATTTCTCAAATCCTATAGTAATGCCTCCATTTATTTAATGCTTGAACTAGATCATACATCTCCAAATCATAAGAAGAGTACCTCCTCTTAGCTTCACTGATATTTTCACTGAAAAAGGCTATGGGCCTTCCTTCTTGACTCAACATTGCACCTATGTCCATGTTAGATGCATCACATTCTATAGTAAAAAGTTTATGAAATGTGGAAAAAAAAGCACTGATTATTTTTACACCTTTTGTTTTAGAGTTTGGAAAGAGTTATCTACTTCCTTTGTCCACACAAATCTACACTTATATCCTCCCTTTATAGTCTCCAAGATTGGAGCATAAATCAGACTAAAGCCCTTAATGAACTTCCTATAGAAAGTGGCAAGTCCATGAAAACTTCTCACCTTAGTCATGGCTCTTAGAGAAAGCCAATTAAGGATGAATTCCACCTTGTCTTGATCCATCTTTAGGTTTCCTCCTGATATCATAGAACCCAAATAAATAGACCCCTCCTGTAGAAGAATAGACTTTTCCAGTTTGATTAGGAGTTTCTCATCAAATAATATTTTCAAAATGAAATCTAGATAGCTCAAGTTCTCATCTATGGTCCTACTGAATATTAGGATGCCATCTAGATAAACTACAACAAATTTTATAAGAAAAGGCTTCAACACCTCATTCATGAGTCTCATGAATGTGCTAGGTGCATTTGAAAAGCCAAAAGGCATCACTTTCCACTCATATAAGCCCTCATTATTTTCAAAGGTAGTATTCCATTCATCTCTAGTACTTATTATAACTTGGTGTTATCCACTATTCAAGTACACATTGGAGTAGTATCTGGCCCCTCCCAAACAATCCAACAAATCTTCAATCCTAAGCATAGGGAACCTATACCTAATTGTGATCCTGTTAATAACCCTTGAGTTTGTGCTCAACCTCCAAGTCCCATCCTTCTTTGGAGCCAATAGAGAAGGGACTACACATGGACTCAAGCTCTTAGCTATCATTCCTTTGTCCAAAAAATATTTGTTTTCTCTTTCCATTTCCTCATTCTATTGAGGTGTTAATTTGTAAGTAGTCATATTAGGCAAAGTCACACTAGGGATAAAATCTATGTTATGGCTGATTTCTCTAACAAGGGGTAAGGAATTTGGTAAGTGTTTGGCCAAAATACCATCATAGTTGTTCAGTAGTTTCTCTACTTTTCCTTTTGGAAATTATATTTCCTTTACTACCTCTTTCAGATCTTGTTTGGGTAAGATCACCAAGGCATATCATTGTGTGTCCTTCTCCTTTATCAATTCAAGGAATTCCTTTCCTCCCACCAAAATGAACTTGGATTCCTTCTGATCCTCAGGGCTATTAGACAATGGTAACAATTTTTTCCTCTCCATTGTGTAGAATACTATAAGTATTATTCTTCCCATCATGAATTTATTTCAATTCATACTGCCAAGGTCTCCCTAAAAGTAGGCGACAGACATCCATGGACACTATATCACAAAGTATCTTGTCTTTGCATTTTCCAATCTCAAAATCCACCCATGACTATTTTTTAATGATTCTATGTTGACCCTTAGTAAGCCATGACACTTTGTACGGACTTGGATGTGGTACCTTCCTTAGCTTCAACTTTTTAACCATTTCAATAGACACCAAATTCTCAGTAGATCCAGTCAATTACAATTTTTTATATCTTACCTCCAACCTTGCATAAGGTTCTGAACAAATTCTTCCTTTGTGGTGGTTCTAGTGGGAATGGTGTCTTGAGTAGTGTCCTCCTCATCATAAGTTATCCCCTTGCTCTAGTGCTACAAATGATCTAGGAGAGTTGACACTTTGACAAGCATCCTGTCTCACTAAGTTTGTCCTCCTTTCTCCTTGATAACTTGATCTTTCTTTCTCAGGACACCTTGAAGCCATGTATCCAACTTGGTGACATCTAAAACACTTTAATGGTTCATAATTCCTCCCTCCAATTATTCCCATTGAATTGGATCTTCTTCCTCTGAAAGAACCCCTATAACTACTCTCCCCTTGTGCAGTCTCTTGATTGAGTTCACCAGGGGCTTTGAAACTTTGACCCCTTCCACTAGAAATCCCTCTACCTCTACTATTAAAATCTCTTTGGTTTCTCCTTCTACTTATTTTTTAATTTCTCCTCTTAAATTTCTCCTCAACCCTCAATGCCAACTGATGAAATTTGTGGATGGTGTTGGGGGTAGAGAGACTTAGTTCATCTTAGATGTTCATTCTTAGGCCATTAAGATATCTAGCCACCTTATCACTCTCTATTTCTATAGTCTTGGATTTCATTGTGAACCTTTGAAACTCCTTTGTATAACTAGAGATATCCATCTCCTTTTGTCTCAAAATTTGTCTTCTCTTATGAATTTTTACTTCATAATTTTCTAGCACATAGGCCTCTTTAACCAAGGCTACCATTCTCTTCCAATTACTTATCATAATATTACCACTCTTTACTCTTTCATCTTGAATGAAATTCCACTAAGTTAGGGCTCCTTCCTTTAGTCTAAAATTGGCTATCTTTACCTTCTGGTGTTGAGAGATATCTTCACATTCAAAAAAAATTGTAAGGGATTCTATCCAATCCATAACCAAATCTAGGTCCATCTTCCCACTATACACTGGAAGATCTAACTTTACCTCTATGGTACTTCTCTCCATGTATTTCAAGGAATTTAGGAGGGGTCTCTATCTCACAAGAACCTCTTCTTCTTCCCGCCTAAGGGTCTCCTCTTTACCCCTTTCTTCTTCATTTCTAGAGTCATCTCCATCCTTCTTATCAACCTTGCCTTTCAACCTATCTATTTACCTTCTCACTTCTTTGTTCTCTACCATATTCTCTCACACAATATTTGCAAGTTCTATATTGGTTACTCTTGGAGGAATTTCTCTAGCCTCAATTTCTACTTCTCCCTCTGAAATACTTCCCAAAATCCTTCTCCCTAAGGATCTTTCTAGCTCTGATACCAATTGATGTAGAGCACTTGCTTCTCTACTCTTTAACCTTATGATAGGTTTCTCAATCCAAGGACCAAGACCAAGACCAAGACCCTAACATCTTAATAGGAATTCATAGGGTGATCTACGCATTTCTTATTGGTTTCCATATCCCCTTCAAACTATTGCTTCCAGAACCTATTAATAGGTTTTCCTTCTGGAATCCAAGTAACCTTTTAAGGATGAAATGGTTTACTTAGGATTTTTGTGTTTCCCAAGACCCAAAATACCTAAAGGGGCTTTAAAATTTGTGTTTTATAGGGAAACAGTACAAGAATCAAGCACTGGTTCTGCACTCCCAATCCACTGGTGAACACTTCTTCATAAAATACCCCAATTCCTTGTAGCCATTCCTGGACTATTTTTCCTACTTCAATCCTTATTATTCTAGAGGACCAAACCAACCAATAGGTTATTTTTAAATCCTTTAAAATTTTATACAACCCTCCCAAAAGGTTTTGTCTGGTTCATTAAACAAGGGTCTCAACCCCTACTGAGACTAGGAGACCTAATTTTCATAATTAGGATTGTTTTCCAAAGGAAGTGCTTTTCAATGATTTTTCCCCATCAATCCAACCACTTGGTCATCTTATAGGATTTAATTTATCATAAAATTAAAAGGCATGACCTTTGATCAATCACCTAACTCCAGATATGGAACCTTCTTTGTTCTTCACTTCAATGACCACATAGAGATATCCACCTAGGGCATCATTTTTCTTCCTGCTTCTGATAGGAACCTATAAAACACCACTATATTCCTAATATAAACTGACCAAAATTTCATTTACTCCATGGGTGTTAGTAACCAAGGTTGTAATTGCAAGGTATGGTCATTTGTTTCACAATCACTAGGAATGTCGTCTACACAGACCACTGGTAAGTAATTTTGTGTTTTATCCCTCCTAAAAAAGAATCAAAACTTAAAATATGTTTCATATGAAATATAAAAGACAAAAATACCATCCCCAATTGGATTCAAAACATCTACACACTTTACATGACCGTACATGATCTTAGAACATGAGAAATGCAGGAATTTCACATTTTTTCAAATCTCCAAACATAAAATTATTATAATCTCTCTCTTGACTTGGAGAGGTTTTTTTCATCATTTTTATATGTTTCCCAATGGTTTCTAACCATTTTTTGAACCATGGAAACCATTGGATGCAAAATTTAACTTCTTGCAAAAGTTGTCGTTAGTAACATTGACAACTTTTAACTATCAACAAGAAGTTAGACTTATCAGTATATGGAAATCAGTTATTGAAAGCCAAAAACTATCAGTTAATACAACCGACAAGAAAAAACCTCTTAAGAAACCTCCTAAACACTTATAAGACTCTTTTACATGCCCCTAAGACCATATGTCTATGGTGGTTTATAAATCATCATTCCATGACATTAGTTTACATGGTGGGGTTATTTATTATAAACATAAAAAAACTCAAAGAAAAAAAATGCCTTGATGGAACACTACTTGGGTGTCATTAGGTCATGTATTATCCATGTTGGGGTGACCCTACATTAGTATGATGACATGAAGATGGTAGAAGGAGAGAATATTTCACAATATGGCATAAGAATAAAATAAGTTCGTGGTGCTATCAGAGGTGTTGGTGGAAATATTGAGGAAGATATTGTGGTAAGTAAAATGTTGAGAACTTTATTGCCTGCTTATGTTATTAGAGTGTCTGCTATAAATGAGCTAAGAAACTTTGATAATGTTTCTATAAATGGACTGATTTATAAGCTTATTGCATTTGAGCTAAATAACTTTGATAAAAATATTCCAAGAGTTGAGGAAGCTTTCAAGGCATTGGTGTCTAATGTCTAGGTAAGGAAAGGTAAGGAAAGAAGCCATGATTCTAATTACATGTCAAGTTATGCCAAAAAACTTGAAGCTATCTTGGAAGAATAAAAGAAACAAGGAGAGCTTGAAGCTCTACTAGAAAAAAGACTACCTAGAGGGACTAGTAAGTACAAAGGTAAACTTCAACTAATTTTTTCTCATGTAATAGATTGCACATATTGCTGCTAGATGTCCTAATGGTGAAAAAAAGGATAAGTTTATACATTTTAAGGGGAAAGAGAAGAAACATTTATTTGTTACAGTGGATGAAGGAGTTAATAATGAAGAATTAGGAGATAATGAGGAAGAGGAGTTTGTACTTGTTGTAGTCAAAGAAGATCCATCAGAAGGAGAAAAGGCACTGGTCTCTCACTTAAGAAAAAATGATGAATGGATTATAGACAACGGGTGCTCACATCACATGACTGGTGATAAGAGTGAGTTCATTAAACTTGATGAGTTTTATGGTGGTGTGGTAAGGTTTGGTAATAGTGCACCTTGTTTTGTTAAAGGTAAAGGCACTATTTCTTTGAATGGTAAGATTAATAAGAATGATGTTTATTATGTGGATGGTCTAACACATAATCTGCTAAGTGTGGGTCAAAAAAATGGTAAAGGTTATAGACTAGAATTTAAAGGAGGTGTATGAAAAATAATTTGAAGCTCTGGTGATAACATTTCTACTAGTAGGTAGACTAGAGGTAATTTATTCCATCTGAATAATAGTGTGAACAATTGTTTGGTTGCAAAGGTTGAAGATAATTGGCTATGACATATAATATTTTTTCATGTAAACTTTGATAGTTTCATAAAAGTAAGTAATACTAATGTTGTTAGGGGATTGCCTCAATTAGTCAAACTAGACAACATGATGTGCAAAGAATGTCAGTTGGATAAGTTAACTAGTTCTACTTTCAAAAGTAAGTATTTTTTTTATTTGAAATCATACTTGATTTGGTGCATACTGATCTTTTTTGGCATATCAGACAAAGGAGTTATCTAGGTGAGATATTTCATAATGTTTACTAATGACTATTATAGAATGATGTGGGTAACTTTCTTGAAGGAGAATTCTGATGCATTCCATAAATTCAAATATGGTTGAGAAGGAATGATGTAAGAATTTGAAATGTTTAAGATCTAATAGAGGAGGTGAGTATACATCTGTAGAATTTGTTAAGTACGGTGAAGATAATGGAATTAAGAGACAAATGTTTGCACCAAGAACTCCACAAAAAAATGGTGTTGCAGAGAGAAACAAAAAAACTATAGTGGATGTTGTAAGGACTATGTTGATTCAAGGTGATGTACTAAAGATGTATTGGAGAGAAGCAATCAGTACTGATGTTTACACACTGAACTGGGTGCAAGTAAAGAAAGGAACATATAAAAAACCTTACTAGTTATGGTATGGTCACTCACCTAATGTTAAATATTTTAAAGATTTTGGCAGCACATGTTACATTAAGAGGGATGATTACACATGAAAGTTTGACCCAAAAAGTGATGAAGCTATTTTCTTGGGTTATTCTACTTAAAAAAGCATATAAGTGTTTCAATAAGATAAATAACAAAATGAGTGAGAGTAAAAATGTAAAGGTGGATGAATACCATGATAAATATAGTGATTCAAGAAACAAAGTGATAGATAATGATCGAGAGATTGTGCATATTGAACCATAAATACATGAACCAAAAGATCAAAACAATGTGGGAGAAGTGCTTCAATTGACATAAGAAGAAGCTCTTAGACCTGAACTGGTGATACCTAGGCTTGTGAAGATGAATCACTCCATTGATCTGACTATAGGTGATAAGAATGCATGTGTTCTAACCAAAGGAAAGCTCAGAGAAAGTAGTTGTTTGATTCCAAGTATGAGCCTAAGATAGTGAAGGAAGAAATCAAGGATGAAGATTAGGTAAAAGATGTGGAGGAAGAACTTGATAAAAATGAGAAGAATGATACATGGGCACTTTCTAGTCCTGAAGATAAAAATGTGATTGGTACCAAATGGGTTTTTAGGAACAAATTGAATGAAGATGGAGATGTGATTAGGAAAAAAAAAGGCTTGAAGGCTATGCACAAGAAGGACTAGACTATGGTGATACTTTTTCTCTAGTAGCAAGACTAGAAAGGGTAATAATTATACCTTCTTATGCACCTTATAAGAACTTTAAATTTTTTCAAATGGATGTCAAGTTAGCTTTCTTGAATGGAATTCTTGAAGAAGAAGTCTACAAAGAATAACCCAATGGTTTTGAATTGAAAAAGGAAAAGGACATGGTATGCAAGCTACAAAAAGCACTATATGGACTAAAACAAGCTCCAAGGGCATGGTATGAAAGGTTACATTCATATCTTATTAAGAATGGCTTTAATAGAACAAGTGATGATAGTAATGTGTGTCTAAAAGTTCAAGGAGATAATTTTTTGTTAGCTGAAGTATTTGTTGATGATATAATTTTTGGAGGAAATGATGAGATGAGTTTGACATTTTTTAAAGAGAGGAAGGAGTTTGAAATGTTAATGATTGGGGAGATAAAATTCTTTATTGGATTGCAGGTTTCACAACTAAAGAATGGTATATATATCAATCAATTCAAATATGTGAAAGAAGTACTCAAGACTTTCTATATGGATGACTCCAAACTGGTTGGAACCCCCATGGTAATAAGATGTAAATTGTCTAAGGATGATGAATCTGATGTAGTAGACACTGCCTTTTATAGATCTATGATGGGTAAGTTGTACTAGTATGTTGTTCATAGCAGACCAGATATTTCTCAAGAGGTTGGCATAGTGGCCAAATTTCAATAAAATCCCAAGGAATCTCATATGGTTGCAGTCAAGAGGATATTCATGTATTTGAAAGGGATAGTTGACTATGGTATGTGGTATGATCGTGATGGTGATTTATCTTAGAGTATGTTTACTGATGCTGATTGGGAATGAAATGTTGATGATAGAAAGAGTACAAGTGGTGGTGCATTCTTTCTAGGTGATAGGCTTGTATCTTAGAAAAGTAAGAAGAAAATTTGTATCTCACAATCCACTATAGAAGCAAAATATGAAACAACTATAAATTGCACACAAATTGCATGGATGAAGCAGATTCTTGAAGGTATCAAAGAAAAGATGATTGAACTGATAACTATTTTTCATGACAATAAAAGTACAATAAATATTTTAAGAATAAAGTAATACATTCTAAGACTAAGCACATTGTAATTAAGTATCATTTTTTGAGAGAGCAAGTGCAGGAGAAAGAGGAAAAGTTTGAATATGTACCAAAAAAGGAGCTGATAGTAGTTATATTCACCAAGCCACTACCTAAGGATACTTTTGAGTACCTTAGAGGTGAGCTAGGGGTTATTCCCCGACCTACATAGAACTAACATGTTGTTGGTGCATCAATCTAGTGGATTTATTGCCATATCTTTTAATGTGGATTAATGTTTAGGGGACTAATCCTTAGGGAGAGTAGTCAAAAAGAGATGAAGATAGTTGCAACAGATGATGTATTGGGATTATTATGACTTTAAAAATTTTTTCAAAGGGGAGAAGAAAAGAGAAGAGTAAATATTGGGGAGAACAACAAAAGAAGCACATGGCAGAAGAATCAGCTAAGGGAGAGAATTATTGATATTTAGTTTTCTTGGTATTCTTGGTGTTTCCATCATTGTCAAAGGGGGATATTGTTAGCATAACCGATGTAGAGATAAATTTGAGTATGTTGTGGTAAGTGTTTTATGTAGATCTAATGATAGGTTGATCAATTATGATTTTGTCATTGATTAATGTTTGTTGGTCAATGATGTGCCCATTATATTAATGTATGTTCAAGAGGTTGAATCCAGAGATGTGGTAAGATTTGGTGTGTGCGATTGTATATGAAGACTAAGTGATATCTCTAGATGATGTATTTATGACCGTACAAGTTTATCATGTGTATGGTGTGACTTATGATCAATTGAAGGCTGACTGGTCAACGTGAAGAACATGTTAAAGCCAAGGAGGAATAATTTGATGATTGTGTCAAATAGGTTTTGATGCAAATGTTGTGGTTCAAGATTTGTTATCTTGAATATGTTATGAGGTTGCTGTTGTGACCACATCATGTTTTGGTGATTGGAAGACCAAGTTTCAATGAACAGAAGATCAATCAATGAAAAGTAAATAAGTTCTTAGAATAATTAGTCAGATCCTCAACCGATGATTATGCATCATGTTGTGATAAGTGCTTTTGTGTTCTAGGGATTGTAGTGACATTGCTGATTGATGTGGATTGATGAGTTGACATTTCTATGATCATTATGATCAAATTTCTTAGAGGTTGTGCAAGAAAATTGGACAGTGTGTTGTCATTTGACTTTCTTTTTCAAATCTGTGTGTGATGGATTTGAAGGCCAAACTAAGTTTTTTAGAGAGTAATACAGATTATTAACACATTTTAGGGTTCATTCATTGAGTAGGAAAGGTTGTAAAATTTTTTTTAAGGCGGTTAATTTCCCTAATAAACTTGTAATGTATAAATATGTAAAATGATGAAAAGTATAGGTGTAGATCATGGATGCAGAGGTGCGATCAATAGAAGAGAGAAGAGAGAATATGTTATGTATGTGAAGCAAAGGTTGAGGTTGAATTGGATTTTTATTAGTAGAGAGTGCTAATTTCTCAGATCATTTACTAATAGCATTATCAGGCTAAATCCCTTAACCGGGAAGATCCTAACAGGTCTGAATTGTAAATCCTTTAACCAGGTGAATATTAAATTAGGGTTTGAAATCATTTAAATAGGTTAATCCTAAAAGGGTAAAGATCCTAATAGGGATAGAGGTAAATCCCTTGACCGGGTGACTCCTAATAGGGTCTTTCTCTTAACCAAACACTTTGTAAGATTTTAACAGGGCTAAGCTCTTAACTGAGTGTACTTCAAAAGAGTACATATTTTTGTGGGTGCGATCCCAAAGTGGATTTTCCTAGTTGGGTTTCCACAAGAAAACAATTTATGCTATTATTTTTCATGGTTGTGGAGGTTTATCTTTATTGTTTAGTTTTTCATGCAATATATGTCTATTGATGCAAGTGGTTGAATTTTTAATGGAAAGTTTGAATTTTTAGATCACTGATTCACCCCCCCTTCTCAGTAATCTTGGACCTATTAATACTAACCAATTTCAGTCTCTGGACTGGGTTTCATCTTTTGACATGCTAGTGGTACGTGATAATCTATGTGCTCAAATAAATTTTGTTGTTATAGAGTGGAAGAAGGTACTTTTGATTATCAAAGAAAGGTATACAAAGTTTTTTATTGTGTAGTGTATTCTATTTGTTTGAATTTTTTGAGTTATAGTTTTTGGCCCTTTTCCATTCTGGCAAAAAGAGGGAGAGATAGAAGAAAAGAAAATAAATTATTGGAGTATCTACTTAGGGGAATTTTTTGGGTTGTTTGGAGTTTTCAAGTTTTTGAAATTTTTTTTTGTTTTTCCATCAATGCCAAAGGGTGAGATTGTTAGACATATTGAGGCATTGTTGGCATTATTGTCATTGATGTCAAAACATCTATACTTGGTGGCATCAGTTGGTTGTTGTCAATGTTGGTTGGATACTTTTTGGTTGTTGGTGTGGTGACATGTTTCAATTATATATGCAGAATAGATTTTGTATGTACAATTTTTGTGTATGATGTTGGGTGTACTTAATCCTAAGATATAATATATTTTCTAGTACATCAACATGTTTTTGGTGGTTCTGTTATGTCAGCTTCTTTGTACCTCAGGTCAACACCCTCTTGCTGTTGATTATATCAAAAACAAGTTTTTGGTGGTTGGAGTTTCTATTGGTATCCTATTGACTATTGTACTTAAAAATTTCTTCCAGGTGTTCTTTCTTCCTAGAAATTCTTCTAGCTCATTAGAATTTTTGGTAAAGTGATAATATTTCATTTTGGATATGTTTTATCAAATCTCATATATCATTTGGTTCAGAAGTTTTGTTGTCCAATACTTGGTCTTGGTTATTGCGTTCCGATGGTTCCAAAATTTTCTTATCTTTTTGGAAGATTTAATATGAAGTGTGTGTTATATCTTTAGGGTGACCTATATTTAGGTCATGTAGTAACGTATTTCTTATGTATGTCCTAGATTTAGGATCAGTGGATGTGTGTTAAATACAAATACAATTTCTTGTGTTGTGTAGTCAATATATTTTATGGCTTGGACAACATATGTGGTTACCCTATCAGATATATATGTATACATATATATATATACATATACATATACATATACATATACATATATGTATATGTATATATATATGTATATGTATATATATATACATATATACATATATATATA
>MU225240.1:5048960-5074584 GCA_018584345.1 Thuja plicata
TCACCTCTGTCATTGCGACACTAAAATAGGTACTGATATGAAGGTACAATAGATAGTTCTATCCCGAGGTACAATTCTGTTAGGGATTTACCAATCATCCAGATACTACAACACCCCTTAATCCTTCAACATCAAAGTGTCGAGGGAAAGGTGGAAATGGGGTGGGCCTTACAGTTTCCTTCCATATTCTGTTGCTCTATTGTACTACACCTTCAACATCATTCCTCAGAATTGCATAGGCTATCTGTTTAGGAATAAATTTCCCCTTATATTGTTCAATAAACTTAGCTATCTATGGCTTTGTTAAGTCAGGAATGATCTTAGCCAATGTTCCTTCCCTTATTTGTCTTTGAATCATCAATGCATATTTCCATTTCTAAGAAAAAATATCATATAGTTTTGTAGGAACACTGTCTCCTATATCTATAGGTGTCATTTTGAATGTTCCCATCATATCTATTAAAGCTTCCTGAATCTTGTGCTTATTTATTACACTCTTTTTTTCATACTTTATAAATTTGAATCCTGCTAAACCTAAATTACTTCTTAGGTTCTTACATACCTCATTAATATTGGTCATTGGTTTATATGATGTTGTAGGGATGTTTCTAGGTACATCTATATTTGTCTCCTCATCATCTTCAAATTCCAAGTATAGCTTCCTCCTTGTTCATTTCTTAGTAGGTTGGCTTGGCACAACCTTGGTTTTAATTTGTTTCCTCTTCCCTGAGATGCTCTCCCCAGCATTCTTCTTCGTATATAATTTTTCTATTTGGGAAAGAGATGATGCCCTAGTCCTTGGCTGATCAACAACAGGAGTGGTAGCCTTAGATTTATCTTTTCTTTGTTTAGTTGCATCGGAAACTACTAGCTACTTCCCTTTACCTTTCATAATGACCTCTTCTTCAGGTTCAATTTCCTCTTCTTCTTCTTCACTAGACATATCTTCTCCATGTCCTATTGACAAACCCAAAGTGCATCTTTTACTTCTTTATTACTCTGAATTCCAACCATCTTCTTCATATTTTTGACACTTTTCTTCCTCTTTCTCTCCATAGTGCCAGCCTTCAAATCCATAGTGATTCTAGACTTAGCTCATTCATAGTTTCCAAAATGTTTCACTGTACTGTCAATTTCTTCTGCCAATAAAGTTGTTATTGCTGCAGATGTCTCATCAATGTTTACTTCATAAGGTAATGGCCTTATCCATGATACCCCCAACACTACTGCCTGCACATAAGTGTAATCTGTGTCTACAAGGAAAAAAACATCCTCAAAATGTTTTTCAACTAGTGAACTGGGAATTCCACTCCTTAACCTCATCTTTTTCTTCAATTCTACAAAATATGTTCCCATAACATTGTCAAAATTATCACCTAATTGCTGAATAAAAGCATTGATTTGCTGAGTGATAGGTCTATCTATTTTCCAAACTATATTTACAAAAGTAGGAAAAGTGTTCTATATGTATAAAAATATGCAAGTGAGAAGAGACACAAAATTACATACTAAACTCTTTACCCTTCTAATTGAAGAAAGGTTCTCGGCCATTTGCATCAGTTGAAGCTCGGCAAGGTCATATGTATTATCCTTCTTCACAATCTTCCAAGCCTGGTCGACTGCAATGCATGGGACACTATCTAGTCACCTTTACTAATAGAATTTATGAGCTATAACCCTAACTACTAAATCAAGCTCCAAATCCATAATCATAGAGATTGTCATCCCTCTTTTGTTCCAAATAGATCTAGTGAGTGCTTCTATTTTCTCTTTACTCTAACACTTCATATTTCTTTTCCCATTTAGAATTGGATAACCTGTTACTCGATGAATGATTTCTCTTGTTATCTTAACTAGTCCATTCTCTAGTCATATGTTCATGTTGTGTATTTGAATCAGAATAATCTTGATCCATTCCATTCTAAATTCTATCAGAAAGTCTAGGGCATGAGTTAACCCTCTCTTGGCTAAGTGTTTATGTTCATCTTTTAGGGCTCCATCTATGCACAATCTATTGTAAGATGCCCTAATCTCATGATCTCTGACTTCACTTATCTTACACATATAGCATGACCTGATATCATGGATTATAATCACCTTCAGTGGAATTGATGATAGGGCTCTAGTTAGATCACCCTTGATGGCACTCTCAGGAACTGCATAGAAATTAGGAGGAGCAGAAATTAGGAGGCGCACATGTGTCGCTCCTTACCAATTAAACGTTTAGTAATTCCTTTTCTATTATTTTCACTAGTGCAAAGGAACTTGTGGCCATTTTCTCTAAAAAATAGGGTTTCAAAGATCACAAATAGAGTACCTCGGCAAGTAACAAAATCTGCACTTTCCACTAAAAGTTTCCAACAACACGCCATAGAAATCTTTGAAAAATTTTTCTGAGTTCAAGCTCAAAAAAGAACAATCATTCTTATGAAATTCTTAATCACATGGTGAGAATAAATGAAATATCTCTATCCTTTATATAGGATCCAATGGTCAAAAGTTAGGTTAGCATTAAATGTTCTTTCCATTGAGTGAGTGCCAAACAACTGTCCTTGGTCGACTCACAAAATTCACTTTCCTCTCAGTCGTCAAACAAAAATTACTTGGCATACATTAGAAATATACTATTGCTCGACACCTATAGGACATTTAGAATTTGTATGCTACATAACTCAAAATGTGTCATGATGCATCTTGTTATATGCAGATATGGACTATTGCACTATTATGTGTTAGGAACTGATAAAAGATATGAAATATAAACACAATTCCTTACATATGTTTCTTTGCTTAATTAGTGATGGTGGGATCACCTGATCCATTAGATTGGGTGACCTCAGCTTCAGTAGCTTCACTGCTACTTGGTTCTATTTTCCTTACCCATGTCTGGTTCATCTGTGCTCTAATTTCCTCAATAGTAGGAGTAGGTACTCTTGTTTTGCAATCTTTCCTAGTATGACCAATTTTTCAAACAATTATAGAAAACTAGGCTTTCATTCATCCAACTCTTAGATTTACCTCTGAAATGTGTCTTTATGTAGTTTTCTAGAACATGTCCATACTCACCACAGTAATGACAGCTATGCCATGTGTTATAATCCCAATTTTAGGTGTTACCCTTTCTTGGTGATTTTGCTTGTGCCTTTGATGTGCATTTTTGTTTAGCATTAGATCTGTAATCTTTTGCTTTATGTCCAAATTTTTGACAATTGTAACAATATCCATTTAATCTAGGTGTGGGAGGTGCATTATTTGCCTTTGCCCAACATTCATGTGCTTGATGTCCAAACTTCTTATAGTTAAAGCAATAACCATTGAACTTAGGCTTAGGATTGGACTTACCATTCTTTCTTCGACAGATGTTTGCTGTGTGTCCTGATTTTCCAAAGTGATGGCATATAGGCTTGTTGTTCTTTTTCTTTACACTCCTCCTTTCACCAGTCTTAGATGATTCTCCTTTCTCAATAGATGTCTGTTGTTCAGTGTGACATAATATAGAAGAATCTTTAGATCTCCTTGATGCTTCCATCAAGTTCTCAAAATGAGTCAAGGCTTCATTGGGTCTATTCAATCTTTCATTCAGATCTTAATTCATTTTTCAATTGACTGTTTTCAGATTTTAGATTAACAATTCCCATTTCTTTCCTACTGATCTCCTGATTTGCAAGTAGTATTTGATTCACCATTTCAACCTGATTGTTTGTCATCATTTGTACTTCATGTGTCCTTTCATCAAGTCTGATAGTCATCATTATTTTATCTTCTTCAGCCATAGATTTTTCATCTTCAACTTTCTTATTTTGTTCCACTACTTCACATAGTCTTACTATTTGCATTTCTTGTTCTCTTTTCAGATTTCTGACTTCTTCACACAATGTATTGTTCCTTTCTAGTAGATCTACAATTGCTGCATCACTCTTACTCGATTTTCCATTCTAAAATAGATTTGTAGTGTCATCTTCCTAATAATGAGTATCATTCATTTGTTTGGCCAAATACTTCCTTTCTTGTAAGGACTTCTTTAGTTTCTATCTTGCAGTTTCAAGTTGATGCAATGCTAGCTGAATTTCAATCTTTTGATTCTCAATGACTTTACCCAACTTGTAAATCTCCATCTCAAGATTTATACTCTCAAGATTACTAAAACCTTTTGTATGAGAACTGTGCTCTGATACCAATTGTTAGAAATACAATATGGGAAATTAAGATACTGAGAGGGGGGTGAATAAGATCTTAAACTTTTATCCTTTAAAACAAAACTGATCCACAACCATGCATAAATGTAATTGAACTATCAACTAGTAGCATCCATGCTAGTAAATAAATAACTCAAGACAATAGAATTTTGGTAACATAGAAACCCAATAAGGTAAAACTAGGGTGGGGATGATACCCACAAACATCTTCACTACCGCAACAATAAAGTGTTCCTGTTAGGGCTACAAAGTTTGATCACAATATATAATCTACCTGGTTAAAGGTCTGCCTCATTAAGAGCTTTAGATCATTACATTCTACCTTGTAAAAGGATTTAAACTTACAACAAAGTAAGCACTTGGCTAAGAGATTTAGAAAGGTCTATTAGAACCACTCTATTAAGAGATTTCACCTGATACACTGGTTAGAATGTCTCAAGAACTGATCCTTCATTATGAGCTATGATGCTAATAACAGATCTCCTCTTTCCAATACCTTCTTTGACCTAATAATTTGATATGTCTTTACTCTGCTGTTCACTGCTCTCTCACTCTGCTAGATCTATGCTTCTTCTATCAAGATAACCCTTTGTACATCTCTCATGTATGCATACACCTTCTTTGTCTCTCATGCATACACTATTAGGGTTTAAGAAGCAATCATAATATACTTCATGAATCTAGCGATTAGATCTAGATCAACAATCAGGATCAAATGCTTATGCCGCTTAGGTATTCCAATTTTCTGATTGGCTCCATGCCACACATTGGGATCAAATAATTAATGCATAATTAACTCCCTTGAAATCATTAAATACATTAAAAAGTCAGCCCAAAATAGTTTACCTTCAAGTTTGTGCCATTCCAAACATATATGTCAAAACTATCTTTAAGACTCTGGTGCTCGGCATGAACATGGTCAACTTTTGCTTGATTGCTGAGTCACTCGGAAACCACTATCTTCTTGGCAACTACTATGCCAGATTTGTTGGCCTATACTGGATACCTTGACCCAGTGATGACTGGCTAACTGTGCATGCTAAAAGTGGCCTTCTCACTTAGCAGTACACTTCAACATGGTCATTATACTTTAGCTGCATACAGGAATGAATATGGATTCATTCATCTTGCATGTCTAAAAGAGTCAACCTGTTTCCTTCTAGAAGGCAGGAGTATGAGCTTGATCTCAGGTCATTGCAAGATCAGTGACTACACAAAAAACCTAAATGAAGGATTTAAAAAGCTATGTTGAAAGTAAAATGTTGATCAATCTAAATGCAAATGCAAATGCAGATTGCTGTTAATCCAAGATAGTTAGAATTCAGTTTTAGAACACCAATTGAAATGTGAGATATTCAGTTTTAAACCCAAATTGAAAGTGTGCTCTAAGTTAAGTTTGTATGCTTGAAGGAAATTAACAAAAATTAAAGTTAAATGAGAAAATGCAAGAAAGATAAATTGAAAAATGCAGTATAATAACTTTAATTGAAAATTAGGATCCTTTGTGAAGGAAAAGAGTTTCTCTTTTATAGAAATCTCTCTCGAATCGACGGTCAAGATCAAACAAAAAGAGTGGCTCAAATTTGATTGAAGAAGCACAATCCATGTGCAAGTGATTCGATTGGTCAAGAGAGTTAGTTGACTGAATTGACTAATTAGTTGTTTTGGAAACTTCCATATTCAGTTTTCGGTTAACTGAAATGTTTCCAAAATGATAAATAGATGAGAATCAGTTAACTAAGTGGAACTAGATTGTTTCCATTTTGATAATTAGTCAACTGAATTTGATGATGTCTTATGCATTTTTAATAAATTAATTGATTTTGAATGCACATTTATGTTTTTATAATTAATTTAATTCTTTTTTGATTTAATTGACAATTTTGTAATTTTTATTTAATTAATATATCAGAATATCAATTAAATAATTAACATAAGATATATTTTTCAATGTAATGTGATTTTAGGAATTAATTAATTAATTAATCAAGTACGATGATTGATTAGGACCTAGGGTTTAGGTCAGATCAGTTTGATTTTGATGAATTGCCTATTTGATTTAGGACTTACAATAATCAAGATTAGGGTTTCTTTATTAATTTTTGAGGTTGGGGGTCTAGGGTTTAGATGACCATTTTTAGGTGATTACATTTGCCCCTCTTTGAATTGATATGTGATCAGTGCATTGATTCAAGGAATTGTTAGTGAGAAGACCCAGAATAGTTTGATTTTAAGCAATGAAACTATTCTTTTGAAGAAGAAAACCAACTTCGAGCTTGATTGGACGAAGATTGATCAAAAGATATAAATAGAATGCTCAGTTTGATTTGAAGTGATGAAAATGACATCTGTCAGGAACTCTTAAACCTTTTTGATTGGTTTGAATGAATAACCAGTTTGATTTGAAGTGATGAAACTGATTACCATTAAGAGATTTGCTTTGCAAGAGAATTGACTTGATTTGAAGCGATGAAGCCAATTTGATCAATGTATCTAGTTTCAATAATGAATATCCCATATAAGACCGATCTTGTTTGGTTTTGAGTGTATTTACCACTGTATAAGACCATTGATTAGGTTGCCTTTGATTTAAGATGATCTCAACTTGATTTGATGCGATGAAGCTGAGATGTCCCCAAGTGATGGGGTTTTGATTGAGGATGTGATCACTGGAATGTTGATGTCCTGATCTTGGCCCCTCGGGAGTGAAATCAAAATTTGGCTAGGTGCCCTAGTGATGAGAAGCAATTTGATTGATTAGAAAATTTAGGAAGAAACTGATCTGATTAGAAAGAGGTCCCACATGGTTAGGACAAAATCTGTATGTGATGAGAGGTCTTGTGTGACTGAGATTGACCAAAAGTAAGATACATGGATTGATTAGAATAAAATCATGAGAGATTTCTATTGGTTGTGCAAGTGGTTAGTTTCATATTTCAATTTTGATCCTTAAAATAGAATCAGGATAATTGATTTAGCAAGGGGTGTCATGACCACTTGACAATGAGAATATTGATCAATTAGAATATTAGATCCTTCACATTGGATAGAGAAAGTTATTATGCTGATCTCAACACTATGTAGATGTAGATACAAGACTACCATGAATGCAACCTAAGGTGTAGTCACTGAGCATTAGCATTGAAAATTTTCATCATTGAGAATTTTTTGAACATCGGAGTTGATACAATCCTTACTGGTGCCACTGCAACCATAAGAATATGAATATGACTTTCATCAGATAAGATATGGGAAACTAACATAAGCATCAAGGCACAAAAACCAAGATGACCTGAATGTTGTTTCCAGTTGATGTTGCAAGAGTACACTAGTATCGAGGCACTCAAAGACAAGATAACAATGAGTGTGATCTTGCATAAAAAAGCAAAGAATTAACACTTAAGAAGATAGTTCCTACATCACCTGGGCATACAAATAAAGAGGATCGAGGGATGTGAGGCTTTTCCACCTTAATGCAGGAGCTCTTATCACATACACCCTAATTATTTGACATTGTTGGGTCATCGGGACCAAACCAACAAGTAGTAGACAAAGAAAATATTAGTGAAATTAACAAGAATAGACAACATATGAATATAAGTTCAGCATACTTCAGCTAGTTTCAAAGTTGTTAGATGTGTTTATGTATGAGTTGTTGAGAAAAACCATTCTTCTTCTGAGTGCTTTTTGTTTGATTGCTATCGATCTGTTGTTTACATTTGTGATATCCAATGTGTGTTAAGAAACATAGATGTGTCCAAATATAGTGTTAAGAAACACTGTTGATTATGGTGTTGAGAAACACCTATTTGTGTTAGTAGTGACTTGTCCTTCAGAAATGACAAGATTACTAACTTTGGTGTAAACCCAAGATGTGATCAAATTTGGGGACCCATGCCCCTAGTAGCAAACACTGATAACTGACTTGACTCATACTGCAAGGATAAAGCTGATTTGATTGCCCCCAGGTTATGACTCTAGATTGGTTTCAAGCCAGGAGGGTTCTCAGAAGAACCAGAGGATCATGAAAGTGACTGAAAGCTTATGTACAAACTGAAGCAAAGGATTTCCAAGACTAAGCATTGATAGATGGAGTGCTAAGTATAAGAGGTGCCTATTTACCAGGTTTTCACCTACTTGGAAAAGATTCTATTTTTGCTACCAGGGCACCTGTTTACCAGGTTTTCACCAAGGCACTTTTTCTTCTTTTTCAATTTTTTTGTATTTTTCCATTTTTGATTTTTTTTTTGATTGATGAATCAAGGCGCCTATTGCTAGGTTTTCACCAAGATGATCATTTTTTCATGATTTTTTTTTTTAAACATTTTTTCAGGACATTACTATGTACATGGTGTTGATCACCAAGAATACCTTAGGTGTAGAATTTCTTTAGATGGAGAGTGTTGATGGGCTCTCAAAGCAGGTCTCCTTCAGGTGTGGAGAGTCGATAGGCTCTAGAGCCAAATGCTATAGTAATGATATAAGGACCCATCTAGTTTGGTTCAAACTTCCCCTTCTGCTCTCTATGTGACTGATTACGGGGATTTTCTCTCAAGACAAGGTCTCCCACTCAAATTTCTCTAGGTCTGAATTTCTTGTTGTATCCTCTTGACATTCTTTTCTGATAAGCTCTAAGGTGATCAAAGGCCACTTTCTGATATTCATCTAGTAGCTCTAGTTCTTGGAGTCTCAAAACTCTATACTCTTCATCTAGTACAAGTCTATGCAAAGAAACCCTAAGAGATAGGATTTCTACCTCTAGGGGTAAGATTGCTTCTACCCCATATACTAGTGCAAATGGGGTTTCCCCTGTAGGTGTTTTGATGCTTGTTCTATAATCCCATAATGCAGGATTGATCTACAGGTGCCAATCCCTTCCAGACTTGTTAACTGTACGATGTAAGATTTTCAACAAATTTTTATTTGAGGCTTCATCCTACCGATTACCTTGTGGGTAATATATTGAAGAAGAGTGTTGTGTGATTTTGAGTTTTTCACACAACTCATCCATGGTGTTGTTCTTAAATTGACCTCCATTATTAGTGATGATGGAGGAAGGTATTCCATAGTGACAAATGATGTAGTTTAGAATGAATAGCGAGACCTATTATCTTTTCACTTTAATGAGTGGGAGAACCTCAACCCACTTGGTAAAATACTCAGTAGCTGTAATAATGAACTTGTGTCCATTAGAAGATGAGGGGTAAATCTGCCCAATGAGATCAAATGCCCATTGTTGAAAGGGTCAGTGTGTTACAAAAGGATTGAGCTCCCTTGCTGGAGCATGTATAAGATTTCCATGCAGCTAACATTTCTTACAAGTTTTTGCAAGCTTGATAGCTTCTTTCTCTATATCTAGCCAATAATACCCTGCTCTAAGTAGTTTTCAAGCTAGATTCAGACCTTTAGAATGAGAACCTCAAATTCCTTCATGGACTTTAGACAAAACATGTTTAGACTCTTCTTTTTCTAGACACCTAAGCAAAGTACCATCTAATCCTCACCTAAACAAATTGTTGGCCACAAGAACATATCGTGAGGCATTGCAGATGAGGTGTCATTTTTCATTTTTGGTTAGTCCATTAGAAATTGCTTGATGGCTCAGGTAAGAGTAGACATGGTGATAACGAGAGGATTCCTGCTCAATGACTGAACAAACCATTTGGGAGTTAGGGGAGTTGTAGGAAGGGAAATTGATTTCTTCCACCAAGAACTCATAAAAAAATTCATCCTCTTGTTGTTGTGAGGATGCTAATGTAGCCATGGCATCGGCTGCTCTATTTTGTACCATTGGGACTTATTGAAATGTGATGTAAGTGAAATATTTCTTAAAGTAATCAACCATTTGTTTATAAGGCATGATTTTTTCATCCTTAGTTTGGTATACATCATTGATTTGGTTAATTACAAGTTGAGAGTCACCATGGACATGTAACTCAAAAACATTCCATTCAAGAGCCAGTTTGATTCCATTTACCAATGCTTCATATTCTACTATGTTGTTGGTACAAGGAAACATGAGCTTATATGCCTTTAGAATGGAATAGTTTTGAGGAGTCAAAAAAAAAATCCCTACACCTGAACCTTGTTGCGTGAAGGAGCCATCAAAGAAAATTTTCCAAGATCTGTGAGTGATGTGCAAAATAGATCTATCTGGGAACTCAACATTGATTGGTTCATTGTTGTGTAGTGGAGCATTAGCCATTTGATCTACAATTGCTTTCCCTTTGATTTCTTTACGCTCAATATATTCTATGTCAAATTCACTAAGAAGCATAACCCATTTAGCCAATCTACTAGTGAGGGTAGCTTTACTTAGGAGATACTTCAAAGGGTCAATTTTAGCCACCAGTTGGACTGAGTGAGCCAACATCTAGTGACGCAATTTTTGAGATGCAAAGAATACTGCCCAACTTGCTTTATCAATTATAGAGTAATTCATCTCATAGGACACCAATGTTCTACTGATATAGTATATATCACATTCTTTCTTGTCTTCATCTTCCTGTGCTAGCAGTGCCCCCAGTGACGTTGAGGTAGCTAAAATGTATAGAATCAATGGTTTTCCTTGTTGAGGTGGCATGAGTATTGGCAGGTTAGCTAGGTACATTTTGATTTGAGTGAAACTCTTTTCACATTCTTCACTCCATTGATAAGTAATTCCCTTCTACAGAGTCTTTGTAAATGGTTGTGCTCTATCAGCCAACTGTGAGATGAACCTTCTAATAGATTGGATTCTCCCTTGGAGTGTTCTCATTTGACTTATGTTCTTAGGAGGTGGAATTTCCAGTATCACTTGTACCTTTTCAAGATCAACTCCTATGCCTTTAGCTGAGATAATGTAACCCAATAGCTTGCTAGAGGTAACACCAAATGCACATTTCTTAGGATTCAGCCGTAACTTAAACTTTTCCATTCTATCCATCATTGGGCCTAAATATTGTAGGTACAAAGATCATTTCTTTGATTTAGCAAGGGTATCATCCACATAGTCTTCCATGGTTTTGTGCATCATATCATGGAAGATAGTTGTTACTACCCTCTGATAGGTAGCTCCTACATTTTTCAAACCAAAAGGCATGACATTCTAGTAGAACGTTCCCCAAGCACATGTGAAGGAAGTATTTTCTTGATCCTCTGGAGAAATCTTGATTTGGTTGTACCCTGAGAAAGTGTCCATGAGAGAATACATTTCATACCCAGTAGTCATGTCTACAATCATGTCAATGTTAGGAAAAGGAAATTCATCCTTTGGACATGCTTTGTTGAGATCCCTAAAATTAGTGTAGACTCTAATGGATTTGTCTAGCTTTGATACTGGTACGATGTTGGATATCCATTCTACATAATCAATAGCTCAGATGAACCCAGCTTTGAGTAACTTTTCCAGTTCAGCCTTGATAAGTAATGCAACATGAGGGTGCATTTTTTTGAGTTTTTGTTTTACTGGTTTTACTCTAGGAGCGATTGAGAGATGATGCATGATAAGATCTATATCTAAACCAGGCATATCTAAGTATGTCCATGCAAAATTTATCTTCTTCTCTTGAAAGAAGTTGGTGAATTCCTTGAGCTCTTCTGTAGACAAAGACTTAGCCACATGAATGATGTGCAGATGTTCCTCTGTGCCAATATTCACTGGTTGAATTGGCTCTATAAGCACTAATGATTGCTCTTGTAAATGAATAGGCAAGACATCAATCATCCCATCCTTAGGTGCCTCAGAGAGGTTTTCACCTTTGGATGCATCTTTTCTTTTTACTATTTTGGGTTCTGAAACTGCCACAATGAGGTTTTCACCTTCAGACCCTTTTCTTTTTCTCATTTTTATTTTATAACTAAGATAATTGATGTCCGTTTTAGTCATGCTCACACTAGGTTTACTAGTGGAAGAAGTGATAGGTTCAGTGGCATTAAGATAGTAGGCTAAAGCATAGTCATTGGGAAATGTAGGCATTTTAGCAGGTTGTCCTTGTAAGGACCAATTAATGAGTTCAGGGTGCATTAGCAGCAAAGGTTCAATGGGTTTAAGGGCATTCATGGAATGTTCATCATAGATGGTGAATATTAAGTAGAGTCCTAGACCTGAACCTTGTATAGATGTGTTCAAATCAGAAAGAGCCCTAATGGAATCATCAAAGCCCATGTCATAAATAGGAGGTCCTAATTTGTCTGACCTAACCTTTAAGCCTTCACCTACTTTGGGCATGGATACATATCATTGAACTGGATCCATCTCTATGTCTAAGGTGTCTTCTAAAAGACTATCAAACTCATATTCATGGGAGTCTATTTCATCATTTGGTCTCATATTGAGGACATGAGTGAAATCTACTCTTTGTCTCCAATTTGGATGAGTTCTACCTAAGAACTCCACTATGGTTAAACTCCTCTCTTATGTATCCTGGTCTTGTTTGGAGGTAGTAGTCTTTGAGTGATCAAAAGTTATCGATGATTCCTCTAGAATACGCTCTTCAGTATCATTGACCTATGGTGTATCTTTGTCAAAGAGAAGAGCCAAAATATTGGGAGGAATGGGGGAAGGATACACATCCTCATCATCAGAATCATCTGAATCATCCCAGTTGCTAGTGGGCATGTTAGTGCTTTCTACTGTTGTGTTCTTCTCTTCATGAACCTAATGTCCCTTTCCTTTATCTAGGTGATTCTTCACTCTTTGTTCTTTCTTGGATGAGAACCCTAGACTAGTTGTGTCTCTAGGTCATCTGTAGTCAATAGAGATGGGTTCTTTAAGTCCATTTTCATTAGGTCCAATGGGTCCTTTACTCAAATAACCCATTTTACAAGCCACCTTATACCCCACACTAAATGTTTCCAGTGGTATTACACGTTGTTCGACTTCATTATCTTTAGGTTCCTTATATAACCAAGCCAGAGTAGCTCTTTCCTCTTGTTCATCTTCTAATGGTGTGTTGGCTTTAACAAAGGTATCATTATAGATTTCTCAAGGTGTTGTTGGTTTCATCTCTTCTGACAATTTTCCATAAGACCTAGGTGATCTGGGAAGAGATGTGAGTGATAGTATGGGTTCCACCATTTATCTACCCATACCTATGTCCTTTATCTTGAGTTTCTTTTCCATTTCTTTCAGTAAATTTGCAGCTAATTCAGAGTCGGACGCCTCACTATTGTGCAGGACAAGGGTATCCACTGCTTGTCTTAATGCATTAGAGGCATAACTAGTATCTGTAGGAACAATGACTTATACACCATTGAATGGGAATTTGATGCACTGATGGAATGTTGATTGCACTGCCTACATCTCATGGATCCAAAGTCTTCCCAATAGAATGTTTTAGGCTAGTGGGAGATCCAAAACTTGGAAGGTAACATCCCTCTCAATAGGACCTATTCAGTTTGGTAAAGTTACAAGACCTTTTGAAGATCTTTCTTGTTCATCATACGCCTTGATAGTAATTTTATTTTTAGGATTAATGATGTTCTCTGAAAAACCTAGTTTCTTGATTAACTTGTATGTGTAGATATTCAACCCTACACCTCCATCTATCAAGACCTGTCTAACACAGTGTTTATGGATCAGGAATTCAACATGCAAGGGGAGATTGTGTGGATGACTTAAAGAGTTGTCATCTTCTTCTAAGAATGATAGGTAATGTGGTGAGGTCAAGTGACCCACCATGGATTGAAACTGATCCAGATCCAAGTCCTTAGGGATATTGGTAGTTGATAGTGCTTTATCTAGGACCTCTCTATGAGATGGAGAGAGTTTGAGCAATTCAAAGATTGAAATTTTGGCAGGGGTTCTCTGCAATTGCTCGATGACGCTATAGTCCACAGTATTAGATGAAGTAAGTTGTTTGGACTGTGAGACTTTAGGGGTACCCACAATAGTTTTTTTTTAAGAGGTGCCTAGGATTTGGATACTGATGGTTTATTGGAAGACAATGAAGGGTTGGAAGATCCAAAACCCCCCATGGTGACCTTTGCTTGCGCTTGAGTCACTGTGTTGGCCGATCGATACTCTTTCTCTTTCTGCTTGATGATGATGACATTGCAATATTCAGAATGAGATGACTCAAGCATGTTGATGACATTGTAGTCATCATTAGAATAAGTGTGATTGATTTGAGCACCTTTCTTAGAAGTTTCTCCTTTGTGATGTTCTGAGAAAGGATCTTTGAATGCCTTATGATCAACATTCTTGTTGTGATTATCAACTGCAATTATTTCATTATCAATGAGATCTTGGATCTCATGTTTGAGCCTCATGCAATTTTCTATCGTGTGTCCTTTGTTTCTATGGAATTGATAGAAATCATTGTCTCTCCACCATTTAGGTTTGATTTCTGGTTCATATGGTTTGGATTTATTTGGCAACATGATCAATTTGTTTTCCAGTAGAGTTTTAAGTGTAGATTCATAGGACTTACCTAAAGAGTCAAAGTCTCATTTATGTTTAATCCATGGTTTGTCTTTCAACAAACCATTGGTCCCTTTAGGAGATAATGATTTAGTGGTATTTTCAACAGTTTTTAGGGCCTTGGAACCACTTGTTAGATTGAAGACTGCTGGTTTTGACTGGGGAATAGAGTAATCAACTACTCCATCATTTACAATATGCTTGTTTTTGTTCTAATATTTAGATTTGTCTTTGGAATTGGAACCAAACTTGTTTTCTTTGTAGAGGGTAATGTCACCCTTTTTAACAAGCACATCTTCTATTTTCATCGCGTTTTCTACCATTTTATTGAAAGAGGGTGGACATTGGATCTGAAGAGGGTAGTTTAGTTCTAGAATCAGAACACTAGAAAAAATATCCATCTTTTTAGATTCATGCATGGTTCATGGATATATAGAAAACATCTTTCTCCGTCGCTGAAGAAAGGTTAGAAAGGGTTCTCCTGTATTTTTCTTTGTGTTACATAAATCAATCATCATCACAGGATGTTGGATATTGTAAGAGTACTGTTGCAAGAACAGATTTATCAGCTCATCAAAAGTTTTTATACCAGTGGGTAACTTTGAGAACCACTCCATAGCTTGGCTGCTCAAACTCTAAGGAAAGAGACACATAAGATATGTCTCATCATGCATAAATTCTATACAAAGAGCACATAATTCTTGGATGTCATCTTGTGGATCAGATTGACTGTTGTACTTATCAAATCATGGAATTTCAACCCCACTCGGTAATGAAGGTAAGTACAAATATTTATCAAAAGGAAAAGGATAGATTGTATTTAAAGAAAACCTTGTGTTGGGTGTTTCCTTTTCCTTTTGAAGTTTTTGTAATTCTAGTTGCATAGTTTGCATTTGTTTAGTTATGAGCATCATGGGAGTTTCTTCTTCCCTAGCAATGATATCCTCAGCCTTGAAGTGAGGTGGAAGTTGAGTGCCTTTCTCTACTAGATATAGGAAATATTGTTCCTTATCCCGATTTAGGAGTGTTTTCGTGAGTTTTACAAACCTCTTATCCTGGAGACATTCTTTAATCTCTTCCTCACCCGGGTCTGATGGACTTGAGGAATGTTGACTATTGTGATGGTTGGTACCATTGGAGAGGTCTCTCTGTCGAGACCTGCCTCTACCTTGTCTTTCTTCTAACATCTTGGGACTAGGTAACTTGTCCTCTATGGATTTTGATCTAGGAGGAATTCAAGAATATCCCTAAAAGAGAGGGTTCACTCCAAATAAGGAGTTATCTTTGAATGGGAATCCCTGGTTGTCTTCTTCATGAAATTCTCTAAAATGACTTCTAGTTCGCACGTGCAATAAGATAAGTTGATTCGCCTGACTGGCACCGTGGTAATAGCTAAAGTGTTGTCTAAGTCCAAGACCAAAGAGACCAAGAGATAAATGTACAACTGAGGATGGAGATAGCAAAGAATCTAATCTTGATTCAAGGTTAATGAGCCTGCTCTCACAACCCAGAATAAGGACAGTGAAGACTAAATCGCCTCACAATAGGTGTGGAATAATCATGCTCAAGGCCTTTCTTAGGAATGGTTTATTCAATCTAAGGACTAATTATCCCATTATGAGGTGCATTCAACTTTTCAATCTAGGGATGTATACTTGAAATGGTTGGCACGATATGTGCACTAGGTTCCTTAAGGAGTCATTCTGCTTATGCTGCAAAAAGGTAAAAATGCATAAAAGAAACCTACACTAATGCTGCAGGAAAAGAATACATTTATCTCCTTACTAAAATGAAAGCTAGAAATTTCAAACTCTACTTAAACCTATACTTTCAGCCTAGAACATCCATTATAACTATTCTTGCAGATGTTGCAGGAATATTCACAAGGTACGATGCTGCAGGAAGAAATTGTAACTTCTATCTGAAATACTAGAAATGCTAGAAATGATGGAAGGAAATCTATTCTATTCTAACCTATTCCACCTTCCAAGTGGGACCCCTTGGTTGGTTTCTTCTAATCTATTAACACATAACGTAAACCAAGAATTACTTTATTGTATTTCAAAAACTCATTGCATAGAAACAATACATGAAACTTGAAATAGATTGCTGTAAGATACAATAGTTTTATTTCAAAAAATTCTTTCTCTAACTTTCCAATCTAACTTCAAACTATTGGTCCAATCCCTATATATAGAGGATCGAACACTTATTACAAAATAGAAAAGAAACTATCTTGCTGAAAACATGTCAGAGAAGAAGATGGAAATGCAACAGCCTGCGGTGTGGGTAATAAAGCTTGGGCAACCAATTCAACATAATAAAGTGTAGAGGGAATATAGCAACACTACATCCCCACATCCTATAATAATGGCTCCTCCATTGTAGTAGTCATGTTTCCTTGTGCTATGATGATCACTCCACCATAGCTGGTCCTCAATAGTCTTTCTTGAATGCAGTCGACCACTCTCCAGTTGCTTTCTCTCCTGTCAAGTTAGTTATGATGTGGAAATATTCATGCAAGCAAGCTTAATCAAATTAAATCCAAATATTAGAACATATATTCTGATGGTTTTATGAAATACTGCACTATATGTATAATATTAGCAAAATATGTCATAAACATCTACCCATGGTTTATCAGTTCTATCTGGACTTTATCATAAGTTTTGACTGGCTAGGCTCTCAAATGTTTTGTCACAAACTAGAACAGAGTATTTAAAATTATACAAAATAAAGACAATAATTTGGCCTTATGATCCGCCCCTTGGTTAATCAAATGCTTGTCCTCAAGCATTGCATCTTCTGGCAATTGACCTAAAGTCACCAACCTCAGTTCTTCCTCACCTCTGGCTCTTAAAGGAGTAGTAGAATCCTCTTGTTCTTTCCCAAACTTCCCTTTTGTGATCGTCCTGCAGCCTATCAAGTTTGGCAGTGTTGATGTCATACAAGGGCCAAAGGAGCATGGGCGGCTGCATTGTGAGCAGACACTAGAGCTCTTTCTTGATTTGCCTACCTAGTCCTATGTATTTTGGTGCTTGGTGTATGGCTACTTCAAGGTTAATGGGGCTGTGTGGTTCTAACCTTTTGAATGCCTCTGATAATCTTCCCTATCTACTTTTGGCACCGGTTAAGGCTCTTTGGAAGAAAAAATAAGACATGTTGTATTCTGCATACACATATGCTCTGAGTTTAAAATTTTTATCTCTGATTTCCTTTTTAATATTCCCATATGTCAGTTTTAACCAATCCCTCAGGAATACTTCTGGTTGATTACTCTCTGCTCTTAATGGTAGGGATTCTGTTTTCTCAAGTTCTCTATAATTCTCCAATTGTCTATCATAGTTAGCCTCATTGTGCATCCAAGAAATTAGGACCCTTAGATGTATATCCCCTATGTAAGGTAGGGGATTCAATTTAGTCTCTGTAGGGATGATGAAATTATGCACATACAACTCACAGAGTAGGTTTTGTTGCCAAGATGGAAGGGTCTGGTATAAACCATAGAATTCCTTGGCTGATTTGAACTCTGCGTTTACATCTTTGAGGGTCATCATCAACTGAAATAGGAGGAATTGTTATTTTAGACAAATGGTATAGACCCTAGGTGGAGGTCTACAAGCAATTATTTGGTTAGTCAGCTTAAGGGCATGTTCCATTCTCTATTTTTGTCTTGCCAACTGATCTTTTAATTCTGCAATTTCCTCTCCTTATTCTGCTATTACTTTCAGCAATTTCTTTTTCTCTTCTCTCCATAGAGTGGTTGTCAGCACATTCTTATTATATAACTAAAAGAGAAGCATTTGCAGAGTAATTGGACCACTATTTTCATCTTGGTTATTCTTCTTCCTTTGTTCCCGCCATAACTGCTCTAATAATTTTATTAACCAAGTTCTCTTATAGGAAACTAAAGCATTTCTTGTGCAAGCTAGCTGGTGAGTTATAGGGGTTTCTTTCTCACGGGTTGGAACATCTTGATGAATAACTCCTGGGTAATTTTGACATACATTTGGCTCAGCTTCACACTCCTCATCCATATTTTGAGGAATGTGTGGAATCTTAGACTGGCTAGGAGAATCATCTGGAACAATATGAATAGGAGTTTCCTCCTCAAATTGTTTGGGGGAAGTGGACTGAATTTCGGTGGGTGCTTTAGGAGTCTACCCTCTCATCCTAGAACTTCTTCTTATAGGGATTTCCTCAACCTCTATAGCCTTTTTCTTACTAACCCTTTTTTTTTTCCCTGCTGCATGAGTAGTGGCTGCAGGAACTGACTTCATTTTCTTCTTTCTCGAGACTTGAGGGTTTCGTGGCTCAGCTGCAGGAACCAAAGTTTCTCCTACTAACTTTCATTTTCCTTTTGTTCAGGTGGTAGTAGGTATATTTCTCATGTGAGTGGGTAAAGGCACATTTTCTTGTAAATTTTTGGTTTCTGCCCCTTGGGTACTTTTCTCGGCAACTGGGTCAGGGGAAACTGCATTATCTTGTCTAATTTGCAAATTAGGGGCAATTTGAGGCTGCAAGGTTTTATGATGGAAAAACTATGCCCATGCCATAGGGGAGGCATCCCTAAGAGATCTTTATATGAGAAATTTAATTAGGGCATGGTGAGTAACAGAGTTGTCTTTCCCTTTCTGGGTTTCTTCATCACTAATGTATAACATATTAAACAAAAAATTTGGGACATTCATTGGGATATTATATCGTACATAACTAAGAAGCTTAAAATGATCCACATGCAAATTAGAGAATCATCCTTCATACATGAAATACATAATAATGTGCATGGCCAACTCCTGATATGGTGGAGGATTGGACATTCATTTGCACCCCTGTTTAGTGATCTCCAGTGGAGGGTCTCCTGGTAGGGTGAACTGAGCCTTGGTTAACCTGGCATTATGCGCATTGGGGTAGTGTTCCCTTACTGGTGGAAAACTGGTTACTTCTACTATTCATTCCTCTATTGCAGTGAATGTCAACCCCCATACCATCACTTCACCTTCATCAAATGTGTTTGCAAATTTTGTTGCTACTTTCTCATCAAACTCTGTCAATTTTAAGAAATATCCCAGCCATCCGCAGGCATTAAATCTTCTTACTGCCTCAACATCAGATAGTAAAATACCATGAACCACTAGTTCATGTAGCTTCAATTAGCCCCCCATTTTTGCTTACCAAATTCAACCTCTACTCTATTCAACCTCTGCTCTGTTCTCGATAATTACCTTCTTCTCTTTTGAATTTTAGACTACTTGTAAAACCATAGACCCTCTTTCACATTCTTCTGGTATTCTTGATATGAACAATAATAATGTACTTTAATAGAATGAATCATAGATATTCATGTGAGAGTTATGTCATGGTTTTAATACTGGGTCACATCTAGTCTGAAAGTTAGGGGTTTATTCCGAATAAAGGTGTGACACTTGATACTTATGTGATGCGGCAGCTGGATTTTAATTAAGACAATGCCAAAGTACAGATTTGAGGATCTTAACGAGTAAATAGAAATGACATTTTAAGAATTGGCACACTTCCCTGCCCCCTAAAAAATATTGACAAGTGTCCTCACTTGTCAGACTTGGCAGAAGGTATGGAACTGGATTAAGGTGGCAATGATACATTTATTATAGTATTCAATATAACCAACAAAATCTATGTGCTAAAAATGGAAATAAATTTGAAAAGCTCGTACCTATTAATTGATCATCACACATGCTAGGAAAGGTTGGCGAGAGTGGAATGATGGCATCGGCGGTCGGCATGCGTCAGTGCATGATCTCTTTATTGAAAGCATAGAAATATGATGACGTGGGAGGTGGGTGGATGGAAGATTAAGAAATAAAATGGGTAGAAAAAGAAGAATGTAGAAAGTGAATGGAGAATTTGAACTTTATGTAAACATAAAGTTTTTATTATGGTCATGCTTCAAAGGAATTCTTATTGAAGAGATGCAAGAAGAAGGTTGACACCCTCTGCTATAGGAAGTGTTACCTGTTAATCCTTTAAAACTGGCTGGTTGAATTGCTGCAGGAAGCCGTCTTTCGTCTATGGCTGGTGATACAACTTTAGCCTATGTCCATTGAATATTAGCTTGAAGTGTATAGGGTCAATTGTGGTCAACTAGACTGCTCTATTTGTAAATATATGGCTTATTTCATATGGACCCAGCCATCATGTTTGCAGCTTGCCTGGTATCTCTTGGAATCTGGAATCATATAACAATGCCCAATCTCCAACTTGGAGTTGCTTACTCTTAATATGGGATTCATGCCACTATTTTCTTTGCTTTTGGAAAATTTCCATGTGTTGTAGGGTATACTTGTGCATTTCATTCAAAGAATTGAGATGCAACAAGCACTCTCTCTGTGCTACAGGAAGGTCAATATTTAACTCCAGCGCTGTTCTTAATGTTTTGTGTTCAAATTCAATTGGTAGCATTGTTGCTTTACCATATAATAGTTCGAATGGAGTGAACCCTGAGGTGGTCTCCCATGTTTTTCTATATGCCCAAATGGCTTCTAATAGTTTTCTGCTCCAATCTTGGTGATGCAAATGAACTGCCTTTGTTAAGATTGCTTCTATTTCCCGATTTGTTACTTCTGCTTATCCATTGGCTTTGGGGTGATAGGGGCTTGACTTCCAATGTCTGATATTATATTCCTTCATGAGCTCTATTATTAGATTGGAAGTGAATTGGGTACCTTGATTAGTAACAAGTTCTCTTGGCATGCCATATCTAGTAAAAAAAAATTCATATAGAAATTCTGCAACTTTATGATCCCTGGCATGCTTCATTGCTCTGACTTCGACCCATTTGGTTAGGTAATTTGTGAACACCAGAATGTATGAATTCCCATTGGATGGAGGGTTTATTGGACTAATAAAGTCCATTCCCCATTTATCAAATGGTGTTACCACCACCTGTGGGTTTAAGGGCATTTCATCTGATCTTGTTGGTCAGCCCATTCTTTGACATTTGTCACACTTCCTTGTATAACTAGCTGCATCTTTGCAAAGTGTAGGCTAGTAGTAGCCAGTTGTTAAAATATTTTGTGTTGTTCTTTTGGTTGCAAAGTACCCTCCACATAGTTCCTTATGACATGCATGAAGAATGTCATATGTCTCATCTTCTCTCACACATCTCCTCATGACTTGGTCAGGTCTAGTGTAAAATAATGTGTTATCAATCCAAGAGAAATGGAAGCTTTTCTCTACGAGCAATTTCTTATCCTTATAAGAGAAATGTGTTGGAATTTTGTTAGCTACTAGGTAATTAGCTATATAAGTATACCATGGATTCTGGACAGTAATATGAAATAAATGTTCATCTGGAAATGCATCATCTATCAAAGTAGTATCTTCTTCAGCATGATGAATTCTGGATAGATTATCAGCTACCACGTTTGCTTTCCCTGGCTTGTCAATGATTGTTATATCAAATTCCTACAAAAGAAGGAGCCATCTTGCTAACCTGCCTGTGATGGTAGGTTTTTTCATGAGATAATTAATTCATGCATGGTCAGTATGAACAAAGATAGGATAACCAGTCACATAATGGTGAAATCTATTCAGAGCATAAACTACTACTAGCAATTCTTTTTCAGTCATTGTATAGTTTAACTCTAGTCCATGTATGATATAATAGATTACATTTTCAAGGTTTTTAGACTTTTATCCTAAGATAGCACCTACGACATAGTCTGAAGCATCTGTATGTATGTGAAATGGCAAAGTCCAGTGAGGACCCCTAAGTACTAGTGTAGTTGTCAAAAGTGACTTGAGCTGTAGGAAGGATTCATCACATTCTTTTGTCCAAGCAAATTCAGCTTCTTTGGTAAGCAAGTTGTACAGAGGACTAGCTATTTGACTAAAGTTCTGGATAAACCTCCTATAATAACTAGTGTGACCTAGGAAAGATCTGACATCTTTTTTCTTGTTAGGAATAGGGAGTGTGAGAATTACCTCTATCTTTGCAGGGTCTACTTGGATTCCAACTTCAAAGATAAAATGTCCCAACACCACTCCTTCCTGCATCATCAGAAAGCACTTTTCACTATTGAGAGACATGTTATGTTTCTTGCATCTGATTAGTACTTTCTCCAAGTTCTTTAGAGATTCCTAAAATGTGACACCGAATGTAGTAAAGTCATCCATATAGATTTCCATGCAATCATGTGATATATCAGCAAAGATGTTGATCACAGCTCTCTGAAAGGTAGCAGGAGCATTACATATTCCAAATGGTAGTACTGAATAGGAATATGTTCCCCAAGGGCATGTGAATGTTGTCTTTTCTTGATCTTCAGGGGCAATGCTTATCTGATTGTAACCACTGTATCCATCTAGAAAGGAAAAATATTTCTTTCCAGCCAAATTATCCAAGACCTGGTCAATAAAAGGTAAAGGAAAGTGGTCCTTCCTTGTGGCATTATTTAATTCCCTATAATCCACACATATCCACCACTTACCTCCTTTCTTAGGTAAAATGACCAATGGTGACACCCACTTGCTATCAAAGATTGGATAGATGAATCCAACATCCAATAACTTCTGCAACTCAGTTTTAACTATTTCTCTTAGTGCTGGATTTATTCTCTTCTGTGGTTGATGAAGTGACAAGCTTCCATCACTGATGTAGATTCTTTGGGTGTAGAGTTTAGGGTTTAGTCCTTCCATATCCCCATAATCCCATGTAAAGGATTTTTCATTCTGACTAAGGAGCTTGGTTAATAATGCCAACTGTGATTGGGACAGCTTGTTGTTTACATGCAGGTTACGACTAGAGGAAAGTTCCACTATTGTTGTTAGCTCTACCATTAACACTTCGGGCACTAGAATTCTAGCTATTTCACTTGTCAATAATTGATCAATCATTTCAGGGGTTGTTGGAGACATACAGTTCTCATAGGTACATAGCTATAAAATAGAACTTTTTGAAACATCTTTAGCCACAATACATTCATTGGTAAGAATGATTTGTATCATATCATCTTCCTCTTGCATCTTTAGAAAAGATTTCCTATGCAACATCATGAGCTGGGCTACTGAATTCAACCCTTCCTCCTCATCCCCTAAGTCTGGCCAAATAGGTTCTCCCAAGTCTAGCTGGGGTTGGGCAAGAGGATATAGGGCTAGGTTCGTTATGGCTTGACCATTCGAAATTGTCATACTGCCTGATCTATAATTAATTTTGGGATCAATAGTGGCTAACCAAGGTCTTCCCAAGATTATAGGATAGCCAAAAAAGTTTACTTTAGGTGATAGGATAAGAAAATCAACAGGATACTCCCATGAGTCTAAGGTTACTATCACATCTTCTATGAGACCTTCTAGAGTAACAGTTGAACTATCAACAAGTTTTAATACTGTGGCTATTATTCTTAAGCCTTCTATGCTTAGCCTATGCATTGTATCTTTATTCATCACATTTATTGCTACTCCCAAATCAACTAGAGCATTTTTTACAGTCTGTCCATTTATTATTAGGTCAACTACTAGACTGCTAAGATCTGAGTACTTTGGTATTACCACCTTTCCTAACATGATATCTGCTAATTTCCCTACAACATGTAATATTTTAGGGTCTTTCTTCTTCTGTCTTGGCTTTTTAAGGCATGCTTCCTTAATAGTCTTTCCATAAAGAGGTATATCTTTTATAGCTTGGAATAGAGGGATTTGAATATTCATATTTTTTAGCTGCTCAATAATATCAAATGTTTCTTCCTCTTGGGGTATAGTTTTTTCTTTGTTTAGCCTATGTGGAAAGGGTGGACTTGAAGTGTGGATAGTAGTTTTGCTGAGTATATCAGTCAGTTGGCTGGTATTTGGCAGTGTGGCTTCTGGAAGTAGTGCTCCAAGAATGTCTGCAACTTTCACAATAATAGGATATTCAGGTGTAGGCAGGGTGGTACTGGACCTCAAATGGATATCAGCTATCTCTAATGAATAAGTAGGGCACTGCTGAGTGTCAGTAGTGTACGTTTACTGCTGCTATTGTTTATTGTTTGGATTTGGCTATGGTTGAGCAGGCAGTTGAGTTGGCTTTGGATTAGCATTAGTTGCTGTAGGAGGTGGCATTATTGTAGGTGGTTGCACTGGAGGTGGTAGTTGTGGATAGCCAAAATTTTGGTTAGGCCACTGTGGAGGCCCCCTCCATTGATTAGTTTGTTGCCAATTTCCTTGCGGTGGTTGCCATTGATTCTGATGATTAGGCCACAAGTTATTTTGCTGATTTTGCCATTGGTTATTTTTCTGATTTGGCCACTGATTATTTTGCAGGTTCTTCCATTGGTTATTCTATTGGTTAGGCCATTGGTTATTCTGCTGGTTTGGCCACTGAGGTTGAGAGTACTGAGAAGTGTTCTGATAATTTTGGTTTTGCGACTGATTATTGTTAAAATTTGAAAATTGTAGAGGATCTTGTGGCATACCTTGTCATGAAGCCCCTGGTCAACGTTGAGAAATGAAGAACACTTGGTCATTGTCTCCTTCTATCTTCATATAGTTAGTTGGAAAATATTGATTTTCTAGGTTTTCTACCAACTTACATCTGCAGTCTTTCTTCTATTTGCAGCAGTGTGGACAGTACTTAGCCAATTGTGATTCATCTTCTGCATGCTTCTTCTTGGCAGTCATTGTGTCAAGATGTGTAGCTACATCATTTATAATATCTTTTTTGAAATCCACAAGAAAATTACATATCTCCAGCTTTGAAACCCCCAAACCAATCCCTTTTGTGGCTGTGGGCCTGTATCCTCTGCCTTTCTTTACAATTGACCTTGAGTAGTTGCGACAAAATTTCTTGAGGTCATCCTAAGAGGATTGGGATATGTCTCCACCAGCCATCAAGTCTAATGCTTGCAGACAGTTATTGTTTACCCCTCTCAAGAAGACTAGTTTTTGTGAATCCTCTGCCAGTACATGCTAGGGATTCTTCTACATTGTGTACAAAAAATGTGAAACATAGTCCTCCAATGTTTCATCTTCCTTTTGAGACATCCTAAAGATATCATCTCCTTTTGGG
>MU225240.1:5099171-5109201 GCA_018584345.1 Thuja plicata
CCAAATGCTTGCATGAAAGAATTTCTATTTAACACAAGCAAATTAGTGCCATCCTCCCTTTTGATGGTCTTTGTTAGGACATCATAGTGATTAGCCAATTCTAGAAATAGGTCAACATCAAGGAAAATATCAGGCACTAATAACCTACCCAGTCTAGATATCCAAGGGTTTGATACAGGGATAGGCTTATCAGAATTCTTGTAAAAATAAGTAAACAGAGAATAACCTATTGTTCCTGGGGTCACTGCATCCCTGATGTCCTTGAAGTCATCTTTGAAAACACCAGCATCAATCTTTCTATTCTGAGTGGACCCTGGCAGCAGCTGCAGAAATTCGTCAGAGAAGCTAGGTTTTCCTTTAGGATCATCTCCATTGCCTCCACTAGTAGATGCCATGCTCATAGCAGTACTCATTTTTGCTAGCACTTAGAATCCCTGGTTTAAACAATACTGAAACAAATCTAAGACCTCCTTCTTAGAATTTTCAATCACCTCAGAACACTGCTACAGCTTTAAATATCACCTTTTTCTCTAAAATAATAACTTTGCTATGAGATCACAAACACGGTGAATAGGAATGAATGTAGACTCCTCTGTTTATAGCCACAAGGTTCAGAGTACATGGCTCAAAGTTCAGAAACGTCAGTTCTGCAATTAATTTGATATGCCATGAAACATTCAAAAACCTAGCCGTAGTCGCGTGAGGTGATAGGAAATCAAATTTAAATCATGAGAATTTTGGCATAATCATAAAATGTTTAAGACAGCTGACATGGCACTCTGTGATTCATTCTCTGTCATCAATCTCAACTACCTTTTGTACACAGTAATCAAAAATTCTTTTATCTGATTGGCCGCCAGCTTGGTCTTCTCTGTCACGTCCTCCACTTGGCGCCGCTTTATAGATCCTGTTATCAGGCGACCTCGCGACCTCATTAAGTCTCTTTGTCGTGAGTGTATCTCCTTAACCATGGTCTGATCTTTAGATTTGGCGACCACGTAATTCCTTTACCTCAGCTTAACCCAAGCCTTTCCAGCGATCAGGTGACTATGTGAAAATCTTAGTCGCGTAGGGTTAACCTTAACTCAGTTTTCTTCTCCAGACTACGTGACAAACCGTTGCACTTAACATTTTAGGGTAATCGCCAAGTCGCTGGATGCTTGCTTCTTATTTAAAGACTTCACGACAACCCTTTGGTCGCTGAGTCGGGTGATAGACTTAACTTAATCTTATTATATAGCACATGCCCTTTTCTGTTTATAGCGACCTCGCGACATACCTTAATCGCTTAGTCGGAAGGACTTTTCCCTGGGGCACTTTTATCACCAGACTACGTGACCACCGTTAGATCTTTTCATTTCTCCATCGAACGGCTGTCTTTTAATCATCTTAGAATTTCACATACCCTTAAAATATCAAGAGACTTCGCGACCGAGGGTAAAATGACTTTAGTCTCCTTATCGCTTGATCCCCATTCTTCATCTAGCGATCACACAAAAACCACTATCTTTCTGACAGATGTCATTTATTACTTCGTCCACTTTATGCATTCTGGAATTCTGAGTCATCACTCCTGTTCTGGCGACATCCCGACTGAGTAAAATCACTTAACCTAAAACTGTTAGTCACTGGGTCAGGACTGTTATCTCTTAACCACCAAATATCACGAGACCACGCGACTGAAGAAAAGCCTTAACTGTTTGAATGTCCTGATCCAGCGACCACGTGACATGAAGGAGGCGCAAGGTCGGGAGACATTTCTTTGACTTGTTGACTCTTCTCGCGATCACCCGACTGAAGGTGGGTCCCGTTTATTTTAAAGCTCATAACATGATTATCAAGCGACAACCTGACTAAAGAAAGATCGCTAAGTCTCGATACACTGATGGAATATTCTGTTTCTTAACGAGACAACGCGACACAAGGCAAAAGCAAAGTCAGGAGATGTTTTGGCATATTCGATCTGTGTTAAGCGATCAAGCGACCTGACTTAAGGCACATGTCTTAAGTGACTTGAAAAAGGTAACGAGAAAATAGAAGACAAGGCCAAGGGTTTAAAAAGAACATCGTTGAATACTTGGATACTAGGGTTTTTTAGGTTTTATCAGGATTTTGACAAGGAATAAGCATGAAAACTTAAAAATTTTTAGAGGGGAGGGCAAGGAAACAGGCATAGCAGCAAAAACACGAAATACAACCAACAGGGTGTTAGAGTAATAGTTCATTTACCTTTATAATTAAATCTATCTGATTTAATTATTAAAGGTCACTATTATTCTTTTTCACTTAAGCTTGTCATTTAGGTGCATAATAATTAATATGTTTATTAATTATTAAATACACAAACCTAGCTTTCTCTGGCTTTAGGGTTTCTCACCTTATAAGCCGCTTTTTGTAATTATTGTATTTATTCTTTTGAGAAATATAATTTTTCTCTCACTCCGCTAAGATTCTCAAAAACCCTAGCTCTCTCTCTCTCACAGGTTTCGATTCAGCTTCTGGTTTTTTGCTTGCAGGTGTTCTTGGCGTTCTGTGGATTTGCACATTTGTGAAATCCTACACTGGTCAACATTATCTTATGGTACTTTTGTTTACCTGGTCTAACCATAGAAAGGGTTTTCACCTCATTTAGGTGAGACTTGATGGATTCCTCTACTCTTCCAACTATGATATAGGATTCAATTCCTTCCTCAATACTCTTTGCTAAATAGTATCCCACCATAACTTTTACTAGATTGGAAAAATAGGCCACACAAGGGACATAATGGTGACATTATTTTTCCATTAGTATACTCAGAGGAAAAAAATAGATAGAAAGCATTACCGGCAGACAGCAAGCATCACCGGTGAACCACAAGCAGTACCGGTGAAATGCAAGCATGCCCGACAGGACAAAGAATTTTGAGAAAAATGCTAAGTATAAATGTGACAAGCATCACCGGCGAACACAAGTATTACTGGTGAAGACAAGCATTACCATCGACATAGTTTTCTAGAATCAACCTGATAGGAACAAATAAGCATACGCAATGACATGTTCAGAGAAAGGAATGCCGACAACCAAGAACACCGACCGTCAGAACCGACAGTCAGAAAAGCCGCAAATTATGGATTTGATTTATACACGGTGGATAAGACAAAGTTATTCTATTTTGTAGAATTGTTTTTTGTTTTTTATGGTCATGCAAGCTTTATGTAAATGCTTTAAAGCATCCTAAAGGATCTAAAGCATATCTAACTAAAGATCAAGATCAAGTTGTATATCTTGAATCTAGAGTTAACCTGCGAATGCATGAATCAAGAATTGAGCCTAAGCTAGTATAAATAGATGTTCATACTCAATTGTGAGTACATGAATTCTTTATAATTGATAGCCATGAAGAGCATCTAAGGAGTAGAAGGCAGAATTCATGCAAAGAGAAGAAACAGAATACATCAGTTAACAAGAACACACAAAGGCTACTGACGAGCAGATAAAGGTAATACTCAATCATGGAAGGATGATTAATAGTATTTTTGGAGCTTTATAGGATCTATTATCAACAATTGAAAATTGCATTTATCATCAGATCAAAGACCTATGTAGTTGCATTCTAACAAGTGCATCACATCTGAAATCCTTTTGTAGAAGGTGGACTTAACCATCCTTTGTAAATCTCTTAACAGAGTGCACACTTAACAGTGTTGTTGAAAGATTCAAATGAAGTAGATCTTAATAGGTCTCCACTGTAATACTCCTAATAGGGTAGGTCATCAAAAGTGACCAAAATTGTAAGCCTTAACTGGCTCTTCTTATCTGTAGATAGTGAAGTTTGTGGGTAACAATTCCCACTGCAGTTTTTACCTCCTTAATAGGAGTTTTTTGCAATACCATATCTTGTGTTATGTGTTATCAAATTTCATGTATGTTTCTTTTACTGTTACACATCAAATGAAATGTATGATATGATTTCATATGCATAAAGAAAGATGAATAGATAGATAAGTTATTTTACAAACTCATGACTAAGGGTTAATGGGCTAACCAAGAAAATTTTTAGAGGTACTGATCCACCCCTCCCCTCTCAGTACAAATTATTTTAGTATAATTCCAACAATTGGTATCAGAGCTAAGTCTCTCTCTTGAAAAGCTTAAAGACTTGAGAGAAAAGATCAGAGCAATGGATAAGTTCAGACTAGATATGACTATTGAGAATGAGTGGTTATAGATGCAAATAAACTATGAGCAGTATAAGGAGGCAAAGATAAAGCTAAGAAAACTTCTTGATGAAAGACAGATTATGGCAACTAGGCTGAATGAGAAATACTACAAAGAAATGGAAATACAAGAGTATTTTGAAGCAGCAGAATCATCAGTGAACAAAGCTTCAAATGCATCAGCTGAAGAGATTACAAGTATGCAAGAGATCAATCTACATCTAACAGATCAAATCAAGATGCTGCAAGTTGGTCAAGAGACTCAAATGGTAAAAATTATTGATGTTATGAATGATGCAAGAAAAGCTGAAAATGAAAGAACACTAGCTATTGATGAGAGGAGGAAAATTACAGAGAAGTTACAAGAAAAAGAATTAGAGACTCAAAGACTCACTGAGCATCACCATGAGGTCATCAATCAGATTATTCTTATGATTCAAGAAGCAAACAGATTAAATACATAACTTATAGAAAGAATACAAACCATTGGTGAACTAAGGGAAGAAAATGAAAAACTAAAGCATGAAATCAGAGTTCAGATTCAACACAATGAACTGATCAAAAAGGCTGAGGATAGAAACAAATGGATGGATGACTTTCTTGATGGACAAAGAAGAGTCAACAACTACACAGGATTATGGTATAATGAGAATGGAGAATCCTCTAATCAAACTGATAAGAGGAATGCTTTCACAACCCCAAGATCCAAGAAGTTGTCATGCAATCACTGTGGAAAACCAAGCCACACCTCAAACATCTGCAAAAGCAAAATGAAAGGTATTTCTCAAGAACAATCTACTTTTATTGGTAATTGTTATAAATGTCAAAAGAAAGGACGCAAGGCACATGAGTGCAGATCCAAAGTGATAAATCCAAAGAGAAAAACCTATATGGACAAATACTGTCCTACATGCAAGATGAATGGGCATACACATGAGGAATGCTAGAAAAAGAACAAGAAAGCTTGGACTCAGAAAGAAACTAATAAAAGCTACAAACCAACCTAAGAAGGTAACTCATATGTTTAGGACTATAACACATGGGTAAATTGCACAACATGTGGAAGGTATGGACATATTTCTACAAACTGTATGAGAAAGTGGACCAAAAGGTCAAGAGGATGGTCCAATCCAGGTATGACATGCTTACATTGTCATAAATTTGGACATGTGATAAAAGATTGCAAAGACTGATTGACAGACACAAATATTCATCCCAATGGAAACACCATTAATGACATTAAAAGAATGAGAAACAAGATGTGGGTAAAAGCCACAAACACTGAAGGTGCTAGTACAAGAAATGCAAATGATAACACCCCATCCAATAGATCTGGTGATATCACTACATCTAACTAGATTGCACAAGTAACTATGGAACTACATTATCACAAGTTCTATTATGCATCAGTTCCATTACACATAGTTCATATTTTCATATAGGCATGAATAAAGATGCAATATATTATTACTTGTTAATCTACTATAAAGAAATCATTGGTTATTGGGCACAATTTGCATCGGTGAACACACACAAAAAATACATGCAATACTTACTGGAATATATCAGTCATTACACAAATTGTATATAACCTAACAAGTATCGGTATACACTGAATCTACAAAATCTATTGTTACAATATAACCGACGATCATCGGTAAAGTCTCCAACACCGCTAAGCTACCCTGACACTTTGCAAAGAAACCAAAGGAGTTGTGAATGTATTTACCGATGGAGGCAGTCTTCATAAACCAACCAAGTTGGTAAGCATTAATGACAACTTAGGGCACCAAAAAGTATAAAATCCTGACGGGTAAGCTCATTTTTGCACCCACAATTTTTGAGAACAGCAAAGAAGAATAGAGCGATTTTGAGCAAGTTTAAGAAGTGACCTAGCAGAAGTCATTCACTGAGCATACAGATTCAAAGGAAATCATAGACATTCAGTAAGTTTATTCACTCACCGATAAGCACTGTTTTGATTTACGAAAAAGCCCTAAAATCTCAAAAATGATGGCATCGACATCTAGGGTAGATAAACTTAAGGATGACAAGAAGAAACCATTTAACCTTGTTAAAAGAGGGGCATGTGCTGAACCAAATTACAAGTTACATCCTGAGATTGCCTCTCAACCAGATGATTCTAGAGCATTCTCCCAAGTCCCAGCTAGGGTTTTATTGGTCGAGGACGTTAGGTCCTATATACACTGCAAGATCTTGGAGATAGGAGATCTTGACCTAGACAACACCTATAAGACACTTTGTGATGATGGTGGAAAGCTAAAAGAAGAACATAAACACTTAGAAGTGAAAGGTCTGACAAATGCACTTCATTTCCTGAAGGTTTTTAAGATAGTGGATTAAGATTGTTCTAAGAAGAGTACATCATAACGCTTTGTGGTTGAACAAACCAAAGGCCATAAAAAAATATGCTATACATGCAGTGACAGGCTATCCAACCATCGACAAACCTTAGGCTCACAAACATCCTTCTATTGCAGAAGTGGAAAAGTTAACCGGAGCTAAATCAGACAAGAGGGCACTAAAGGTAAACACTATCACTGACACAGAGCTAAAATTTGGTGCTTGCGTAGTTGGATACAAGATATTTCAAGCTAGCAGAATGAACAACATCTCTAGCACATCAATGAGCACAACCTACAAAATCATCAAATAGGGGAAGAAGATGGATCTAGCAGAGATCCTACTGCATCAATTTGAGGAGAACATGTGCACCGTAAGGTCTTCACAGACAAACACATGTAAGCTTGGTTCCCTCATATTATGTATATTCTTCTACTTCGAAGAGTACTTTCCTTCAATTGGAAAAGTAACATGGGACACCAGTAGACCCATTACCATGCAGATTAATGAATACATTGAAACACTATGCATAGATTTTGACAATGTTATGCATGAGTACTTTAAGGCAATTAAGGATATGCTACAAGCAAGGAGTAGAATTCCTGAAAGTTTTATTGAGGAATACAAAGATGACATTTGTTTTATGGTGGATACTGACTTCACCTACATTCAAGCAGTAGTCCCAAGAAAATCTTGGCAAGAAAAACTTGATTATGAGATCAAGACTGGGTTAGCAACAAAAGCAAAAAAGACATTATTGAATGAACTAGTTGACAACAAACAACTAAGGTTTGGTACTTATGAGGAAGCCAAATAGAAAATTAAGTCAACACTTGTTGTCAAGAAGGCTGTAAAGTAGTCTAAAAGGATGGTGAAAAACATAAATAAAAACTTGAACATATCCTCTGATGGAGAAGATGAAGAAAAGGGTAAGGAGGAAGAACATAGTAAGGAGGAAGACACCAAGGAACAACTTCCCATCAGTGAAACAGCAGAGCAACAAGAATCAGAGGAAGAGAAATTTGTTTCACCACCTCCTCCAACCAAAAAGTCTAGAACAAGAAGCCAAATGGCTAAGGATACCAGTCCTTCACCTATGGTAAAAGGCAAGGTGTACAAGAGGAAACCTGCACCTACAAAGGTTAAACCACCACCTAGGGAACCTGCTAAGAGGAGAAAGTATGTTCAAACAAATGAAGAATTAGAAGATACAACAATGGATGAACCTGACGCTGTTAGACTAGCAAAGGAAAAGGCAAAGCTTACATCACCATTTGAAGACATTGATGACATATGTAAGTAAATTTCTGAAACTGCATCTGTTGGACACCCAAAGATCAAAAAATGGTTAAGATGGGGTGCAGAAGAGGAAAATAAGATTGAAGATGCACTTATTGCTAAGATGTGTAGACATTATTATGTCCCACTACACTTTGAAAAACAAGATGTTCCACAATAATTTTTGGATAAGATATCCTCTAGATTCACTTTTTCACTTCATGAGGAGAAGAGGATAAGAGAAAGAGTGCTAGTCTCTCTTATGCCTCTTGAATCAACAAGAGATGAAATCAATGAATTCATGAAGAAATATAGAAAGAAATTCTCACCTAAACAAAGAGCTTACAAATTTCTTCAAGAGAAACTTATAGAGCTGGAGGAAGACACTCACAAAATGTGGAGTGGTATACTAAAACCTACAGAGAAAAATAGTCCTACAAAGGAACCTATCAACACAACAGGTCACTCAATAGTTGAGTTGGAAAATGTAGAAGTACAAATAACATGGCAGAAACAAATAGATGTTATAGATGAAGATTGGTCAAAAGATGGCCAACATGATCAAGTCCTGGATAGCCCCATCCACATTACCTTGGAGGATGAAGAAGTTGCCAAAGTAGATCTAACAATTAAGGATAACTTAGATGTGGATATTAACGATGAATCATGGTTAGACAAAATTTTCAACACCATTACAGGAAAAGACCTTGTAGTAGATATGCAAAAAGATGAAGATATCACTGCCATAAGGGATAATACCGATGAAAAAGACAAAGCTATTGACATTGTAACTATCAATACGACAACTAATATGAATATATTGATAGATGCTATCGATATACAGTCCAGCCAAGACAAATCATCTAAGAAAAATGAAGATATACCCAAAGATATGGGTAAAGATGAAAATAAAGGGGCATCAAATACTCCAAAGGATACTGACATAGAAATGAAGGATGCCACTGATGAAAAGAAAGAGCAAGAGGTAGAGAAAACAACAGTGACACATCAAAGCAGATTGAAGAGCAAGGAAAGAGTGAGGAAGTAAAGAGAAATGAGGAGATGAAACAAAAGGAAGATTCACCTGTTGACACACCCAAGGATCATGAGGAGACATCTTCATAAAACTAGCTGGTGATCACAAAATAGGTACAAAAGGATGCCTCGACCTCTTTAGAATCACCAACAAAATCTACACAATCACAAGATTTGCAGATGGTATTACATCAATCTACCACCGCCAACCAGCCAAAGAAGAAGAAGTAGAAAATAGTAAAGAAAGACATATTGGCTGTCACACTAGATGAAGTCATTGAAGTACCAAATTGGGACATCACCACTTTGGATAGTGAAAAAATTCAAGAGTTTGGAGTACTATGTCAACAAAAATCCATACAAAAGAAGATGATCAAAGAGCACGAAGAAAACATGGCACTTGAAAAAGCCAAAGAAATACTCTAACAACTGGTTCTTGGAGTAAAAATTGATGAAAATTCTTCAGTTAAGGAACAAATTGCTGTTCTTATTGACACTATCATAGAGCAAGGGATAGAAGCTGACCAAGAAATGGAAGAACAAGCAGAGAAGAAATATAAATACTAGCTAATTGATAAGATAAGCCAAGAAGTGGCATTGAACAAGGTTAAACTCTCAGAACTTAGTGATGAAATGGAACCAATGATTGCAGAGGCAATAACCTTAGTTCATAAGATGTGCACACTTGACAAATTTGCAAAAGAGAATAGTGACAAACATATAGAAATTGATTCTAATGTCACTAAGAGTGCGCAAAGCCTAACCTCAAATGTTGAGAGCATAAAGGCACATCATGACATAGTAATTGACACAAATAGGATAAGACAGGAAATATGGGATGTTGAGACACAATTCAGAGGAGAGATTACAGAATTACAAGCACACATTTTACCAAATCTCACAATACTTCAACAACATATCTCAGAGGCTATAAATATGATAGCAACCCTGGAGATGTCTGTAGTAGACAACATCTATGATATTCATGTAAGAATTTCACTAGAGCAACTAGCTCTAGAAATGCTAAAGGAAAAATGGGAGAAAATGATGGAGGAAGTCAAATCCTCACATTCCCACCTTTTTGAGAATTTGTAAGTACCTTTGTCCTTAGAATCAAAAAAGGAGGAAAGGCAATGTATATAGCTATGTACAATAC
>MU225240.1:5110249-5123244 GCA_018584345.1 Thuja plicata
CACTTAACAGTGTTGTTGAAAGCTTCAAATGAAGTAGATCTTAATAGGTCTCCACTGTAATACTCCTAACAGGGTAGGTCATCAGAAGTGACCAAAATTGTAAGCCTTAACCGGCTCTTCTTATCTGTAGATAGTGAAGTTTGTGGGTAACAATCCCCACCGCAGTTTTTACTTCCTTAATAGGAGTTTTCTGTGATACCATATCTTGTGTTATGTGTTATCAAATTTTATGTATGTTTCTTTTACTATTACACATCAAATGGAATGTATGATATGATTTCATATGCATAAAGAAAGATGAACAGATAGAGAAGTTATTTTACAAACTGATGACTAAGGGTTAATGGGCTAACCAAGAAAAGTTTTAGAGGTACTGATTCACCCCTCCCCTCTTAGTACAAATTATCTCAATATAATTCAAACACATAACCCCTTTCATTATGAAATCATGTGGGGTACTTACTATAACTTATATTCTTGTCTCAAAGCATGGTGGGACTCATTAATAATAGGAACTATGTTATGAGAAATTTAAAAACTAAACATCAGAAGAATAAATGTGAAGGGTTGAAACAAGCTCACATTTGGGAATATTGTTTAGCATAAAAAAGAGATTAGCATCAAGTTGGTTTCTATCTAAGAGAAAATGGCTAGGGGTGACCTCTTAATAATAATGCATGATGAAGAAGAGGCTATAAGGAATAGTTGGAAAATTATCCTACATAGGGAGGAAATTTTCCAGAAATAGAGGTCTAGAGTCCAATGGTTAAAGGAAGGGGACATAAAATCAGCCTTATTTCTCCACTCATCTTGCACCCACAAGAAAAGAAATACCATCCTTAGCATTAGAGATGAAAATGATGGAGTCATTAGGGAGGACATGAAATTGGGTCTCATAGCCACATATTTCTATTAAAAGGCCTTTAGGGATGACAACTATGTTATTGACAGTGCTCTAGAAGCACATATATTGGACTACCTATCGAGGGTTGTCTCTAGGGATGAAAAATACCAAATCATGTCCCCAATCATGACAGAAGAGGTGTGAAGTTATTCCTTCTCTATGGGTACTTTTAAGGCCCTGAGCCTAGATGGATTCCCTCCTGCTTTCTCTTAGGAGTTTTGGGATATAGTGGGCCCTGATGTGATTGCAGAAGCTAGAGATTTATTTAGAATAGGAAGACTACTAAAGGAATTGAATTTATCCATGACCCTAATTCCTAAAATTTAGGATCCACTCTCTCTCCATGAATTAAGGCCAATAGGCCTTCGTAATAAAATCTATAAAATATTTTCTAAGGTTCTAGTCAATAGAGCCAAACCATTGCTTGACAAGCCCATTAATTGTAATCAAAATAGTTGTCCCTGGGTGACAAATCCTTGATGTTTCCATTACTACCCAATAATTCTTCCATTTTATGGATAAATGAAGGTTTCCAAAGATGGCTCTCAAATTGGACATATACAAGGCTTATGATAGCATCAAAAAATACCCCCCCCTTAAAATTTCTTGAAACATTTGGCTTTGATAAGAAGGTGATTGTTTTTATTAAGGAATGTGTGACTAATGTCCATTACTCAGTCCTAGTCAATGACATTCCCAGGATTGTTTGATGTCACTAGAGGTATTAGGAAGGGTGACCCTCTATTCCTTTGTTTATTATGCTAGCAAAGGTTTTGGGAAAAAAATTTCTATGTACGATTAGTGAAAAAAAACTTCTTTGGGTGTTCCTTTCTTCCACCTTTCCGCCTAGTCTTGCAACAGTTTATTGATGAAACAATAATTTTTGGTGTTGTGTTAGTGCTTGAAGTTATATGTTGGAAATGCCTCCTCATCAAATATGGTTGTGGGTTAGGAAAAAAGTATCAATTATGTCAAAATCAAAGTCTATTTCATTAATACACATCATTCATTATAGAGAAAAGTTAGAAATATTCTTGGATATCAGCCTATTGATCTACCTAACACTTATCTTGGGTTGCCACTCATAGTCAAGGAGGTGTCAAACTCCTTTTGGAAAACACTTCTAGAAATAATGCAACATAAATTAGTTGGACATAAAGGAAAAATCCCAAGTAGTGCATGTAAGCTAAAACTCCTCAAGCAGTCCCTATAGGGGATACATGTCTACATCCTTTCACTCTTTAGAATCTATAAAATTAAAATGATAAGCTAGAGAGAAGGAATTCCCCTAGTCTAGAATGGAAGATAATAAATGGATGGCTTTGGTCAAATGAGACTCTATTTTCCAACAAAAATATAGGGCAGCTTGGGTGTTAGGAGAATACCCCACCTTAACAAGGTCCTTATTGCTAAGGCTGGATGAAACCTTTTCATACATAGAGAAAGTTGGTGTGATATTATGCCATCTAAGTATCTAAATAAGGAAATATTTCATCATTTCCTAAATACACATGGACCCCTCATATGGTCCAAAATAGGGAACATTATCCTCAATTGTAGGTCCTTTCTCTTTCAAGGATTGAAATGGTAGATTGGCAATGGCCTATCAATCCATTTTTGGGATGGTCGTTGGCTTGATGATACACCCACTTCTTCACTTCCTCCCTTTTGTAACAATTTTGTATTATCCAAATAGTTTTTTAGCATCTGGGTTGAGAACACATGGTCTATTCTAGATCCTAGAAATATCTCTATCTTTACTACCAAGGCCTTCAAAAATGGATGCCTCTAGCACTAGATTTACAAATGAGACTCAGAGAGGAGCGAATTCTAGTATTTCCAAGGGAGGATAACTTTATCTGGAAGAATAATGCTAGTGGTGAATTCATGGTGAGTCTGGCTTATCATATGCTTATATTTGATGGTGGAAAATATGAGATATGAAAAAGATTTTGAACTATTAATTAATCCCTAAGATATACTTATTCTAGTGGGAAGTCATGCATGATAAGATTTTGAATTAGGAAAATCTAATCAAAAGTGGGTTCTAGTTGCCAAAATAATGCATCATGTGTAAATAGAATAAGGATTCAGTTAATCAATTGAACATACACTAACCCTTTGCATGTGTTTTGTGGTAGAAATTTCTATATTTACTCCAAATTGAATGGGAGATGAATGCGCATGTTCATAAAATCCCCTTGACCTAGAAAGGAGCCTCCTTATATTAGACAGTTGTGGGGGTATAATCCTCCATACCTAGGATGAACTATCTAGAAGGAAAGGAACAAAGGGATCTTCTATGAAAAGGAATGCTCACCTGATGTGGTCTTTGGATTTTTTCACAAGATGTTGTTAGACAATTTAAGTATTAGTTAGTGGCCTTGTCCACCCTTTCCTCCCTCACTCTATAATTGCCAAATTGTAAGGAATTTGGGTTTACAGGAATCCTTTGGGAAGTTGGACCTGTCCAAAAAGATTAAAAAAAAAATGGATCCCCCTTGTTAGGGTTAGTCCAACCTAAATTTTGATGGTGCAACAAATTAATCTTAAGGATTTGTTGTTGTGCAAGGAGTGATAAAAAATGATTCTGGGAAGTTTGTTGCAACCTATATTAGTGTGGTGGCCAAATATATGAAAAACCAAGTACAGGGAATGAGCCTTATGTGGGAGCTCAAAATTGCACTTTCTATTAGTATTAGAGAACTTTCAATCCAAGGGGATTCCAAGCTTATCATTCATATTTTTAAAAGGGTGTTCAAGACCAACTAGTGGATGCCATTCTTGGTGATGTTCAAAATCTATTGCAAGGATTTGATTTGTTTACTCTCAACCATATTTACATGGAGAGAAACACTATTATATACTCTCTTGTTGTAAATTGCTACAACCTAGAGGGGTTGAGGTCTTGATGAAACCCTTTGTCTCTCCCAGATGATGTCCAGACTCTCTTGAGTGGAGAGCATTCAAAATACAAGGGAGATGACATGTAACTGTAACACCCCAAAATTGACATCTTGCAACCCTAAACAATTTTGTTGCATTTGTCATTCTTCTGAATCATCAAAGTCCTATTGTACTAGGCAATCATGAGTTTTGACTGACTCTACTAGACCTAAGTGTCAAATGTAGAAAATCCTAAACTGCATTAATCATACATTATATTTAATTCCTAAATATCTATTGGCTAAACAAACCCTATGATTGAATTAATTTAATTATAAAGTTCTAGCACTTTAATTAAATTAAATTCACCCCTTTTAGCTAAAACACATAAAAGGAATTAAATAATATTTAATTATTAAATAAATATCCTCATTTCAATAATTAAATTTAATTATTCAGATAATTGAGAAAAACACATTTATGAGGTCATATTTATTTAATTAATTAAATATTCTCTCAAAATCTTATCTTCAGTTCAGAAATAGAAGTTTTGAAATAATTGTGCTTTAAAGAGAAAGAAAACAGTTAAAATCATAAATAAAACAGTTAAAATCACAAATAAAATAGTTAAAATCAAAGAAAGAAAACAGTTAAAGAAAAAGGAAAATAATTTATTGTGTTCTTTTAAAGAAAGCTTTCTATTTTAAACTGGTTTTTCTATCTTCTTTATTTCAAAAGGAAAACTTTCTATTTTGATCACCTCTGAGTCTATAAAAGAACTCCCATTCCTTATTCAAAACCCTTTCTAAATTTCTAGTCATATGCATTGTTAGAATAGTGAATTATTGCTACATTCTTAGTTCATAATCTCATATAGAATAATCTCATTTTTCAATAGATTAATTTCAATTTTGAGAATAATCTCATTGAAATCATGGCATAGTTTTAATCTCATTTCTAGTTTAAATGGATCATTTAGATTAATCTTGCATGTTTCATTTCTAGATTAATCATTGCATTGCATTCATGGAAGTATAAATATTTTGTTCTAGATTGGTCTATGGTTGTGAGACTCTCATTCTAAGAGATATTTTGAAATCCCATCTAGATAGAAGGAAACAGGTCAAATCATACGGGCATGTAGGATGAATAACTCATATTCACTTCTGTATGTGGCTGATGAAGAAGGACTATGTTGAAGTGTATGGTTGATTAACAAGGCGAAATCTACCACATACATTTCTGGCACCCACCATGGGGAAGGAGGTAATCTGTTCTGGCCCCATTTTATTACACTTTTTTTCATTTTTTTGCATTCTATCCGTACTTCCATACATCTCTATTTTAATGTCACGCGAACTTTCGCAGCATCTCGCACGAACTTTCTAGTTCTTCGCGGGGTTTTCTTCACTTCTTCACGTGATCTAGGATGAATCATCATGCAAAATTCAATACCAGAGATTTTATTTAATATTTCTTGCCTCAGTTTTCTAACCATCTATTATTTTATGACATCTGTGTTTCTCTGATTTTATTTTCTGGAATAGCTTAACAGTGGTTTGCAGGACACTGAGATAAAGAAAAGCCATCATAAACTTCTAACGTGTTTATTGCAAGATGTTGAAATGAAGAAAGGCATTACAAACAACTAATGTGTTTATTGTAGAACTTTTGTCGAAGACCTTGTGTGTTTTAACAAACTCTCATATTTATTTTTAGTAGTTATAACACACTTCGGTTGGTGCTTAAAATGAATCATTGTCTTGCGTTGTTGAAGTGTTTTCTAGATTGTAATTCCAAGAACTACATGAACATATCCTCTCTCCTCGCCTTTATGGATCTTGGGTGTAAGAGAAATTCATGTGATTCTTCAAGAGTGGCTACCTCTCGAGAGCTTTAGCAGAGCCGGTGAGAGTGGATGCCCAACCGGTAATAGGCTAAAGCCAAGCCCCTCCGAACCGGTATACAAAAATGCTATTGTGATTAATGTCACAATAGATAGGTGCAAATTTATTGTGGCAATCAAAATCTCCTCCAGTACCCTAGTGGTGCATTAAAGTCTCGACATCATTAAGGTGAAAGCCTTGCTTTGAAAGGATTGGGAGAGCCCCGTTTATTGGGAAAATGACTTGATCACAACCACCTAAATGGATGTCCTTACTACAAATTGTTGTTTTAGTTTCCAAAAACCCTCTATTTATTGGTGTGGAAGGTCAGAGACCAACTAAGATGCCCCACACTCTTATGAATCTTAGTAGAGACAACAACCCTTTGGGAAGCAATTCCTCTAGGGTTCAAAGCTTGGTGTGCCTGAGAAGTGAGTGCACATGTAAGGAGGAGCCCGTGCCTCCAAGATTCTAAGTTGTCTTCTAAGAGTAGGTGTAGCTAAACTTTAGTTCAAGTGGGGATTCAACAGATACTGTCCTGGCTATCCTAGGATTGTGATGTTTCTATTTTGGTATTACAAACATTCTATTTAATGTGTTTTGCGTGGGTGTATCATTTGAACAATCAAAACTATCATCAAAATACACAAACTGTCAAACTTGAACATGTCCAACATGATCTGTAACTCAAACTATCTATCAGCAAATAACATGATTTTATCTCGGGAAACACAATCTGGTCTCAACCGTCTAATTCTGTAGACTTTCATTTGTCAACACTGCATAGTTTTGCGTAACATTTTGCCAATCTTTGCATCATTACTTGAGAATCTTTGCATGATACGCTGGAAACTATCACACGACATTTTGCAATATTGCTACTATTTTGTCACTTTTTTTCACCAGTCATTCTTCTCACGAGATTGCAAAGATTTGCGCGCGTCTGTGAGAATCTTCACGTGAGAATGCACTTCTTCATGTGAGTCTGAAGCTTTTTTTTCAAAACAATGACCTAATTCCCATCTATGAAGCATACTTCTATCAAATCTGGTCTCTAATCTAGGCCTATTTATCTACCTTCTGTCTTCACACAGTAAAAAACTTGGTTTCTTGGATTTAGGATTACATGATTCTTTCTTAAACTAGTCTCATCTCATATCTTTTGGTCTATTTCTACTGTGTTGTCATGCCTTGTGTCACAATAGTCACCTCTTGGCTATTCTAGCCTCATCTCTGATGATTTGCACAAGGATACTTCACCCTTTGGCACTTTATGTGCATTTACTTTGAGACAGTTTCAAGTTTTATCCTAGTTCACATCCCTTGTTCAATCTTTGTCTATGACTGTCACAACTCGAAGTGGAAAAGTATTCCCTTCAATAAATCAAGACAAATTTGTGCTTTCCACACCATTTCCAGCTACATCTAGTGAGGAATCATCTCGATCTCCTTCCCTGGTACTTCAAACTTTCATCAAACGGTCATTTCTAGTGGATTTTAGTCAGGTTTGGAATCCTTTGTTCCAAGAAGACCCAAATTCTAAGAACATTCAAACTTTTCATATCGAGTCTTTACACATTGAACACTTGCATTCTAGCAAGATGATAGATCATGACCAATTAGGTGAGGCTAGTAGAGCTGACCTCTTTAAAGCTTGGGGTAAGTCCCATTCTCAAGACCCCCCTAACAATGTGGAAATAGAAATAACCCAAGAAGAGATTTCAAATTCTTGTGCCAATAAAGATTTCCATAGGATGATGGGAGTTCTCCTAGCTAAGGAGAAAGAGAAATACATTCTCAAACTAGCCAATCAAGGGGCTAAGTTACCCTCCAACTATGATGTAGAAATACTTGTTGAGAAAGAGGAAGAAACTGAAAACTCCCGCTTGTGAAAACAAATGCAAACTATGCAAGAGAAACTCTCTCAACTCTTGAAAGAGAAAGACAAACCTATTACACAATTCACGTTGGAAAGCATCTATCCCTTCCCATTTGACAAGAATCTTTTCATGCCTCCTTTCCCCAAAGGAGTTGAACTTCCTAAATATGATAAATACTTGGGTACATCTGATCCCCAAGACCATTTGAGAGAGTTTGGTTCTCTCTCTATGGATTTCATACATGACACAACCTATCTCATGTGTCTTTTCCCATGTAGTTTGGGAGGATCAACTATGGAGTGGTTCTCTAGACTACCAACTAGCATCAAATTTTTTGACAAAATTGCCAATTTATCTCTAAAACACTATTCTCATAACAACCAACATGCGGTTCATATTCGAGATCTTTTCAACTTGAAACAAAATCATGGGGAATCCTTGACATTTCTCCAAAGATGGAGACAACTTTATACATGATATTCTTGCAAATTACCTGAATCTAAAAAGTTGAACATCTTTCTCGATAATCTTTTCTCCAACTTTGGGTATCAAGTACAGCTACAAGGTCCTCTAACCTTTGATGACATGATTAAGCAAGCTGTGAGAATCAAGAAATTTATGATCAAGAAAGGAGAATTGACCTTACACAAAGAAAATAAACAAGGGTCTTCCTCCTCAAGCAAAGATAAACTCAAATTTCCCAACAAGAACCAAAATATTGTGAATGATAGAGTTGTAGACAATTTGACTCCCAAGCCTTCCAAGGCTTCCTTTAATCTCACTACCATGATGCAAGTAGCCAAAGCCACTAAATAGGTTGTGGCAGATTCCAAACTAAGTACTTCATGATTTTTTGGACCTAACCCTTGGGCTCCTAGACCCAAGTGTGAATTCACTCCTTTAGGAGAACCTCTTGATGTGGTTTACAAGACTCTCTTAGAAAACCATTTACTCACTCCACTAGATAATTCATGACCTTATGATCTGCAACCAAGACCCTCTTGGTGGAATGAATCTGCTTATTGTGATTTTCACTAGAACAAAGGTCATAAAATGGCTACTTGTCTTAAATTGTGGCATAAAATCCAGGATCTCATCGATAATGAGGTTATTGTTGTGGGAGATCACAACAAGAATTTTGATCACCAAGCTTTCAAAGATCCATTTCCTCCTCATGGAAAAGGTGAGTCATCTAAAGGCAAAAATACTGATGCTAAGGTTAACTATACATACATCATTAATGATAATGTCATTAATATGGTTGAACATGTTGATACTGAATACTGTAATGTCATCATTCTCAAGGAAAGGGAAGATACTTCCAAACCCAAAACACCTTTCATCTTGCGAGGGTCTACACCTTAGTCTTCCAAACAAGAACAATCTCAAGTCAATGCTAATGTTGTTACTCGATCTCACGCTAAGATCATCCTCAAAGGCTTTAAGCCTTCTATGACTACATCAACACAACCAATAGACAAAGCTAATGTTGGATCTACCAATAAGAATATGAAAGTGGGTTCCTCATCTAATGTTTCCAATTACAACATTCTTGATCAATTGCAATGTACTAATGCTCATATCACTATTTTTGAGATGCTAAAAACCTTCCCTGCTCACAGGGAAATCCTAGACAAAGCCCTCATTGAGGAAAATGTCTCAAAAGATCTTGATCTTAATCAGTTTCAATCCATGGTAGGTCACTTGACCTCCTCCCAATACTTGTCCTTCTTTAAGGAAGATGACCATTCTTTGAGTCACCCGCATAATAACCCTCTGCACATTGAATCATGATTGGTCCAAAGTGTGTTCACTGTGTTCTCATAGATAATGGTGTTGGCCTCAATATTTTCTCTGCTAGCTTCCTTACTAAATTAGGCTACAACAAAGTCTGCATTGATGCCCACAAAAATATTACTATTAAGGCCTATTATGAAGAAGAATGTAAATATAAGGGGCTAGTTGTGTTGTCAATCAGAGTTGGCCCTGTTGAATGAGATCTTATCTGTCAAGTGCTTGACATTCCTTTGGCATATAATATTCTATTAGGTAGGACATGGATCCATGAAATACAGGCTGTCCCTTCAATGTACCATCAGTGCATTAAGTTCCCATTCCAAGGATCTGAAGTGACTATACCTTCTAACACACACTATGATTGTAATGCCCTCACAATATCTACTGACATCTTTGTGCCCACCAACAAAGAATCTATTGAGCTCCTTGAGACTAAATTAAAAGAAATGGAAAAGAGCTTGACACTCAAAGAAACTGACATGGGAGGATATCAGATTAATCCTGTGCTATCTATTACATCTCTTTCTTTGTCTCCACGTTCTTTTGGGAGACCTTCTAAGAGCACTAAACCTTCTATGGTTTCTCCTCCAACAAACTATGTTGGTACTTTTGTACAAGACACAGTACCATTAGAAGAAGAAGAAGCTGAAAGTAGAGCTATCAAAGCTTGGATCTATAAAGGAGAAGATAATTTTGAACAAACTACTCCACCTTATGACATAAAACCTGAGTAGTATGGAAAAAGTCTATCCATTATGCAACATTTTGGCTACAAAGGAAATGGTCCCATAGGTGCGAATCATAAGGGATTGATTGCACCACTTGAAGCTATTGGTCATAGAACACATGACTCTATAGGTATAGGCTTCAAGAAAATCAAATTTCAACTGGGGATAAACAAGTTTATAGCTCGAGAAGATAAACAACCAATACCTGAAGAAACATTTAAAACTGAAGAATCTGAGGACATTTCTGATGAGGATAGTTTTCCTTATCTTATTCCTCTAGACCTAGCGACATTCTTTGCTGAGCCAGATGAATTTATACTGTGTGTCAGTACAGTAGAAACTGAAAGCAATTCTAATGACACCACTTCACTTGCTCCATTAACCTATGAGGAGTGGAAACAAATACAAACTATAAATCCAGGTCATTAGGGTGATTTATATATACCGCCACACTTTCAAGAATAGTTTGAACAAGAATCCCAGTCACTTCTCACTACACAAGAGGCAGCTGATGCTATAAACACTAATGAGGTACCTAGGTCAAAAGGTGCTCATCTGACCATAGAAAAGGTTCTAGGTAGAACTAATCCCAACTAGGGACAAAGGGTTGATTTCACTCACATTCTTGACATGAGGCCTAATGATGAAACAAACTCTCATGAATATGAGTTTAGCATCTTATCATATGCCACCTCTGAAAAAGATACAAATATAGTTCACACATATGAAAACCTTCTTGAAGTAGGTGAAGGGTCTAGTGTAAGGTTAAATGAGTCCAACTCCATAGATTTTAACATGTCATCTACTAAGGTCGCTAGGAATCAAAGGAATTTGACTATACCTCTGGATGAGATCACTTTAGGTCTCGACTTGCTTGTTTATGTTTTTGATGATTATACTATGAATTCACTTGAACCTATCACTTCTCTTTCACTTTGCTATCCTGAGCTAATAGACTAGTGATGACATGTAAATGATTGAATGTTTGATAATGTTAAGTTGAAGATTATGCAAGACATTAAATCAATTAATGGTTTGTATTGTCATTGATGTCAACTTGATATCATCTATATGGTCATATACATAATGCAAAAGACTTAAGAGAATCAATGGAATAGAGGTTATGATTTTAGCAATGCATAAAAGTCAAGTATTCACTAAGTGATAGACCACACCGACAGAGTGCACACCATCGGTAAAGACAAAGATAAAGTCACAGTGATGCCTGAAGAGCAGAAGACAATATTGCTTGACGAAGAAGAATCATAGGATGCTCGACGAGCTAAAAATAGTGTTTCCTGATGAGAAAGATCCAATGATGCCTGACAGATGGAGATCCTAAAGCTAACTAAAGTTGCACTGACAGAACTGGCAGTTGTCACCGGCGACAAACTACAGAATTGACCGACAGAACAAAGAGATCAAAAAATGATAAAATATCTAGCTGGTAGAGCTTAAGGATAGACTTAACTAGTTGTTTTATTTGTTTTATTCAATCATAGTTAAGTAAGTGATTTAAAGATGATTTATACAGCTGGAAAGAAGATAACTATGAGATAAATCAAGAGTTAAAGCCGTAAATCAATTTGGCTAGATTGTTTTTCATGCCAAGAATCAAGAACCAAGAGTTAAGGAATATCATGTCTATATAAGAGACAAGCATAATTCATTTCCATAAGCAATTAGATACACAGGGGAGTGAATTGAAAGAGGATGCTGAAGAGAAACTGGTGAAGGTTAAGCTTCATACAGTCTTGATCAATCAAGCTAAGGGAGAGCTAAAGAATTCTACAGACACTGATGAATAGTGAAGCACAGCATCACAGAGCAGAAAGTGTGAAGTACAAAGGAACTAAATTGATACATTGATCAGAGAGGTATTCTAAGTAAATAGATATGAATATCTACAATTCAAAGGTGCATTAGAAACAGGTCATTGTGCTTTAGTTTAACCATTGAAGCATTAAGTCTCTTAACAGAGTAGGACTTGACCATCTTCTATAATTGAGGTATATCCTAACAGATTACCAAAAAGGTTGATACATGATAGTACCATCGGTCTTACCTAAACCCTATTGATAGTCTAAGAAGGAGGTTGATTCAAGGATGGTAGTAAGATTAGAATAAATCCTATTAACAGTCTAGAGGCTGATTCAAGGATGGTAGCATAGATGCCAGATACTTAATGACTTAACAAGCTTGGCTCCTAATAGGGCTCACTCTAGAAGAGTGAAAATTTGGGGTACTGGTCCCAGTGGTTTTTTCCTTAACAGATTTTCCATGTTAAAATCCTTGTGTTATGTGTGTATGGTTTATTACTTTATTATTTTACATTTCACATATGCATTTATGGATTGATTGGTATACTCTGCATATTTATTGAGTATCGGTGAATAAGTTTTACTGCCTATTGGTTATCAAGGAGAAGAAGGACAGACAAGGTAAACTAATAGACAGTTATTTATTTCAAGTATTTCAAAGGCATAAATCTTGTAGGGACTTAGTGATCTGAGGTGTATTAATTGGTGGATTGAAGTTTAAAGGATAAAAATTTGAGGCCACTAATTCACCCCCCTCTCAGTTATTACTAAAAATTGGTATCAGAGCTTGTGTGCTTAGAAGGAAGGTTTCAAGACCTAAGTAAAGATCACAAGATGAACAGACAAGATGTGCCCAAGTTGAACAAAGACAACTTTGCTTCATGGAAAATTAGAATAAAGCTTCACTTATTAGGTATTGGCAATGATATTACTCAATACTTAGATACTACATATGTGTTTCTTACAAGACCATTGATAGTAGATCAATTGAGAGTAAAGCATGAACATAACTACATGGTTATAGAGCTTTCAGCCTCACTCTCTGATGCTAAATTTGAGGATGTCAAAGATTGCAAAAATGCAAAGACAATGTG
>MU225240.1:5126228-5156175 GCA_018584345.1 Thuja plicata
TTCACAAAGCCTTGTATGGATTGAAACAAGCTCCCAGAGCCTGGTATGAATGACTTCATTCCTATCTAATAAGTATTGGATTCATGAGGACTAGTGAAAATAGTAATCTTTATTTGAAAGAAGATACCAATGCTAACACTTTGATTGCCGAAATATTTGTTGATGATATCATATTCGGAGGCAATGATATGCTATGCAAATTGTTTGCTAATGAGATGAGAAAAGAATTTGAGATGTCTATGTTTGGAGAGATCAAGTTCTTTCTTGGTTTATAGATCATTCAACAAAGTGAAGGTATTTTCATTATACAGTCCAAATACATCAAAGAAGTTCTTAAAATATTCAAGATGGAAGATTCCAAACCTGTTGGAACACTGATGGCTACTGGATACAAATTAACAAAAGATGACAAGACAATAAAGGTAAATCAGACTCTATATAGATCAATGATAGGAAAAATCATGTATGTTATACACACAAGACCAGATATTTCACATGCCGTAGGAATTGTTGCTAGATTTTCTGCTAACCCCAGGGAATCACATATAAGTGCTGTGAAAAGAATTCTAAGATATCTAAAGAATACTAAGGAATTTGGCTTATGGTATAGAAGAGAAGGAAAATTTGAACTAAAAGTGTTTACCAACATTGATTGGGATGGAAATCTTGATGACCGAAAGAGCACAACTGGAGGAGCATCCTTTATGGGTGACAAACTTGTCACATGGATTAGCAAGAAGCAAGGATACATCTCTCAGTCTACTGCAAAAGTAAAATATGTTGCTGCTATTACAAATTGCTCAAATATTGCATGGATCAAACAGTTGCTGGAAGGTATGCATATGAAGATCATAGAGCCAGTAATTATCTATTGTGATAACACCAATGCAATACATATTTCCAAGAATCCAGTCATGCATGGAAAGACTAAAGACATTGCCATCAAGTATCATTATTTGAGAGAACAGGTTCAAGAAAAAGAGGTCATAATTGAATATATGCAATCAAAAGAACAATTGGCTGATATCTTCACCAAGCGACTACCCAAGGATACATTTGAGTACCTGAGGAAAAGACTAGGGGTCAAACCCATGTCTATCAGTCAGTAAAAGGACTGAAAGCTGCATCAGCCATATATTATCAGAATATCATTCATGATTGATACAAGTAGAAGCTAAACTTCAAAGCTACATCTATATACAGAAAGGTATATATCAGAATCGAGCACCAGAGAAAACTATTATATTGATGATGGATACGGGAAATGCAAGAAATATATTATGGATAGAAGAAATTGTTTGACAGAATGTCAGATATTTGTGAAAATATTTGTTTGGCATTGTTGTCAAAGGGAGAGAATGTATCCATATTATCATCAGAAACTATTCATTATCATATAACTCCAAATAGGGAAATATCATATCCATAGGGAGAGAATTTGTATCAAAGTTGCAAACAAAAGACAAAGACATCAAAGAAGAAGAGAGAGAAATTGACACAGACAGAGGATACAACACATCAGAAGAAGAAACAAAAAGCTGCAAGAATCAAATCTAAGCTAATACAGAGCTTACTGGTGGTCAGACATTTTTATTAGTTATCAAAACAAACTGTTTGGTAATTTGATAAATCTCAACAATTGTATTTCATGTTGTATTAGAACTAGTATAGTGTGATAATATAGTATATTGCCATCAATGCCAAAGGGAGAGATTGATGACATGTAACTGATTGAATGTTTGATAATGTTAAGTTGGAGATGATGCAAGACATTAAATCAGTTAATGGTTTATATTGTCATTGATGTCAATTTGATATCATCTATATGGTCATATACATAATGCCAAAGACTTTAGAGAATCAATGGAACAAAGGTTATACTTTTAGAAATGCATAAAATTCAAGTATTCACTAAGTGATAGACCACACCAGTGGAGTGCACACCAATGGTAAAGATAGAAATAAAGTCACAGTGATGCCTGACGAGCAGAAGATAGTGTTGCCTGACAAAGAAGAATCAGAGGATGCCCAACAAGATAAAAATAGTGCTGCCCAACAAGAAAGATCCAATTATGCCCGACAGATGGAGATCCTGAAGCTAATTGAAGTTGCACCAATGAAACAGGCAGTTGTCACCGGTGACAAATTGCAAAATTGACCAACAGAATAGAGAGATCAAAAAATGACAAAATATCTAGCTGGTAGAGCTTAAGGAGAGACTTAACTAGTTGTTTTATTTTTTTTATTTGACCACAATTAAGTAAGTGATGTAAAGATGATTTATACAGCTGGCAAGAAGATAACTACAAGATAAATCAGGAGTTAAAGCCATAAATCAATTTGGCTAGATTATTTTTCATGCCAAGAATCAAGAATCAAGAACCAAGAGTTAAGGAATATCATGTCTATATAAGAGACAAGCATAATTCATTTCCGCAAGGAATCAGATACATGAGGGAGTGAATTGAAAGAAGATGCTAAATAGAAACTGGTGAAGGTTAAGCTTCATATAGTCCTGATCAATCAAGCTAAGGGAGAGCTAAAGAATTCTGTAGATACCGACAAATAGTGAAGCACGACATCATAGAGAAGAAAGTGTGAAGTACAAAGGAACTAAATTGATACATTGATCAAAGAGGTATTGTAAGTAAATATATTTGAATATCTACAATTCAAATTTGCATTAGAAATAGGTCATTGTGTTTCAGTTTAACCATTGAAGCATTAAGTCTCTTAACAGAGTAGGACTTAACCATCTTCTATAATTGAGGTATATCCTAAAAGATTACCAAAAATTTTTATTCATGATAGTAGTATCGGTCTTACCTAAAGCCTATTGAAAGTCTAAGAAGGAGGTTGATTCAAGGATGGTAGTAAGATTAGCATAAAGCCTATTGACAGTCTAGAGGCTGATTCAAGGATGGTAGCGTAGATGCCAGATACTTAGTGACAATCTATGTATAAAAATCTTCTAACAAGGTCGCACTTAACAGTGTGTTTGTAACCTTTAACATGGTTGGCTCCTAACAGGGCTCACTTTAGAAGAGTGAAAATTTGGGGTACTGATCCCAGTGGTTTTTCCCTTAACAGGGTTTCCATGTTAAAATACTTGTGTTAGGTGTGTATGGTTTATTACTTTATTATTTTACATTTCACATATGCATTTATGGATTGATTGGTATACTCTACATATTTACTGAGTATCGGTGAATAAGTTTTACTACCTATCGATTATCAAAGAGAAGAAGGACAGACAAGGTAAACCGATAGACAGTTATTTATTTCAAGTACTTCAAAGACATACATCTTATAGGGACTTAATAATATGAGGTGTATTAATTGGTGGATTGAATTTTAAAGGATAAAAATTTGAGGCCATTGATTCACCCCCCTCCCCTCTTAGTTATTACTAACAACTAGAACTCTACCTCCCCATCTAATGAAGTCCTTATGTTCCAGAATGATTACACTCTTTCCTGTTACCTACATGATGTCAAACCTGTAACATCTTCCACTAGCAAAGAAAGTGTCAACATGACTAAGGATGACATCAAGTATCTTAGTCACAAAATCAAAAGAAGAAAAAATAGGCGCTCTGATGGTGAAAACCACATTGTGGTAGTATCAGAGCCTAAAACAGTCAAAATAAAAGATGTATCCAAGGGTGGAAACCTCTTTGAGGTGCCTGAGGATGAGATACTTGATGCACTTCTGGGTCATTTCTAGGAAAGATCATCTATTCTTATTGAACCAACTCAACCAATTAACTTGGGTACAGAGGCTGAACCTCAGATCATTCACTTGGCACTATCACTATCTGAGACAGAAAGACAGGAATTCATTACATTCTTTAGGAGCAAAAAGATAAACTTTGCATGGAAATATTTAGACACACCAAGATTAGACCCTAATCTAATCATGCACCATTTTTCTATTGCACCAGGTGTCAAGCCCGTCAAGTAGAAGCTTCAAAAAATGCATCCACATGTAGCTCTACTTGTCAAAGTTGAATTGGAGAAACTTCTTAAGGCAGTGTTTATCAGGGTAATTGGCTATGCAGAATGGATCTCTAACATTGTTCCAGTATCAAAACATGATAAATATATCTGATCTGCACAGACTTCATAGAATTAAATTTGGCATGTCCTAAGGATGATTTTCCATTGCCCAATATTGATATGATTATGGATATGACAACAGGGTATGAAATGTAGTCACTGATGGATGGTTTCTCTGGCTACAACCAGATAAAAATTATGCCAGAGGACCAAGAGAAAAATGCTTTCACATGTGCATAGGGCTGGAATGTCATGCCCTTTGGACTCAAAAATGTTGGTGCTACATATCAGAGAGCTATCACTACTATATTTCATGACATGATGCATAAAAAAATGGAAGATTATGTGGATGACACCCTAGCTAAGAGCATGCACTGAGAGAAACATCTTGCGGATCTAGGTCCTATACTAGATTGCATGGAATAGTTTAGTCTAAGGATCAATCCTAAGAAATGTTCATTTGGTGTAACATCTGGAAAATTGCTTGGCTATATCATCTCTACCAAAGGCATCAAAGTGGATCTTGCAAAAGTACAAGCTATCTTGGAAATGCTGCCACTAAAGAATATCAGACAAATGAGAGGACTTCAAGGCTGACTATAGTCTATCCAGAGCTTTATCTCACAACTGGCAGACAAGTCACAACCATTCACCAAGACTTTATACAAAGGTGTGACTTACCAATGGACCAAAGAATGTGATGAAGGGTTCACACAAATTAAGAAGTATCTTGCAAATCCACCAATCTTGATACCTCCTATTCATGGGAGGCCATTTATACTTTACATATCTACAACGGATGCATCATTGGGTATCCTATTGGCTCAAGATGATCACCAGAACAAAGAAAGGGCTATCTATTACATTAGCAGAACTCTAGTCTCATATGAAACAAAATATTCTTCTATAGAGAAGGCTTGCCTTGCAGTGGTATTCACTTCACAAAAACTGTGTCACTATATGTTGGCTCATACTACATGCCTAATTGCTAAAATTGATCCTTTGAAATATTTACTTAGTAAAGCTACCCTCATAGGTAGAATAGCTAAATGGGTCATGCTTCTTAGTGAATTTGATATTGAGTATGTAGAAAGGAAAGCCATTAAAGGGAAATCAATTGCAGATCATTTGGCAAAAGCACCTCTAGTAGATCTTCAACCATTGCACATTGAATTCCTAGATGAGTCTATATTACTTCTGACACATCAATCCTGGACTATTTTTTTTGATGGTTCATTTACCCAAGAGCGGTCAGGTGCTGGGATAATTTTCATTACACCTCAGAGGCACTCTTTACCAAAAGAATATAAGATGTTGTTTCCTTGTACAAACAATATTGCTGAGTATGAAGCCTTAATCAATGGTATGAAGATAACCCGGGGGCCGGTACTACCTGTGCCACCCTACAAAAGACCTGGAGACAGAATAGGTCTGTCATGTCAGAAGAATAAGATAAGAATATACAGCAAAAGAATTAGTCTCAGGAAGAGAACTGGGAAGGAGAAAGAAAGAAGTAGGTCCCTCGAAGATCAAGGCTACATGCCTCATAAATGGGAAATGCGGCACCCTATCTCCAAAATGCCAGATGTACCTCTAAGCGGCACCTCGAGAAGACCACCCTGTCAGAAAACCAACTATCGAGCAAACGCCTCTTGATGTGCCCAACTACTCTCTAATAGTCTTTATTAACCGCTTCTGAAAGTGACCGGTCGGCCTCATGGACCAGGACATGGGTCGCTTTAAATAATACAAAATTATTGGATCTGAGACTCCGAGATCCAGGAAGTTACACCCCAAAAAGAATAAAGAATACTCAGAATAAAGAATGCTCAACACTTGAGTTCTCCCCAGCCCCCAGAGAAAGCTCAAGGTTTCTTATTATCGTTAAAGGCCTGAAGGAGGTGGAAAATGCCATCTTCATCTATCTCTTTTAGGCTGGCCCTTCTGTGTCTGGCCACTTCAACTTGTTCCCCCAAGTCTGGGACATTTTCTCTGAATTCATCCACCATCCTTGCGGCGTCATGGCCTTTAAGTATCATTTCAGTTAATTTTTCCATCTGGGCCCCATCTATCCCATCTAGGGATTGATACCGGGATGCTGTTATTTCATCAAAACTCCCCAAGACTGACTCTTCGGGGGTATAGGTATCTGTACTGAGGGGATTATCCCTGGAAGCCTTTATTACAAAAGACTTGTATAAATTGGAAGAATATTTTACTGTGTTTACCTTTTCTTGTAAGGACTCTACTAGTTGCTTAGTTACCTCCAATGTGAGGTCAAGCCTGGAGTGCTGAGTTCTTACAAAATTGAATAATTCCTCACCCAGAATTCTAGATTCAGAAATCATATCTTCTTCCAAGGTGAGGAGCTCTTCGAGCTCTACCTTCCACCCTGATAATTTTTGGCATCACTCTCCCACTGCTCAATAAGTGTTTCTTCCTGGTGAATAACTTGCCGGGCCGTGTACAAGTCTGGGAGAGTGGACGCAAGGAAATGCTGGGTGTTTTCTATCTATAGGATGACCCATTCATCTACTACTTGGGCCTTCTTTTTCATTACCCGCATAGAGTCTATGTCACTCTGTGTTATTTCTTCTACTGTAGACGTCTCTAGAGGGGTGGCATTGAGGGGTCTGGCTAGCTCAGTAAGCAACCCCATAAAGTTTTCATTCTTTTCTTTCTCTGCTTTGAGCCTCTGGGCCTCCTTTTCATATCGGGCCTCTACTGCCCTTGCTGCCTCCTTCAGCAAATCTACCTTGCCTTATTTTTCCCTTTTGCCCAGGGATACCTCTGCAACATTGTAATCTACGGGGTCTGCAGTTTCTTCATCGGCGCCTGGGGGAGGTGTTGCCAAAACGGGAACTGTCTCTCCACCCGACCCAGTTCATAGAGTATGAACTATTTGGGCCTTCTTTTCCTTTGGCGGGGCCTGAGCTAGGGCCATCATTTCAGCCAGGGAGGGAGGAATCACCGGTGCGGACCGAGCTTTTCTCTTTTTACTTTCTATCAGCCACTGAGGTGGGAGAGGTGACCTTCCTGCCAGGATTTGTTCTCCTGATTCTCTCCTGGTGTCCGGTGGTTGTTGCTCTCCTTCAATGTGAACTTCATTTGTTCCCCTCCCTGCCTCAACTTCCTCTGCAGCAAGATCCTTTTCAATCTCTATCTCCTCAGCCTGGTTCTGCATGTTTATCGTTGGGTCTGGACCCTGGTAGGCTTCCTGAGTGATGCCTTCTTCAAGCTTCTTTTCTTTCTCTTCTTGGTCTTCTTCTGCCGGGGCCTCTTCTTCTGTCAGCACTTCTTTCAGCAGTATGGGAGGTGTCAGGCCAAGGTTTAAAGTTTGAGCCGCTGTGATCACCTGCCCAAAAGAGGATCCCAGGAGTAGCCCTTGGAACGTGGCGGCTGGGGTAACGGTTATTCCCGAAGGTTTGGGTCTAGGTCCCCTAGCAGATGCCATTTGTTCACTCAATTTTTTTTGGTCCACTCCCAGACCTTTCATTTCTTGAGCCCCGAAGACAATCCCTGGTTCCTGCTCCTTTTCTTCTACCTGCTGCTCTTGTTGTGCAGCCCTTTGTTCAGTATTTGGAAGTTCTGTCCCTGCTTGTGTATCGTCCCCTTGCAGATTCCTGAACTCGTCGGTTGCAAATACATCATCAAATTCTTCTTGTAGAGGGGGACTAGCTGGGACCACTATAGGCTCTATTTCTTTCTCCAGTTCTGGGGAACTGGAAGAAAGGATCTCTACTTCCTGGGGAAGGGACGCTGCTGGCGCTGGTTCTACCTTGGGCTGCTTTATGTGCTTCCTCTTCCTTCGGGTTACTAGATGGGGTCCCACATCTTTTATTGCCGCTATTTCTAGTAGATCCACTCCCGTCGCCTTGACCATTAAGGCTGCCAATGACAGGGACAAAGGAGGATGAAGTGGCCTGGTCATTAATGGTGGGGTGGCCAGCTTCATAATTAATTGTTCCCTCATTTGCTGGGAAGCTGCCACCGATTGTTTTATTTGCTCCATTATGGGGACTTCTTGCGCGGAAGGGGTTGTAGCTATTTTCTTCCCTTTGTCTTCACCTTGCGAAGAAGTCTCGGCCCCTGGGGTCAATCTTGGTACTGGTGGTGGAGTTAGCTTTGGTGCCGGCTAGGCCGTCCGGCAAGTACTCCCGGGGCACACTTTCTTGAAGTAGGCGTGGCTTCGCTGTACTACTTCCCGAGTGAAGTCTTCAATTGTGGGCTCTTCCTAGACTGCCCAATTCACTGGTGAAAGGGCTCTTTTATCGATCCCCTTTTCTTTGTACTGGGGATCTTCAGTGGGGGAGGCGTTTGAGAAGTCAGCTGGAAATTTTTGGAGCCGAAGCTTCTGCATCATTCCGGCTATCATTCTGATATAATGCCTGCTCCGCACATCCACATTGTCTTGGAAATCTTCCCAGAAATCCTCCATATGTATTCGATGGGGCTCTGAAGCCCGGGGCAGTACCATTTCAATTCGGCCATGCGGATCAAAATTTTTCCGCGCTAGATAGAATTCTTGCAAGTTGTAACTTTTGAGCTCATTTTTTGCCTCCTTTGCGGCGGCCAGACTGCATGTGTAGTCCCCGCAGGAGATTGGGAATGAAATGTTGGGACCTTCTTGAGGGCCAAGAAGGCGTGCAATTCTATTATTTGCTGGCAATATTACAGCAGCACGATCTTGTCCCCACAGTGCCTGGGTAAAAAGTAGGGCTTCTCGGAGAAGCCGGCGACCCTAATGTACGAGTGTTGTTGGAACTGAATATAATAATGCCCGTAGCTGCTGACTAACTTCATCACCTCTGTTGACAGGCGGTATCTGGCATCCCGGGTTGGTGTAAGCAGATGGTAGTAAACAAACACATCATTTACTCGGTAGAAACTGGGGAAGCTGGCCTCCCATTGAATCTGTAGGAAATGGTCCCATGGTGCTTTTTGTCCCAGGCCAATCTCGAGTACTCCATCAGTGAGTAGGCTATTGGAATGGGGCCTTTATTGCGCCAGGGCCCATAAAACATAAGAAGACATGTAGAACTTCTTCTTTTGGTTCAGTTGTCAGAACCCAGAATCGACGTGATTGAAAATTATGGTGGCCCAGTCAAAGAATCCTTCTTTGGTGGTGATACCAAGGAGGAAATAATACATCCATTTTGCAATTTTCTAGGTGGAGGGTTGCCCGAAGACACGGGCCAATGCTATCATCCCCATCTACATGCTCTCTTTGAATTTAGAGTGGGGAATCTCTATCTTCATTCTTTTTGGGTCCCTCTTTGGGACCTTAAGCCAGTGGGTATTCATGTATACCCGGGCAGCATCCTCCAGTTGTTTAAATTGCTTCAAGGCATCAGTCCTTGTGACCACCAAGGCCTTGGCAAATTGTGGGATCCCCAGGCTTGCTTGGAAGGTGACTGGGTTGAGAGACACCAATGGAGTGGGGTACCCTATGGGTTTCACAGGTGCGAGCATGACGGCCTGGGAAGAAGAGTTGTAGTGGCTTGCCAATGTTAGGATAAGCTCTGAAGATTACATGGAGCACGGGAAATAGGCCGCCTGGAGGATTCTGGAGTTTCTGAAGTTGATCGCCAATGGATCTCCAGCCTGTTGCTAGATGTGCATTATCTTTACCAAGGCCTGCATTTCTGCCCAGGTCCCGACATTGGTGTCGGTCATCAGTTTTACCTTGGACTCAATCTTTGAGCCCACAATCTCATTATCTTGTACAAACTTCATGGTGAGGGGCAGCTTTTCCAAGGCCCTCTCCATCTTTGACTTCGCAGTGGCCCTAGTCTCCATTGTGGTTGGCAGTTCTGGGCTTCCAGGCAGAGATGATGTGGATGCTTCAGACATATTTGGGATATGAAGTCTAGGAACCTACAAGACAATATGACCGTCAGAATACACTTATTAAAATAATTATTCTGGGACTCGAAAGACTTACCACCGTGGTGTTTTGTTTTCCTGAGAAGTTAGTATCATGTAAAGGCAACCAAAAAGCAAAACATAATGTAAACTTTAGATATTACACATCTGGGTCCGGGGATTTTATCACAATTGGTAAAGACACAGGATGGGTGGTGGTAAAAATGCCTGAGGTCTGGAGAAATGACCGTTAGCAAAGATGCACGAAAGAGTAAGTTGCCAAGCCCATGTGGGCGCCACGTGTGTTGGCATTAAATGGATGTGATGGTGATGATGGCAGAACCAACTGTCCAAACATGTGAAAAGGGAAAGCCACTTGGCTGGAATTAATTGCATGCATGGGAAATAAATGAAGCTCTGACAGCCTTGATGGAGGAGAGAGAAAACTGCCTGTTTGAAACCGGCCATGAGCCGAGTTTCAAACAGGTGGTTTTCTACCTTGAAGTGAGTTCGAAGGTGAAAACCAGAAGCACAGGTGACTTAACCAGCTTGTCAAGCCACCCAGAAGGATATAGATGGAATTGAGGGATATATACACAAAAATGAGGAGATATATACAAGGGTTACATATAGCTATATACATATATACATAGATATACATCCCAGGGTGATACCCGCAGGAAGACCAGACAAAGAAAAATGCATATATATAACCATTTACATTATTTATGCAATTTTATTAACTTTACAGACAAACAACTTCTGTACAGAGGGCGGACAACCCTCTGGCAGAGCTGACCCACCAACGGGCGGTAAAACCAGAAGACCACAGACCAGACAAGACAGAGAAGCAAAACAAAACAAAAACAAATAAAACCAAGCAAACCCAAAGAAAAACTAGAAAGCAAAATCAAAACAGGGAGGAGGGAAGGTAGAAATGCCAACCTGAGAACGCAGAAGGCGGAGGAGGAACGATTACTGAGGAAACTCTGCAACAACCTGAGTCGTCAAACTATTAGAATCATCACCACGAAGCACTTGTACTTGCCTGAGAATGATAGAAGGTGTTAAATTTTGAAAATGGCTAACTCTCTCCAAATGCTCTATTAATTTCTTTAAAATCGCTCTAATTTGCTCTAAGGTTTTAACCATGGTAAGTGTGAAAATGACAGGTAAGTTCTCTTTATACCCGCAGTAAAAAGGCAATCCTCCTCCTTTGGCAATTCCCAAATGAGCGAAACCTCCAGACTCCGGGCCCGAGGATTCCTTGTGATGATATTCCTAAGAACATCATAGCGACAAATCCCAGAGTCCGGAATCAGGCTTCCAACAAAGACAACCTCTGGGACTGGAATCCCAGAGGAGAAAACCAACAAACAAAACAACACACTGGGGAAGAAAACCCCGGAGAGAGAAAGAGAAGAAAAAAAAATAAAGAAGGCAAAACCGCAAGCAAAATCAAACCAAAGCAAAAAGAAGGGGGACCCAACATTTTGCACACAAAATGTAGGGACAGGGATGCAGGGCATAACAAATGGCGACTATCTGGGACAAATGCCTTAGCATATTTGAGAACTAAAGAATCTCTGGTTAGCAAAATTGGAACAAGCCGTCGACCGAAGCATTTGACAAGCAGAGAGCAACATATCTGAGAGAAACCGACCACATAGGGGTCAGCCCATATTATTTTATCAGTGGTGTTCTGTGTGCTTTAGAAGGAAATCAAGTCGATGACCCCTGGGAGGAATAGAGAAGAGGTACTAATTACATCGAACCAGTCATCCATTCACTTGTTTCCCCTGGAGACTAGAGTTTTGTCCCACCTTTTCTTACTATTTTATTTGTTTTTGGGTGGGGAAGGCGGTACTTCTTTCACCATTAAGCTTAGGCTTAGCTAATTTTAATGGTGGTACTTCTTTCACCTATCCACCTGTGTTTAGATATTTGAAGAGAGGATAAAACTCTGGACCCGGGGAGAATTTTTTTAGATTTTCAGACGTGGGTCAACCAACCAGTACATCCGATCTACCCTCGGTGTGTCCGATTACTTGTTCCTTGTATTATTATTTTGTTCACTGATTACTAGACTCCTGAAGAGAACACCTAATGGAGATTGCTCAAAATGTGTAATGTCCTGTGAAACAACCCCGGAGACCTGACTGATTCTGCCATGCTAAAGATAGATTCTAAGGTTCACCATGTCGTAGACATCGCACCGGAGGCCAAAGTTATGTGAAGCATTCTCATTCCTACAAGGCAGAACAAAATGCTGGGACCAAAGAAAACCAAAGATGAAAATGAAAACAGCAAAAGAGGACTATCCCGGAGGATAGTCGGCAAGACTATTTACAAGACAGGGTACCTCGCACGAGGCACCCAGAGGAAATATTTACAGGAAGAAGGCTTTACATATAATACAACTTTGGATAAAATTACCCTCATTCGAAATAGTGTTTGAGAAACTGCCCATTAACAGGCAATGCGACAGGCTCCCCAATCAGAGTGTTAAGGCGGTAAGTATTTGCCCCGCAGATTTCTGAGATCAGGTATGGTCCAAGCCAGAGCCGCTGGAACTTGGTATGCTTTCCCTTCTTCTCCCGGGCCTTGTCCCACAATAGGACCAGATCCGAGATCTGAAAAGCCTTATACTGAGCTCTCCTATCAAACCATCTTTTTACCACTGCTTGATGATGCGCGAAATGTTCAAGGGCTGCATCTCTTTGTTCTTCCATCCGTACCAGATTCAAGAGCCGAACCTCCATGATGTTGTCCCTGTTGTTGAATTCCTGCATAAGCTGTAATACTGGGATCTGTAAATTGACTGGGAATACAGGGTTCTGGCCATAAACCAGATGGAACGGGGATGTTCCTAGGGCAGCCTTAATACAAATGCAATCCACCCAGAGGGTGAATTTCAGCTTTTGGTGCTAATCCCGAGGATTCTGCTCTAGCAAATGTTTGATCACCTCAAGCAGATTCTTGTTTGTTGATTCAGCAACGCCGTTTCCTTGGGGATAATAGTTGCTGGAGAACTTCAGTGTGATCTTCCGGTTGTAGGTCCATTCAAGTAACTGAGCTGAAGAAAATGATGGACCATTGTCACATACTAAAGCAAAGGGCATCCCAAACCTTGTGACGATGTTCTCTTCCAAGAACTTGATAACTACGTTTGCCGTGTTGTTTTTGCAAGGTATAGCTTCAGACCATCGAGTGCAGTAATCAGTAGTAGTTAGAATGTATCGGTGGTTGGCAGACGAGTTGGGGTTGATCTCCGTGATAAAATCGAATGCCCACTAGGAAAAGGGTCTAGCCTTGTATACTGGTTGTAGAGGCATAGCGGGGTTACACTCTTGGTGCGCTGCAGTTTGACAAGTATGACATTTCTTAACATGAGCGTAAACATCCTTGAATACACAAGGCCAATAATATTTGGCCCAGAGGATCTGATGGGCAGTGGCATCAGCTAAGCCATGCTCGGTTCCAAACTGTCCATGGAATTTGTCAATTATTCTTACAGCTTGGTCTCTATTGATGCACCGAAGGTACACCCCCTCATAATTTCTGCGGTAAAGCATAGAGTTTTTGATTATGAAGTGAGCGCTTTTCATCTGCAGGGCACGACATTTGTGGGGTAATAGGTATACCAAATCGGTATACCACGGGTCTTGAGTGATGGACTCCACTATGTAAGTTTGACATTCTATGCGAGGAGTTCCTTCTGCCATTGCTCGACTTAGTCCCTGGCCTCGGACTATCTTCATGGGCTGCATTTCTAAATCATATTCTTGGAGGATGGCCATCCATTTCCCCTGTCTCTCACCCAATTCACTCTGCATCAGCAGAGATTTGACGGCCTGGTCTGAAATGATAGCGTGTACTTTGCTCTGGAGAATATAATGCCAGAATTTCTTCACGGCCCGAACTAGAGCAAAGGCTTGTTTTTCCAGTGGTGAATACCGGACTTCAGCGTTCTTAAAGGGGGAACTCATGAAAGCTATTGTTCGCTCTTCCCCTTCAACCTTTTGGGTTAACACTGCCATGGCAGAATGCGGCGAAGCAAAAGAGTAAATGTAAAACGGAAGGGAGTAGTCTGGACTAGCCAGGACAGGTGCTTCCGTGATTGTCTGTTTGATCTGGGCGAATGCCTATTTTTCTTCAGTGCTCCACTCAATTTTGGTATCCTTCTTCATCATCTCATTGATTGGTTTAACTATTTCTATGAACCCCATGATGAATCATCGCACAAAGTTGATTTTTCTGAAGAAGGACCGCATCTCTTTTTTACTGCCAGGCATTTGTAGATTTAGCAATGCTTCGACTCTATCAGGATCTATGGATATACCCTTCTCAAAGATGATATGCCCTAGAAATTTCCCCTCGGTAACCCCAAATATGCACTTCTTGGGGCTGAGGGATATTCCATACCGGCGACATCTCTCGCATATCTGAGCGAGATGGGTGGCGTGGTCGTGCCTGTCCCAGGAAAAGATAGTCAAATCATCCATATAGATGATTATGCACCAATTCACAAGGCCCTCGAATGCGATGTCCATGGCCTTCTAAAATGTAGCCCCTGCATTGATCAGACTAAAGGGCATTCTTCTATAAGAAAACGTTCCCCACTTAGTGGTGAACGCTATTTTCTCTCTGTCTTCATACTTGACTATGACCTGATTGTATCCCGAATATCCATCCAAGAAAGACATCATCTGAAATCCATTTACTATCTGTAACACCTCATCCAATGAGGGGAGAGGATGATTATCCTTCTTGGAGGCCTTGTTCAAATTTTGGAAATCCACACAAAGGCGGATCTCACCATTTTTCTTCCTGACAGGAACCAAGTTGGCAACCCACGTAGTGTGCCGGATTGGAAAGATTATCCAGGATGACAACAGTTTTTCTACTTCTTGATGAATCAGAGGCTCTATCAGGGGGTTGACTGGTCTTTGCTTTTTCCAAAAGGGCTTAGCATCAGGCTTCAGGGGAATAGTATGGGTCATGACGGATGTATCATATGTTTTCAAGTCTTCATATCCCCAAGCGATCACGTCAATGTATTCTCAGAGAATCGCAAGAATCTTCTCCTTTTCCTCAGGGGATCAGGAGGTACCAATGTGGATGATCTTTTCTTCACTGGGCTGGCTGATGTTAACCTTTTCAAACTTTCTTCCCTCAGAGGAGGATGACACCTTCTCACGGGCCCGAGGGTCTGAATCAAAGATTCGTTCTAGCGCAACCATCCCCTTAAGGATGGTGTTAGTGGGTAGGTCCATGATCCCATCATCTTCATCACCTTGCCCAATGTTGTCGTGGTCTTGTTCTTCCACTATCTGATCTTCAAAGACACCAACGTTTGCCATGAAGGCTAAGATGTGCTGATCGTCCTCAAAAACCTAAAAATGGGTGACATTGTCTGGAATGGATGGGGTGGGGACCATCTTAATTGAAAATCTTTAGAGTCGTGAGCCGGCCATTGACTCAAGTGTGCTGGCAGAAATGGCAAGGGCGTCTAGGACATAGTTTCATCGACGGGGAATGAGGTCAATACCAAAGGCATCAAAATCCTCGATAAGGCTCCAAGCCTGGTTACGGTATGCAGCCAGCCTTTTGTCGTGACATTTGTATTGACTCCAGACTTGTTTAACAATCAGCTCTGAGTTTCCCAGAGTCTGGAGGTGGGTGATACCTTTCCTTAGTGCAAATAAGAGTCCAAGGAACAAATCCTCATACTCTGTGACGTTGTTTGTATAGTTAAAATGCAGCTTGTAGGATGCGAGGAAGGACTTCCCTTGCGAGTTGATTAATTCTACCCTGGCCCCACAGCCTTGTTTGGATCGGGACCCATCAAACTTAAGGGTCCATAAGTCATTGTTTGTAATCTAGGGTTGGGGAGGGGGAGCTCTCCTTGGATCATTGCTGGGGAACTTGGGATCCTCTTCCCAGACCACCGGCATGAAAGTAGAATTTACCTCCGGAGGCGTTTCGATTTGTGATTTCAGGGGGAATGGCACCAAAGGAGTGCATCCCATAGGAGTACTGGGTCCTGGGGAATCGGTTGTATGTTCATTCCGGAAGGCATCAAGTTGCCAGTTAGTGATCGATAGACATGGTTCACACTCGTGCTCTGAATGTTTTTGGTAGTGCACTCGGCACCAAGTGTCGGATAGGAGTGTTGCAAGGGTTGCTAAGGCGCCTTGAGAGTTAACTTCAACTCTCACCTTTTCTTCTAAATCCTGTGCTCTTTGCAGCATGACGGGATCCTCTCCGGGGATGAAATTGAATGTTAAGATTTCAAAAGGTTGGTACACCCCTAGAGAAGTCTCTGTAAAAAGGACTTCATTGACCCTCCCAACTTCGGTAAGGGCCTGTTTCATCCGGGGTTCACTCTCGACCCGGATCTGATTGGATTCTCCCTCCCATGGAAGCCACAAGTGGTTGAAGTCAGTCAAAAAGTATCTGTTCAAGGATTTAGACCAATTCTGACTTAGTAACATCCCGTAGGTCTCAGGGATGTCCACCACTTGGATGTCAATGATGCTGGCGATCCTGGGGTCCTGGATAAGATGTATCTGGACGTTCTTCAATTCCCCCACCATTTTTACAGTAGTCTTATCCAGCTGGATTACTGCGCCGTTAGATGGGGTGGGGTGGAGTCTGAGCTTCTAACAAATGGACAAAGGCATGATGTTGCCCAAAGCTCCAGAGTCTACTGAGCAGTTATGTATATTTTTTTCGTAAATGTTCAAGCCTAGTAGGAAAGGAGGATCCTCGTTGTTTCCCTAGAAGATAGCCGCATTAGCATCTTTGAAGGAGACGGTCTTGGGTGGGCTACTAACTATTTTTGGGTTCCCTAAGAGCTTTAGAAGGGACTTCTTCTGCTTGGGACAATTTAGCAAAACCTCCATCAAGTTCATGGAGGTAGTGGTCTACTCTAACGCCTTCATAATATCAAATCTTCCTCCAGGGAACTGGTGATTTTCCTCCATGAGATCTTTCACCTGGTTAGGGCTAGGACCTTTTGGAGGTACGGGTCGATCAGTTGCGCTATTCCAAGGAGGAGGACTATATTTGATAGGAGGTGTAGGCATATAAGTTGGTCCTTTACCATCCTGGCTCCGGGTATTGTATGGAGCCCGTGGGTTAGTAAAGGCGTTGGCCTTGAAGGGCGAAATGGATTCGTCAAAGAATCCCTATAATTCAGATTCTTCTTCATCTTCTCTGGAAGTTTTGAAGAAGATGGTATCATAGGTGAAGGCACTATGGGTTGTTTCTTGGACAGGAGGCTCTAGAGAGGTAGCATCGTGTGATTGTTGCCTGTCCAGCTGGGAGATCATGATGACCTTCTCTAAAGTGGCACAATTCACCTTATTGTACGAACCAGTATCGTGTAATCTACACCAGTTAGTCATGGGCTGAAAATCTACGACTGGCATAAAATGTGATGGTCCAGCACCATTTTGGTTGGTGTTTTGGTTTGGAGGTGGGCCTCTGATATTCACGTTGTTATTCCATTGTTGCTAATTGGGCCTAGACCCATTGTTGAATTTCCTTCCTCCGGTATTGTTGCTTCGTTGGCCAGAGAAAATATTCCCTCTCTGGGGATTCGAATTTTGGGGGGCATAGGACCCTGCCTTCAGTTGGCCCATGTCCATGGTCAAGGTGGACAACATTCACCAGAGGGATTCAACCTTGGTGTTCAATTGAGTGTTAGCATCACAATGTGATGGTTGTGGTTGTTGTTGGCTTCCTGGGAAGGCAGTAGGATTAACCGGAGTCGAGGGCGGCAGCCCTCCAGCCACAGATGATTGGAAGAATGGCACTCTAGATGGTTGTGTCTGAGTCTGTTGTGGCTGGTTCCAAGGGAAGACTTCCAGACCCGGTGTCATCTGGGGTTGGGAGGGATAAACATACCGTGCCTACTGGTCTATCAGAGGTGGCAGGGGATTCATTGCCATTGAGGGGGCACCTATTTCCAGATTGGGGTTGTATCCCCCAGCATATGTAGTTTCACCAGGGATCATATTGAAAGGCATGCTTTGCCCAATCCCACCCGGGGATTTGTTGAGACTGTAGGAAAGCTCTAAGGCTAGGTTGTAGACTTTTGCCAAAGTGTCCCGGTCACCAGCGGCAGTTATTCTCCAGAGGAGAGTGGCAACGAAGGGGTCCATCGCGTTAAGATAGGTCTGTATGGTTACCTCTGGGGATGGAATGAAGGGGCTTGTGCACCATTTCAGGGCCCGCTAGAACCTATGGTTGAATGCTGCAAGAGGTTCATTGGGTTCCTTCCTAATGGAGATGAACGGGCTGTGGGACCAAGATGGGTCCACATGCACGTGAAAGGCAGCCAGGAAGGTGTCCTCCATATCCTGCCAAGTGTTTATAGAGTTTGCAGGAAGGTTTAGGTACCAGTTCAGCTCATTTTATCCTAGGGACAAGGGAAACATCTAAGTCACAACATCTTCATATTGGATCTGGTGTCGGTTCATGGCATCTTTGTATGCTTATAGGTGTTCTTTTGTGGTCTGCGAGCCTAAGTGCTTGTATCACGGGCATATCTTTTCTGGGTGAGAAGGTAAATCATTAGTTGCACCTAGAAAAGTGCCCATTAGGGACCCAGTATTTTTGAAGTATGCAGCCATTAGGGGAACTATATGCTGGGTAGTTTGGGTACTGGTTCCTGAGATTGTCTGGGAAGTTTGGGTATTGGTTCCTGAGATTGTCTGGGAAGTTTGGGTATTTGATGGTATGCTAGATCCCTAGACAATAGTGGCTGGAATATTTTTCATGGTATGTTTCTTTCGAGCAGTAGGCTCAAGTTTGACAAACTTTGTGGGGTTCGGAGTAGACCTAAGGACTCTTTCAAATTTAGCTGCGAAAAAAGACCCAATCCCGCTAAAGGCTTGTCTCCTAAAACCACAACTCAGGGAACTCTCGGGGGATGTATAATTGGAATCTTGGGAGGGGGATGAGTTCATGCCCTCCTTCTAGTGCCAGTTTCTATTGACGGGGTTTTGTTGACCGGGTCTGCCAATAGTCATAAGTTGTCACCGGGTTATGGGGAAATCGGCCAACTTCGCCTGTAAAGGTTGTCCAGGGGAAATAAATCCTCTGGGTCTTCAAGCACCAGGGTGTCAGGTCATGACGGTGCGGGGCTCGGTTGGGAGAGGTGACTATTTTTGAGGGGGATAGCTAGTTTCTTCAACTCATCCTCTACGGAGATTTGAGCAAAGTAAGGTTTTCCTGAGCGTTCTATACTTAGCAAATAAAGTGAAAAAGATCCTGTAGGGTTAGAAGAATTTCATCTAACTATAGTCATGCTAAAATGTCCAAAACATCAATGATACCCTGGTAAACTAACTAAATACCAAAGAAACACATAACCATCTGCTAGCATTTTATCAGTAGCGAGAGTAAAGAGTTCATTAATCTACTTTAACATACTAGAGTAAAGGACATAAAGAATATTAAAATATGAAATATCATTAACTCAGAAGCAGGAATGCCAACAACATCATTGTCAAGAATTCTTCCTTCTTCATTAATATTTGATCCAGCAAGCACTGGTGCATGATACAATGGTGGCTCTAGGGGAGTATCTAACTATCAAGAATAGAACAATGGAGCATTGAGCTCTGCAACTAAAACTAGAAATTACTTCGCTACTACTATGGACAACAAAATCATCAATTTTTTTGACCCTTGGAAATGGGCCGATTTGCCTATTTATACAACTCTTTGCCAACCCTAACCCTATTTACATCAAGTTCCAATAAAATATAATATCTGAGGGCCGTACTACATGCGCCACCCTACAAAAGACCTAGAGATGGAATAGGTCTGTCATGTCAGAAGAATAAGAAAAGAATATACAGTGGAAGAATCAATCTCAAAAAGAGAATCGGGAAGGAGAAAGAAAGAAGTAGGTCCCTCAAAGATCGAGGCTACATGCCTCATAAATGGAAAATGCGGCGCCTTGTCTCCAACGTGCCAGTTGTACCTCTGAGCGGTGCCTTGAGAAGACCACCCTGTCAGAAAACCAACTGCCAAGAAAACACCTCTTGATGTGCCCAACTACTCTCTGACAGTCTTTATTAACCGCTTCTAAAAGTGACCGGTCGGCCTCGAGGACCAAGACATGGGTCGCTTTAAAGAATACAAAATTGTTGGATCCGAGACTCTGGGATCCAAGAACTTACGCCCCAAAAAGAATAAAAAATACTCAGAATAAAGAATGCTCAACACTTGAGTTCTCCCCGGCCCCCAGAGAAAGCTCAAGGTTGCTTATTATCATTAAAGTCCTGAAGGAGGCAGAAAATGCCATCTTTATCTATCTCTTTTAGGTTGGCCCTTTTGTCTCTAGCCACTTCAACTTGTTCCCACAAGTCTGGGACATTTTCTCTAAATTCATCCGCCATCCTTGCGGCGTCACGACCTTTAAGTATCATTTCGGTTAATCTTTCCATCTGGGCCCCATCTATCCCATCTGGGGATTGATACCGGGATGCCGTTATTTCATCAAAACTCCCCAAGACTGACTCTTTGGGGGTATAGGTATCTGTACTGACGGGATCAACCTCAAAAGCCTTTATTACAAAAGACTTGTATAAATTGGAAGAATATTTTACTATGTTTACCTTTTCTTGTAAGGACTCTACCAGTTGCTTAGTTACCTCCAATGTGAGGTCAAGCCTGGAGTGCTGAGTTCTTACAAAATTGAATAATTCCTCACCCAGAATTCTAGATTCGGAAATCATATCTTCTTCCAAGGTGAGGAGCTCTTCGAGCTCTACCTTCCACCCTGATAATTTTTGGCATCACTCTCCCACTGCTCAATAAGTGTTTCTTCCTGGTGAATAACTTGCTGGGCCGTGTACAAGTCCGAGAGAGTGGACACAAGGAAACGTTGGGTGTTTCCTATCTGTAGGATGACCCATTCATCTATTGCTTGGGCCTTCTTTTTCATTACCCGTAAGGAGTCTATGTCACTCTGTGGTATTTCTTTTGCTGTAGAGGTCTCTAGAGGGGTGGCATTGAGGGGTCTAGCTAGCTCAGTAAGCAACCCCATAAGGTTTGCATTCTTTTCTTTCTCCGCTTTGAGCCTCTGGGCCTCCTTTTCATATCGGGCCTCTACTGCCCTTGCTGCCTCCTTTAGCAAATCTACCTTGCCTTATTTTCCCCTTTTTCCAAGGGATACCTCTGAAAAATTGTAATCTGCGGGGTCTGCAGTTTCTTCATCAGCGCCTGGGGGAGGTGTTTCCACAACGACAATTGTCTCTCCACCCGGCCCAGTTCGTAGAGTATGAATTGTCTGGGCCTTCTTTTCCTTTGGCGGGGCTTGAGCTAGGGCCATCATTTTGGCCAAGGAGGGAGGAATCACCGGTGTGGACTGAGCTTTTCTCTTTTTTCTCTCTATCAGCCACTGAGGTGGGAGAGGTGGCCTTCCTGCCAGGATTTATTCTCCTGATTCTCTCCTGGTGTCCGGTGGCTGTTGCTCTCCTTCAACGTGAACTTCATCCATTCCCCTCCCTGCCTCAACTTCCTCTGCAGCAAGATCCTTTTCAATCTCCATCTCCTCAGTTTGGTTCTGCACATTTATCATTGGGTCTGGATCCTGGTAGGCTTCTTGAGTGATGCCTTCTTCAAGTTTCTTTTCTTGCTCTTCTTGGTCTTCTTCTGTCGGGGCCTCTTCTTCTGTCGACACTTCTTTTGGCAGTATGGGAGGTGTCAGGCCAAGGTTTAAAGTTTGAGCCATTGTGATCACCTGCCCAAAAGAGGATCCCAAGAGTAGCCCTTGGAACGTGGCGGCTAGGGTAATGGTTATTCCCAAAGGTCCAGGTCTGGGTCCCCCAGTGAATGTCATTTTTTCACTCAATTTTTGTTGGTCCACTCCAAGACCTTGCATTGCCTGAGCCCTGGAGACAATCCCTGGTTCCTGCTCTTTTTCTTCTACCTGCTGCTCTTGTTGTGCAGCCCTTTGTTCAGTATTTGGGACTTCTGTCCCTGCTTGTGTATCGTCCCCTTGCAGATTTCCAAACTTGTCAGTTGCAAATACATCATCAAATTCTTCTTGAAGAGGGGGACTGGCTGGGACCACTACATGCTCTGTTTCTTTCTCCGGTTCCAGGGAACTGGAAGAAAGGATCTCTACTTCCCGAGGAAGGGACGCCGCTGGCACTGGTTCTGCCTTGGGCTTCTTTATGTGCTTCCTCTTCCTTCGGGTTACCAGAGGGGGTCCCGCATCTTTTATTGTCATTGCTTCCAGCGGATCCACCCCTGTCACCTTGACCATTAAGGCTTCCAATGACGGGGAGGAAGGAGGACAAAGTGGCCCGGTCATTAATGGTGGGGTGGCCAGCTTTGTAATTAACTGTTCTCTCATTTGCTGGGAATCTGCCCTCAATTGTTTTAATTGCTCTGTTATGGGGACTTCTTGCATGGAAGGGATTGTAGCTATTTTATTCCCTTTGTTTGCACCTTGCAAAGAAGTCCTGACCCCCGGGGTCAATCTTGGTACTGGTGGTGGAGTTATCTTTGGTGCTAGATGGGCCGTCCGGCGAGTACTCCCGGGGCACACTTTCTTGAAGTAGGCGTGGCTTCGCTCTACTACTTCTCGGGTGAAGTCTTCAATTGTGGGCTCTTCTTAGACTACCCAATTCACTGGTGGAAGGGCTCTTTTATCGATCCCCTTTTCTTTGTACAGGGGATCTTCAATGGGGGCGGCGTCTGAGAAGTCAGCTGAAAATTTCTAGAGTTGGAGCTTCTGCATCATTCTGTCTGTCATTCTGACATAATACCTACTCCAGACATCCACATCATCTTGGAAATCTTCCCAGAAATCCTCCATATGTATTTGATGGGGCTCTAAAGCCCAGGGCAGTGTCGTTGCAATTCGGCCATGCGAATCAAAATTTTTCCATGCTAGATAGAATTCTTGCAAGTTGTAACTTTTGAGCTCATTGTCTGCCTCCTTTGCGATGGCCAGACTACATGTGTAGTCCCCGCAGGACATAGGGAATGAAACGTTGGGGACCTTCTTGAGGGCCAAGAAGGCATGCAATTCTATTATTTGCTGACAATATTCTAGCAGCACGGTCTTGTCCCCACACTGCCTGGGTAACAAGTAGGGCTTCCCAGAGAAGCCGGCGACCCTAATGTATGAGTGCTATTAGAACTAAATATAATAATGCCGATAGCTACTGACTAACTTCATCGCCTTAGTTGACAGGAAGTATCCAGCATCCCAGGTTGGTGTAAGCAGATGGTAGTAAATGAACATGTCGTTTACTCGGTAGAAACTAGGGAAGCTGGCCTGCCATTGAATCTGTGGGAAATGGTTCCACGGTGCTTTTTGTCTCGGGCCAATCCCAAGTACTCCGTCAGTGAGTAGGCCGTTGGAATGGGGCCTTTGTTGCGCCAGGGCCCAGAAAACGTAAGAAGACATGTAGAACTTCTTCTTTTGGTTCAGTTGCCAGAACCCAGAATCGACATGATTGGAAATTATGGTGGCCCAGTCGAAGAATCCTTGCTTGGTGGCGATACCAAGGAGGAAATAATACATCCATTTTGCAAATTTCTAGGTGGAGGGTTGCCTGAAGACATGGGCCAATGCTATCATCCCCATCTGGATGCTCTCTTTGAATTTAGAGCAGGGAATCTCTATCTTCATTCTTTTTGGGTCCCTCTTTGGGACCTTAAGCCAGTGGGTATTCATGTATACCCGGGCAGCATCCTCCAGTTGTGTAAATTGCTTCAAGGCATCGGTCCTTGTGACCACCGAGGCCTTGGAAAATTGTGGGATCCCCCTGCTTTTTTGGAAGGTCACTGGGTCGAGAGACACCAGTGGAGTGGGGTACCCTGTGGGTTTCGCGGGTGCGAGCATGACGGCCCAGACAGAAGAGTTGTAGTGGATTTCCTATGTTAGGATAAGCTCTAGAGATTGCACGGAGCATGGGAAATAGGCCACCTAGAGGATTCTGGAGTTCCCGAAGTTGATCACCAATGGATCTCCAGCCTGTCGCTAGATGTGCATTATCTTTAGCAAGGCCTGCATTTCTGCCCAGGTCCCGACATTGGTGTCGATCATCAGTTTTACCTTGGACTCGATCTTTGAGCCCACAATCTCATTATCTTGTACAAACTTCATGGTGAGGGGCAGCTTTGCTAGAGCCCTCTCCATCTTTGACTTTGCGGTGGCCCTAGTCTCCGTTGTGGTTGGCAGTTCCCGGCTTCCAGGCGGAGATGATGCGGATGCTTCAGAAATGTTTGGGATATGAAGTCCGGAAACCTACAAGACAAGATGACCATCAGAATACACTTATTAAAATAATTATTTTGGGACCCGGAGGACTTACCACCATGGTGTTTTGTTTTCCTGAGAAGTTAGTATCATGCAAAGGCAACCAAAAAGAAAAACATATTGTAAACTTTAGATATTACACATTCGGGTCTGGGGATTTTATCACACTTGGTAAAGACACAGGGTGGGTGGTGGTAAAAAGTTCTGAGGTCCAGAGAAATGACCATTAGCAAAGATGCACGAAAGAGTAAGTTATCAAGCCCACATGGGTGCCAAGTGTTGGCATTAAATGGATGTGATGGCGATGACAGTGGAGCCAACTATCTGAATGCGCAAAAAGGGAAAGCCACTTGGCTGGAATTAATTATGTGCATGGGAAATAAATGAGGCTCTGACAGCCTTGATGGAGGAGAGAGAAAACTGCCTGTTTGAAACCAGCCGTGAGCCGAGTTTCAAATAGGTGTTTTTCTACCTCGAAGCGAGTTTGAAGGTGAAAACCAGAAGCACAGGTGACTTGACCAGCTTTTCAAGCCACCTGGAAGGATATACATGGAGCTGAGGGATATATACACAAAAATGAGGAGATATATACAAGGGTTACATACAGCTATGTACATATATACATGAATATACATCCTGGGGTGACGCCCGTGGGAAGACCAGAAAAAGCAAAATGCATATATATAACCATTTACATTATTTATGAAATTTTACAGACTTTACAGATAAACGACTTCTGCACAGAGGGCAGACAACCCTCTGGCAAAGCTGACCCACCAACGGGCGGCAAAACCAGAAGACCACAGACCAGACAAGACAGAGAAGCAAAAAAAAATAAAAACAAACAAAACCAAGCAAACCCAAAGAAAAACCAGAAAGCAGAAGCAAAATAGGGAGGAGGGAAGGCAGAAATGCCAACCTAAGAACGCAGAAGGCGAAGGAGGAATGATTACCAAGGAAACTCTGCAACAACCCGAGTCGTCAAACTATCAGAATCACCACCACAAAGCGCTTATACTTTCCTGAGAATGAAAGAAGGTGTTAAGCTTTGAAAATGACTAACTCTTTGCAAATGCTCTGTTAATTTCTTTAAAATCACTCTAATTCGCTCTAAGGTTTTAATCGCGGTAAGTGTAAAAATGACAGGTAATTTCTATTTATACCCGCAGTAAAAAGGCAATCCTCCTCCTTTGTCAATTCCCAGACGAGAAAAATCTCCGGACTCTGGGCCCGGGGATTCCTTGTGATGATATTCCTAAGAACATCATAGCGATGAATCCCGGAGTCCAAAATCAGGCTTCCAACAAAGATAACCTCCGAGACCGGAATTCCAGAGGAGAAAACCAACAAACAAAACAACACACCGGGGAAGAAAACCCCGGAGAGAGAAAGAGAAGAAAGAAAAAGAAAGAAGGCAAAACCGCAAGAAAAAGAAAACCAAAGAAAAAAGAAGGGGGACCCAACATTTTGCACACAAAATGTAGGGACGAGGATGCAGGGCATAACAGTACCCTCAGCAATAATCACTGATAATGGGGGGAAATTCAAAAACAAGGATTTGACAGAGCTATGCTCTAAATTTAAAATTACTCAGCATTAGTCTTCCATCTATTATCTTGAGGGTAATGGATAGGCGAAAGCATCCAACAAGACAATCCTTAAAATCTTGCATTGCACAGTGCACAAATCCAGACGAGATTGGCATCTCCAGATCAATCCAGCTCTTTGGGCATACAGGACAAGTATAAGAACACCAACAGGGGCTACTCCCTAGGCTTTGGTTTATGGATTAGATGTTGTGTTACCAATTGAGGTTGAGATTCCTTCTCTATGAGTCTCCCTAAAAGGCCTCATTACTGATGAAGATAATAGAATATCTTGGCTACAAGAGCTAGAACTACTTGATGAATGTCGGTAAGTGGCATTCGATCACCTTAGAGCATACCAGAAAAGGATGTCCAAGAGCTATAACAAGAAGGTTAGACCAAGGGATTTCCAAGCGGGTGACCTCATTCTAAGGGAGAACCCTAAGAATCAACAACATTGGATCCAGAAAGGGAAAATTGAACCAAATTGGCTCAGTCCGTATGTTGTCACTGTAGTTTTTGGATCTGGCACTTATCAAATTTCTACCACTGAAGGAGAGAAACTCAAAGAACCCATCAACGCTCTTCATCTGAAATAATTCTATAGCTAAGACATCTTCATCATGTTCATGTATATAGTAAAGTCTTGAAAAAATTCTAAAAATCTAAAAATGTCCTGAAAAAATGATCATCTTAGTGAAAACCTAGCAATAGGCACTTTGATGTATCTCCAAAAAAATTATATACTCCAAAAATACAAAAAAAATAAAAAATTGAAAAATACACAAAAAGAGAAAAAGAAAAAAAAGTGCCATTGATGAAAACTTGGTAAACAGACGTCATGGTAGCAAAAAAAGAATTTCTGCCAAGAAGGTGAAAACCTGGTAAATAGGTGCCTCTTGTTCCACAATGCTATATCTATCGCAACACCACTTGGCTTTATGCATTTGCTTTCCTGCTTTCATGCTTGCATTTGCTTTCCACAGCTTTCAATTACCCATTAAGACACCAACTTACATGGTTTAAAAATGGTCATACTCTCAAGGCAACCCTCCTGGTCTAGGGGGCACTATTCTATTACCTTTTGGGATCTTCTTCACGATAGTCACTAGTGGTTCTCACTACATCTACCTACTATCACCTAGCTTATACTGAGTTCTCTCTTCTTGATAATCTCCCTAACATCAGTCACCAGTGATTCTCACTGTGTCTGCCTACTGATGTCTAGCTATTACTATGACCTCTTCACTTGAGCATCTCTCTCGCATCAATCACTAGTGGTTCTCACTGCGTCTGTCTACTATCACTGTAATTTTGTGATTTCTCACATCTGTTATAGTTGGAGGTTTGTACTCACACACCCTATCTATAGATACTCAGTCTTGATGATTCTTTTCTTTATTTTGTACATAGCTTTCAGTCACTTTTGTGACACTCTGGTTCCTTTGCGAACCCTCCTGACTTGACATTGATTCAATGCCATACGCCTGGGGGAAAACAAATCTAGTTTTTCCTCACAACATACATCAAGTTAGTCATTATTACTTGGGGGCATGGGTCCCCCATTTGATCACATCTTTGGTTTACATTTGAGTCAGTAATCTTGTCACTTCTCAAGGACAACTCGCTACTGACAGAAACTAGCATTTTTCAACACCACCATAAACATGTTTTGTTCAACACTATCTTTGGACACATCTGTGTTTTTCAACACACATCAAATATCTCAAATGTAAACATCTATTGATAACAATCAGACACAATGCACTCACAAGCACAATGGTGTTTTTCAACACCCCTATTACATACTCAAAAACTTTGAAACTGGCTGAGCTATGATTGAATATTTCTTTGTATGATGTTTGTTCTCACAAATTTCATTGATATTTTCTTTGTCTACTTCTTGTTGGTGTAGTCCCGATGATCTGGAAATTTCAAATAAATAGGGTGTATGTGATAAGAGCTCTCGTATTAAGGTGGAAAAGCCTCACATCCCTTGATCTCATTTATTTGTACGCCATGGTGAGGTCTGTACTATCTCCTTGCCTGTTATTTCTCTGTTTGTTATTGATTTGTTTGTTTATGCATGATCACACTCATGGTTATCTTGGCTTTGAATGCATTGATACTAGTGTAATCTTGCAACATTAACTGGAAACAATGTTCAGGTCATCTTGGATTTTATACCCTAGTACTTATGTTCGTTTCCTACATTTTATTTGATGCAAGTCATATTCATATCCTTATGGTTGCATTGTGGCACCAGTAAGGGTTGTATCGACTTCACTGTTCCAAAAAAAATGCTCAATGATGATGATTATATGATGGGTCTCACAACCATGTCCTAGAATTGCACTTTCATATTGCATCTAGCATAGGATTGCATTTTCATTATAGACTTGCATTGTGGCAGCAATTTGATGTTCACTTCGTTGCGTTCTCTTGGATTTGTACATTGGGGAGTTATTCTTCAGCATCCTGGCTTCACCACTACTACACAAGTGTTTGATCCTCTCTCTTTCTCTTCAATTCCTAATGCTTTCAACTGGAATATAATTTTGAAAAGTGCTTTTTTTGGGATCGAAATCAAAATCTAACACTTCTATATCGCTCAAAATTATATTTTACAATTTTTGGGACTGACACAATCAGACGCTTGTGTAGTTGACTTTCTGACGTTGCTTTCTTGTTAGAATAATATCTTATCATCATTTTTCTCAAATCTTTGACTTTTTTCCTCAAAAGTCAACTTTGGTCAACCCTAGTCAAACTTGGTCAAATAGACCTTGAAATCACTCAAAATTGCTTCTAAATCTTCCAGATTCTTCTGTAATCTATTATGAGTTCTTCTTGATCTCTAATTCAACATCTATCTATGATTTTTCACTCTCCATCATCATTATGACATGTCATCTTCCATTTTTCTCCCGAGGGGCCAGGATGATTACATCATTGAATCTATTCTAATCAATCTGATTTGAATTCAAAATTCCTCATTCCTAGGGGCATCTCATCACTTGGGGCATGTTCAATTTTTTTTACTTCATAGTCAAAACAAGATACTCCACAATCAATAAGGGCATCTTTGTTCCTTACATCTTGTCATCTATTAGGTATCTAAGCAATCTAACTTGGATCCCTGAGGATCAAGCTTCATTCTGGAGATGACTCTCAAAATCTCAATCTATTAAGTATCTAAACAATCTAACTCAGATTCTTGAGAATCAAGCTTTGTTATGGAGATGATTCTCAGAAACTCATCTATTGGGAATCAAGGCATTCTAACCCTAACTCTTGAAAATCAAGCTCCATTCTGGAGATGATGCTGAACCTCTATTTATAATCTTTTGAGACAGGTTTCAGGGTAATCTAACCCTGACGCCTGAAGGTTAAGCCTCGTTCTGGGGATAGTCTTGTGAAAGATATCAATCTAACCAGTGTTTGGGCAATCTAACCTAGATATTGGGGGACTAAGCTTTGTTCTAGAGATAGTCCAAAAATCTCTATTGATTATCTTGTTGGACTGGTATCGAGGCAATCTAACCCTGACTCCTAAAGGTTGAGCCTCATTCTGGAGATAGCCTTGTGAAAGATGTCAATCTAACTAGTGTCTAGGAAATCTAACCTAGATATTGGGGGACTAAGCTTCATTCTGGAGATAGTCCTAAAATTTCTATTGATTATCTTGTTGGACAGGTATCGGGGCAATCTAACCCTGACTCTTGAAGGTTGAGCCTCTTTCTGGGGACAACCTTGTGAAAGATATCAATCTATTAGGTATCAGGGCATTCTAACCCAGATCCCTAAGGATCAAGCTTTGTTCTAGAGATGACTCTCGAAATCTTCATCTATTAGGTATCAGGGCATTCTAACGCAAATCCCTAGGGATCAAGCTTCATTTTGAAGATGACCCTAGAAAACTCTATTTGACTGGCATCTTGGCAATCTAACCTAGACTTCAAAGAGTCAAGCTCTGTCTTGGAGATGGCTTTGAAATCTTCATCAATCAATCTTTGAAATCTATTCTTCTATGCTTCAGGCATCAGACTATTCTTTGAATCAATGTGCTGCTCGCACATCAATTCAAAGAGGGGCAAAATGTAACACCCCAAAATTGGCATCTTGCAACCCTAACCAAT